>CAJHNH020002524.1:75000-350000 GCA_905116865.2 Candidula unifasciata | reverse complement strand
AGTGTCGATTGCATTCATTCAGCTTACCTAAACTTTCTATGTGTATCTACCGTTTGAAAAAAAAAACACCCATACATTGATGATGGTACTTTCTTGTTCCAGAAAAGAAACGCATACCTTCTTAAAGGAACATCTAATTCTATCGCTATTTGGACATTCGAAATCATGGTAATTTAATTAGCGAAACAATTCAAATTATACTCAAGAATACCTTAGGGTTCGGTCAGTCAGTTCTTTTGCATCTGCATTTTTAAAGCTTTTAAGCACAGTTCTTTTGCAACTGGGTTTGCGATCGCTTTTAAGCAAACTCATATATATTTTACTATGTAACATATATGCTTTTTTATTTCCTTCAACGAAACCAATAAATACCGCACGGCCATAGTTTTTCTTATTCTACTACATAACCTACAAAACTCCCAGGCCCTCGGCAGATAATGAAACCCATAGCCAGCCCCACCTCTGATGGACTCACACGAGGCAAAACTTTAAAAAAAAAAAAAGGAGCGTTGATCGCATATACAGGTCGACAAGACACTTGATGATGATTACTTCAAACCACTGGTTCCCCTATCTTGTAGGTTCACTTAAGGGTCACCAGCCCCATTTACCTAAATATTCCTATTTTGTTACATAAAAATGTGGTTCTTAATAGGTTAGTCTCTCCCCTGAATGTAGGTCAACTCCATTGATAAGTTTGTTGGTCTAGTGTACCGTAGTCGAGGTTATGGGTGTCGCGGTCTCTTGTTGTCTTGCATTTACGTTTTTATTCCAAGAAAGAGAATGCCTGTGATGTAGGTTGCAGCAGTCTCTATGGGAGTTGTGTTAGACCCAGTTTCTCCATGTTTTTTTAGCGTTAAAAGCGGTAGCGCTAGCCACATAAAATATAACACGCAATATCCACGACATTGATGAACACACCTGTAACCGTGTGCTAAGATCACCGGGCTCAGGAACTACCATTCAGAGGTGAGCTAGTGTATATATGGGCGAGTCTGGGGAGACTAACGCCGAACTAACCTAGTTTGTCAAAAAAAAAAAAAAAAAAAAAAAAGATCGAAGAAAATCGCCGCTTAAAAAAAAAAAAAAAACAATAGCAGTACCTGCCCTAGTGTGAGTTATAAAATCACAATGATATGGACAGTCTTAGGCCACCTATAAATATTGATGTAATCCGTACTGATCCCTCCCCCCCCCCCTTTTTTTCCCCGAGATTATTGTTAAATTGCAAAGGCACGATTCTTGAAACGCACTATAGTGCGTATTTGTAATGCTATATCGACGTGTTCTTTTTTGGGTCTTCTATTATCTTTTATGAGCACGCCACGTTCAGCGGACATACCAGAATTACAAATATCCGTAAATCATCAGGCCATTGTGTCTGTCCCATAATTTATTCGCCTTAACAGAACAACAGAGCAGCGTCTCGGTCAATAGAAAACTTGCTAGCGAATTTACAGAGAAATTACTGTTGCGTTTTGAATGAGATTTCAGGGTCAGATTTCGAAATGTTCCAGCTAGCTTGCTGGTTCGTTCTTTTAAGTTAATGGATCTTTGCTTATATGTTTTGTTGGGTTTTCAGAGATGTGGGTGTACAAAAGAACAAGTCAGAAATAAAAACAGATCTAAATGTTTTGAAACAGATTGGAAAATAGATCACAACAAGAATAGACCCACTGCCCGCCCAAAAGCATATCGTAAAGTTCGACTTATTTGGAGCTTCCTTCGAAGTCGGAGTGCATCTGTCTGAGAGGCACACACATGTGTCAGATCTGTCAAACGGATGCACACACAACATTCAAGTTCTGGAACACACTGCAGTCTAGGAGTGGACGAACAACCAGAACTTTCCACCACAGTTTACAGCTGGTGAACGCAGAGAAGAAGAAGATTTGTTAAAATAATGGAGAGAGAGAGAGAGAGAGAGAGAGAGAGAGAGAGAGAGACAGACAGACAGACAGAGATAGACAGAGAGAGAGAGAGAGAGAGAGAGAGAGAGAGAGAGAGAGAGAATATAACTATTTCGGCCACATTAAAAGACATAATGCTCCTATAAAAACATTACAGTTAACTCAAAGGCAAGGGAGCAAGCGGTGGTCAAGAGGTAGATACAGATACAAATAAGATCAATGCAAACAAAACCGAAACAATGCAAGTTAGTGGAACCCCTACCCCACTAAACATACAGCTGAATGGTTCTGCCCTGAATCAAGTTAAAGAGTTTAAATATCTAGGAAGTATGATAACAGAAGATGGTAGAATTGACAGAGAAATAGAAACCAGATGTCAGAAAGCAAGTGTATTTATATACCAGTTGTCACCATTATTAAGAATCCAGGCATAACTATGAGTGCAAAGAGACATATTAATAATAGCATATTCATTCCAACATTGAGCTACCAGTGCCAAACATGGACACTATCTAAAGCCCATATACGCGAAATTACAACCGGCGAGGTAAGATGCCTGAGAAAAGCAGTCAACCTAACCATCCGAGATCCAGTTAATAATCAGGCGAATCGCGGGAACGACACCTTGTACTAAATTCATCCAGAAACAGCAGATCAAGTGGTTTATCGATCTCGTTAGAGTGCAGCAAGATCAAATACCATCAAAAGCACTACATCTCAGAAGATCAGCTACAAGAGCAAGAGGACGGCCGCGGAAAACCATGGATCAACAACACTAAAGACACTCTACGACTTCACAGCATGATAATAGTCGACGTGCACTGGATCGCAAATTATTCGGCAGAAGTGGTTATGAGGGTGATGATGATGATGATTGCACGTTATTAAAAGCAGTGAAAAGGACTCCTGCGGTGTTTATGCGATCAAAGGAGACAGACCAAAATATTGCCTCGACGGGTGATGAAGTCGTCTCGCCGCGTATCGTTCCGGAACAGACGACAAGTCACGCATTTATAATCGCAGACTCAATGAGCATACATAATAAGAGGATTCAAACCTACAAGCACCGACTAGGACTGGTTGAGAGCATCCAGGAATGGATGACAGCCTCCAGGACTGGTTGACAGCATCTAGGACTGGTTGACAGCATCCAGGACTGGTTGACAGCATCCAGGATTGGTTGACAGCATCCAGGACGGGTTGACAGCATCCAGGAATGGTTGACAGCCTCCAGGACTGGTTGACAGCATCCAGGACTGGTTGACAGCATCCAGGACTGGTTGACAGCATCCAGGATTGGTTGACAGCATCCAGGACGGGTTGACAGCATCCAGAAGTCCCGCCTCTAGGAAATATCAATTATCTAGGTTACGGGAGACGCCGGGGTGAAAGGAAGTGAAAGTGCCGTCGGAAAAGACGATGAACGCAGTGGTTAGGCGATGTCTGTGTTGTACATCAAGATGATGATGACCACTCTTTTTCATCAAGTATGAGAACAAAGATGACTGATGAGGCAGATGCGGGCCCAAAAGTTCTTGGACAGTGAGGACAGGGAATGAGTGTTGTGCCAGTTAGGTGATCTCCTGCAGTCGCCTTTTTGTCCATCCTTTTTTAACAGTCTTGCTGTTTTGCTTACTTCGCATGTAGCAATGCCCATGTGTAGAGTTGCACGTCGTGCATTTCGGTCTTGCTGTCATTCATCCCAAATGCTTTGAGTAAAGACTTCAGGTGTCCTTAAAGCGTTTCTTTTGCCCACCTTCTGACGTTTCCCATTTTTCAGCTCACCAAAGAAGAGTTTTGTGGGAAGCCTGTGATCTGGCAGGGTTAGGCGATAAAGAAGTATGGATAGGGGTGGAGATAAGAAATGCGCACTATTTCAGAGACGCTGAGACCAGGACCAAGAGGCGATGAATCGCCTGTTAAAAAGATAGTAAAGGAGGACGCGCATGTAGAAAACAGTTGCGGAGCAAAGAGACAAGATATACTTGACAGCTACTATTGGGTACAGAGACAATGAGTGGCTGCTCTGTTCGAGAATGGAGCACGAATGCGTCGTAACAAATTGCTAGACACGTAGATACGGATAACTAGTTACAAGTAATATGTGTATACCCTCTGTGCTACACACGGTCTGCGGGGAGTTACAATGGGATTTAGCCAACCCTCAGCACTCAAGGGAAAAGAGAAGACGGATGTACAATCAGATATTTGCTGGTACCATCGGAATTGGAACTCTTTGCTTCCTACTACAGAAGGGGATGGGTCGCTTATGGAAATGTCTTGAATGCTATGATGTCGATTCCTTATCTAACATTTCAAGTTTAACATTCTGTTTTACGCAGGAACCAGTCAATGAATGCGAGTAAAAAAAGTACCCTTCTTCACGCTTTCAGACGTTTTAGGCATATCGGGCTAGACCTACATTTTATAGACCAATCGGCAATCTGTGAGTGATGTGGACAGCATTATTCCGGTCGCCTGTACTTGACAAGACTGCATCTGATACCCATTTAACTCTTTGAGTCCCAGAGGGTTTAGCATCACAGGCCCAAGGGGTAGTCAAAAGGGACGGAAAATCGGCGCATAGTGCGTTCATTGGGCTTCTAGGCAGTAACCTATAAACGTATGATGCGTTCCTTGGGACTCAAAAGAGTTAAGGCTGGGTAGACCTAGCAGCCAATGTCATTTCGGAAAATGTCCGGCACCGCTAGGAGCCGAATCCATACCCTTCCAGTATGAGGGCGAGAGTCTAGCCTCTACGCCACGTCGGCTTCCAAAGAATTTGTGTAGTTAGACACTGTTTGAGCTGTACTGCATGGCTCAGCTCCAGAAACGAGGACTGCTTCAACAACGAGTGATTAAGGCCATTAAAAAAAAAAAAAGAACTAAAAGATAATCATGTTGACAAGTAGGAAAATTAGCGCATATTTAAAGGTTGTTGCTAGTCCGTTTGTCTGAATGTTTGACAGTACGCATTGAACAACGGCAGAATGGAGATATGGAAACTTTTGGGATCTGGTCTTTTATAAGAATAATGATAATTTTTTAGGCCTATCATCTCTTGATTCACACCTGATTTTGGGCATATAGGGCTTTTAATGCTAGAAATATACTTTTATACATCAATCGGGTAGCTATGAATTTAATGTTATGTTAATACAATCGCCGTCACTGCACGCTGGCATCTCCATGCATGCTCAGTCAACCAGTGCAACAGCCACTTCAAGGTCCTTTTACCTAATGATTCCATAATAGGTTGGTCATAATGACTCCTATCTCGGCCTCGATGGCTGCATAGACGACTTCACCGTGGTTTACTCCCACTTCAGGCAATCGTGTTAGCATGACACCGTGATCAGCACCACGCCGTTGCCTTTAGTTCCATTATATTATCTTTCATCAATTGTAAGCTGTGTCTAGCCAGGGTCAGTGTGTGAAACATCATCCTACTCAATGCAGATGTCATACCTAGACCTTTAGGCTAGCAAGCGAGCGTCTATAAAGTCTAGAATCTCCTCGAGTTACACGCAAAGAACCTCTTTCAACTCCATATGCCCTTGGAGATCGAACTACAAGGCCGGCACTGCTACACAAGCCTTAACTTGCTGCATAATAGGTTAGTATCACCCTGACCGCCCTTAACAATCGAGATAATTGTTCTGTGCGCAAATTTTACGAGACTGGTTCGACCTCAGAACTACATAAAACATAGCACCCGCGCGTCGAACGCACCGACCGCACCGAGTCAAACCAGTGCTTCCGTGACAATGGCAAATTTGTTGGGCTATATTTTACAGGCAGCTATCAGCAGCGTCCAAATAGAACGATCGGGTTTCTGCTCTCTGTATTCGCAACGCTGCTATTGCCCAGATATTAAATATAACTATATTGGCGACTTATCGATCACTCTCGTGGAACTGATTGTTAAATTCGTATTCGCACGCAAACGATCGGCTGATGGGTAGTTGCTATCCTTCTCACTCGCCTAGGGGTACAACATTTAGAAGGACAAGTATGTACTTGTCTTTTAATTGCTGCTTTTCGTCTGTCATTCGTGAATTTTGTTGTAGCTAGGGATAGCTCTTGTTTGAACTTTGGCTTTCCCATCAGTCATGCTATGTTATTGACTATATATATATATATATATATATATATATATATATATATATATATATATATATATATAGATATATAGAGAGAGAGAGAGAGAGAGAGAGAAGGAAGGATGTAGCAGATGCTAATCTACGGATCCGAAAAAGACCGTGGCTTTCAATCCAGACAGAGCCATACTTTTGTTTTCCTTGAGAACTACCCTTGGCTCTCAGGTCGAAACCATCCTTAAATGGGCACTTTGTAAAGTTCTGGTAAATTAAGGCGGCCAGTTTGATATTGACCACATCACCAACCGAGTGGCGATTTGTCTATAAAATTAAGATCTAGACCTATATGCGAAATTCGCTTCAGGGCGTTGAAATTTGTCATATATATGTGTGTGTGTGTGTGTGTGTGTGTGTGTGTGTGTGTGTAGCAAGAAAGAAAGAGCGCTAGCAAGCAAAAAAAAATGAGAGAGAGAGAAAGAGAGAATAAGAGAGAGAGAGAGAGAAAGAGAGAGTGAGAGAAAAAAAAACTGAGAGCGATAGAAATAATCATCATCAGTCATCAGTTCTCGCTATGCCTAGTGGCACATGAGGCTTCAGATAGGACTTTCCTTGCTTTCCTGTCCTGTGCAATCTTCACTGCAGTTTTCCATGTCAAAGATGCCGCACTCAGGTCACTTTCCATCGTTCTTCTCCATGTTGTTTTTGGGCGCCCCTGTTTTTCTCTTTCCCTCTGGTGTACTAATTCCAAGAATATGCAGTTTATAGTTGTGCATTTCTTTAATTACTTGGGCGGTTTTCGCCGTTTCAAACATGGTTCTTACATTCCAGAAGCCAATTCTCGATTTGGTTTTGACATCCAGCGATAGAAATAATGATAGGAAGAAAAAAAAAAGTGGGGGGGGGGGGGGGGGGGGTGTTAAGAGTGAAAACTTACTCAGTTTCGGAAGATTCCAAAATCGGGTATGCTTAAAACGACCCAGACTTCACAATGTTTCATACAATACTTATACCTGTAGTTTAAAGAAATACAACAGCAGGGACGAATTTCCTTTCGCTTTGAATTGCATACGTCGTGATAAGGGGGCGTGGTGGTTGTTCGCCAGGGTAGAAAAGACATAAGCAGCGGTATGTCCGTCAGTTTGGGTTTTGTTGAAACGTGGACACTCTGAAAGGTTTAAATGGCTTTGCTTTCTTTCACAACTTAGTTACTTAGTTTTAAAAATAATCTTATTTCACTCTCAAAGCATGCTTGTGAAATTAGGGGGACCAATAAAAAACATGGAATCAAAGTCAAATATATTTGTTTTCAAATGCCTGTAATTAATGAACATCACATTAGATGCATTCGGGAAAATGAAAGAAACAAGAAACCGCTTGTGTCAACGGCGACAAGAGAAAGAAACCGACGATAAGTGCGTTAGTAAGTTAGCTAGTCGACAAATTATCCTCATCTCACGTCAAAACTACTCAGTCCTTAAGTGCTCGGATCCCCTCCTCAGTAAATCCCGCAGCATGTAGGGGCTAACGACACCAGTTCTATGTTGGTTTATTATTCTTCTTTGACTCTCCGAGTAGTGTTTCTTGTTCTAGTTTTCACCCCGTTTAATACGTTGCTCTTGCAGTCTGACCATAGTTGCAGATTCACAGTTTTCAGTTGGTTCACACAAACGTCTTAACTTTCTTAGAGCATTCAGTATATCAGCCTGGCCCATGGCTTGTCCGGTTTTCACAGTAGCCTTACCTGCAAGTCTATCAGCTGGCTCATTTCCTTGTACCTCCACATCTCCTGGCACGAAAATAAAACAAATCCTTGGCAGCCGTGGATTCTGTAGAGCCACCTGCCTTTCTCTGTCTTCCTGAGCATACTCATTGAGTCACTGAGAAAGCAGGCCCCAGTGAAAGTCTGTGTCTCTAGCCATGTTACTGCTTTAGTCACAGCCATGACTTCCATAGTCAGACTACGTGTAGTTACTGCAAAAGCTCCAGAATCTTCCTTCACAACTCTCCCTCGAAGCTGAGCCGTGAAAGCCCACGAGCTTCTAAAGTTGCGGACTACAGAACCATCTGTGTAAATGACAGCATCGCCCTCTAGAGCATTCTCAAAAATCCAGGCTTGAACTTCTGCTTCTGCAGCAGCCGGACTCTGTTGTCTGTATTTTTTGTCTAGTTGGATTCAAACAGAAATGATGTACAGCACTATGAAGGCACTTGCACCCACTACACGCCGGGTTGTATGTAAACATACCTGTAAAATAATATCCTCGGCTTGACCCATCCACGATTTTCTTTTTTTTAGCCTGCTGCCTTTTATCTTCTTGATTTGACTATTAAATGGATGTTGTGTGTCCGCCTTGACTGTGAGGTAGGCACGAGCCTTCCAAGATTAGAAAATCGAGAAGGTGGCGCATAGCCCTGCATGCTGTATCTTTTGTACACCCAAGTATAATGCACATAGTCTCGTCCTGTATCCTTTCCAACCTTTCCATCTGCTTATGGCTGAGAGTCAGGATCGCC
This sequence comes from Candidula unifasciata, assembly GCA_905116865.2. Classification (NCBI taxonomy): domain Eukaryota; kingdom Metazoa; phylum Mollusca; class Gastropoda; order Stylommatophora; family Geomitridae; genus Candidula; species Candidula unifasciata. Next base: position 341,476 of record CAJHNH020002524.1, on the reverse strand, counting down.
ATCGCGTATTCAAAAACAGAAAGGACCAGACCCTCGTATAGAAGACATAGATGACGCTGCTCACAGTTTGCCGCCGCCATCACTCTCATCGCAGCCAGACGCCGCTTGGCTTTCTTTATAATCTGATCTATGTGCTCAGTATAAGCAAGGCTTCGATCAAAATGTATCCCCGGGTATTTTATTGCATTCGTTCTTTCCACATTCTCAGAACAGACTAATAACTGGTGTTAGAATTTTTACAATATGGTTATTCAAAGAGAACCATGTCACTGCCGCCTTCGTAGGGTTGACCAGTGCACCAGCTTCACCACACCAAGTGCTTATGCGATTGAATTCTTTTTGTAGTTATTCAGCAACCTTTTTTCTACACTTACCCTGACGATACTCTAACACATCTTCAGCATATAACAGTGTTCTACCGAGACCTGTGATTTGCTTCGCCTGTGATTCTCACAGTGTAAACGTTGAACAACACAGGAGATAATGGCGATCCTTGTGGCAGGCCGGGATGTATTGTTGTTGGTTCAGAAGTCCAACTGCCATATCCGAACACTACTTTTCGTTGGAAGAGGGCGAATGAGATCCAGTGAAGCATGAATGGACTTAAATGGAGTTCAAGAAGCTGAGAAATTAAGAAATGCAAATGTACTCTAGAGATAAATTGCCGCAGCACACGTTTCAATACATGAGTGGAAGCCTTCATACACATCATGAACAAGAAACGCAGCATTGAAACATGTTTCTTTCTTTGGACGGTACCCTCCAAGAGTATTTGGAAGAAGACCTCGCCTCTCAGACTGGTGTGAAATGTTTTTGGCAATTAGCTTTTCTAACAGCTTGCCTACAGTATTTTTCACAGTGATTATCCGATATCCATGAATTTGTGTGTGATCTTTGCCAGGTTTTGGCATGGTATCAGATAGCTGTGTAACCACTCTTCACTGATACTAGCGTGAAAAAGTCCGTGCAACGGGAAACAAATGGACTAAAGAATTCAAAAATCCTAAGACGAGTTTAGTTTTGAGAAGCCAACAGCACCGTTCTGAACTGCATCCATGATATCCAACTGATTGCACAGGTTACACCTGAACGGAAGAATAAAGTCCGAGCCGTGGGTGGCTTATAACAACATAACAGTGCTTCGTAATGCCGGGGGTGCGGGTTCGTTCCCAGCTACGGACTGATTAGTTTTGTGTTGGTTTTGGCAGAGGTACCGAACTGACCGTTCAAAAAGCAGTGGCACACTACTGAACATAACATGTGCGTAGAAAAATCCTAGTAGCCAAGAAAACCTGCGGTCGGTTTTGCAACGTCCTGCAAAGGATACGCAGCTAAATATAGCGTTCATTTTGGTGGTGATAATGATAGAAGGCTAAGAGTGTGTGTGTCGCCGTGGTCTTTATTGTGCTCGTTAATATTCATTAAAGGCATTGAAATATTCTAATTTTAACTTTTATGTAGACAAAACCTAAAAAAAAAAAGAGCATGCGAAAAAAGTGAAAGAAGAAGAAGAAGAAGACGACGACGACGACGACGACGAAGAAGAGAAGAAGAAGAAGAAGAAGAAGAAGAAGAAGAAAAGAAGAAGAAGAAGAAGAAGAGAAGAAGAAGAAGAAGAAGAAGAAGAAGAAGAAGAAGAAAAAGAAGAAAAGAAGAAGAAGAAGAAGAAGAAGAAGAAGAAGAAGAAGAAGAAGAAGAAGAAGAAGGAAGAAGAAGAAAACGAAGAAGAGGAGAAGAAGAAGAAGAAGAAGAAGAAGAAGAAGAAGAAGAAAGAAGAAGAAGAAGAAGAAGAAGAAGAAGAAGAAGAAAAAAGAAGAAGAAGAAGAAGAAGAAGAAGAAGAAGGAGAAGAAGCAAGAAGAAGGAAGAAGAAGAAGAAGAAGAAGAAGAAGAAGAAGAAGAAGAAGAAGAAGAAGAAGAAGAAGAAGAAGAAGAAGAAGAAGAAGAAGAAGAAGAAGAAGAAGAAGAAAAAGAAGAAGAAGGAGGAGGAGAAGAAGAAGAAGAAGAAGAAGAAGAAGAAGAAGAAGAAGAAGAAGAAGAAGAAGAAGAAGAAGAAGAAGCAGCAGCAGCATCAGCAGCAGCCAACTACTGCCTCTGACAACCGTACCACATTTACACTAAAGTACAATGAATGATAAGACGCTGCCAAATTTCTAGCCACTTCTGAAACACGAATTACATAATAATTAATTCTGGGGCAGCAAAACACCACACAGGCAGAGAATTATACTGATTGCTCGAGTGGGCAGCTCATCTCAATGTCCATGGTGTATTCGGTTATGTTAATGGTTTTGGCTATGATTTATAATAATTAGGAGTCAGTCAGACACGGCGATTGTTATTGATGGGATCCCAATTGTATGATTTCCTAATGACGCCCGCATGCATCTGTACATGCATATGGGTTTTCTTGTGTTCGCATAGTGATGCAAAAGTGCGTGCATAGATGTACGAGTACACACATCTACATATACACAAACATACATAATACATACACATATGCATAGAAACAAATACAAATATACATACACGTACTTACGCACACATATTCATTGCCTTGTATATGCACACATTAACACATACGCACATACGTACATAAATACATACGTAAATAAAGTGTGTAAGTTCGTACGCTCTAACCGAATATAAAAAAGGAACATGTCTGAAACCTATCACAGTAGTAGATTATGTGTATGCGTGTATGTACCAGTGTATATGCTTTTGTGAATGTGTGTTTGTGTAAATGCTTGGATGCAGATATGCCCTAATACTTTGCATAAGAATAATATTTGGCATTAAGTGGCAAGATAGGGGGGAAAAAATGACAGACCTGAATGAGCAGGTACTATTGGTTTCTAAATGCTCAGTCTCCGAAAGTTTAGGTGGCTGGACCCCACCTGGAGAATGGAGGATGGCAGAGTCCATAAGAACACCCCTTTATGGTGAATTACAGATGGATAGAAGATGTCCAGCCTCTGCTTCGATATATAAATGTTTGCATGCGGGACATGAGTGATAGATGTATTGAGGTAGACCCATGCGAACTAAATGCCATGAAACGTCCTACGTGGAGATGGGGTCTTGCTAGTGAGACTCGCCATTGTCAAATGGTTGCTAGTCCCATGGCTTTTCATAGCACAATTATATATTCTTCTTCTTCTTCTCTTCCACATTGGACCTCATCGAAGTTTCGGGGGAAGATGTACGTTGATGAGCTCTCTCAAGAGGCTGTTTTATATCGACTAGAATAAAGAATAGATGCCAGCAAAATATGCGCGTTATGCGTACACACGAACGCAGTATATGCTGTCGACTTTTGTCTCTGTCTGTACTTCAACGGAAGCCACCGTGATGTAGCGGCTAGTCGCTCGCCTGGGGATGGATAGATCATTGGTTAGAGTTCTGACGGAGCTTGACGTTTTTTTTTTTCAAAAATGACATTAACTCTCAGATCAACCCAGCCTTGAGTGGGTACCAGGTAAAGTCCTGGAAAATAAAGGCGGTCGGTGTGATGTTGACTACATCACCGACTAAGCAACAATTTGTCTATAAAATATAAGTCTAGCCTTTGTTATCTTCTTTGCCCGCCTGCGGATCGAAAGGTCGTGGGTTCGTGGCCTGACGGAGCCACACATTTTTTTTCAAAAATGACCTTGACTCCCAGGTCGACCTAGCCTTGAATGGGCACCAGGAGCAGTCATGTGAAGTAAAGGCGGCCAACATGATGCTGACCACATTATATATATATTGTTGTTGTTATCGATCCAGCGGCGCATGAGCTTTCGCCCTTTGGCCCAATGCCATGTAGTGGAATTTGCATGTTTTCACAAGCTGTTCTTTTCCTCCGTACAAGGTGTTCCACTTGTCTGGTCTCGGAGGGAGTAGCGTTCTTCTTGTCTCACTGAGTTTTGGGCACACAAAGAGATGGGGTTAAACAGTTTCGTAGGGGTAGTTACATAGCTGGCACTCTGGGGAGTGTTGTGGCTGTGTTCTGTTTAGGTGTCCATTGAGTGGAGTATGTTGCGTTCTAAGTCTGAAGATGGTGGCCTGGTCCCTTCTTGTTCGATGGTTAATGCTGTCATTAGGATCAGGGCCAGTCACATATGTCTATAAACCTTTCTTCCATTGTCTCCCGTAGCCCATCTGTTCAACCAAGTCTCTTTATTTATAGCTCTAATAAGTGTTTTTGCTGTCTGCAGGGTTGTCGCTGTAGGTGGTTGTTCTTGTGTTGCTCTTTTCTTTGCCAGTGTGTCAGCTCTGTCATTACCTGGTGTGCCGGAGTGACCTGGAATGCACTGCATCACTATTCCGATGTTGTATGAGGTAATAAGCTGATCGGCATCCAGGATTATTTTGGCTATGTGAGTTTTGCAGCGTTCACTAAATATATTTATATAGGTTTAGCCCTATATTCCCAAGACGCCTAAAGGCGCGGAAAAAGGTCCTTTACTTACTTTCTTCTCTTTTCAGCGTTATCTGGTTGTGATTTCCAGCGGAAGGTGCTAGTTGTTAATTCCCTTAGGACTTTAGGAAGGAGAGGTCTAGCCCTATATGTCCTTACCGCATGCGGGTCTAGAAAAGGGACCTATATATTGCAACATACGGTGTACATTTATGCAGATACTTTAAGTCTATTCTGTCCATTCTAGAGTCAGGTGCCTTGGTATACTAACATGCAGCACGATGGATGTCGCGTCTTTGACACTGATACATTCACTTATGCTGACTTGTTGTGAAGATCCAACAGTCTGCTCGCCGCAAGTAAGCCTTATCTCTTAAATGGACTGGGCGAGTCGCCGTGGTATGGCGGCTAGACGCTCGTCTGCTTATCTGAAGGTCGTTGATTCAGGACTTGACTGTACCGGACTATTTTTTTTTTTCAAGAATGACCTTGGCTTCTGGGTCGACCCAGCCTTAAATGGGTACCAGGTTTTTGGAAGTAAAGACGGCCGGCATGGTGTTAACCACATCAGTGCCGATTGCTCTATACAATATAGACCCAAACCTCAATGACCAATACCCCTGTAGGCGTCTAAAGTGTCCTTTGCCATTTTTGTTTTGTTTTTGTTTTAGTTAAAAATGAATTGGCATGACAAAACTAACGTGTTAAAAAAAAGAAACTTGTCCGGAATTGGACTTTCCGTGGACGTTTAGAGCTGTTAAACGCGAAAGAAGAAATGGAGTTAGAAATTATGTTTTAGTCCCCGTGGAGTTTCTACTGTGATGTCCGCTCACGCTGAAAGAGTTAACTGTGAGTGTTGAATTTTTACTCCAGATAACTGACTTCCAGAGCTAGTTAATTATCCACTGCTCATCGCTAATCTTTACTAAATCGTTTAAGGCAGAAGTAATGAGCAAATTAGTAACTACCGTAATTAGTCTTTCATTCCCTAATTTTCATTCACAGATGACTGAAATTTGCGTGCATTATCCCCGTTATAAAATTGCCTGGTTTAGCTTAATTATGTTTCACTACATTATCTCCAGATTACATGCGTTGATTTTACTGGGCACATTTCAGCCTGCACAGTTGAATGGGAGGCAATAGGAAAATTCGCTAATGTTTGATCTTAGGATACATGAGATACGAATTTAGCCGTGATATACTGTGTTAACATGTAGTCCTATAGGCCAAAAGGCGTATATTAAATGCCATCATGGGGTCACTAAACTGTACAGTTTTTGGATAGATTCTATTTTCTGGGTTCGAGCCTTCTTTGGGAGAGATAAATTGAGCGAATTAATGCTAAACCGTGATTCTATTTTGGTAATTAATATAGTTCTTTGGTTGAAGTAATGAAGTCAGGACCAGGGAGACCGTCATTGAACGTTTATTCATGCGTCTTGTCCTTTAAGGGGCGTTAGTCTAAGTTACAGGGCAGTTGGCTTCTGTTCTGTTCTGCTATGCATATGTCGGCGGACAGACAGGAACACATTGTGTTTTACTCTCTGTTCTGAGTATATTCTGACGTTCTCTGACTTCAAGTACGCAATAAAGTTGCTTCAGTTGTCAGCGCTGACGGCCGACAAGGATAGGAGCTTAGCTTGTCTGCAGCAACATGGCATTTTTCCTTTAGTCAGACTCTGTTGGAAGAACCAGCTGATGGTGCTACCGCAACATGTTAACACTTCTCACGCCACGGCACGTAGGGTGCAGTCTCTCGTGGGACGTAGGCGGAGCCTGTGTGGTGGGGTTTAAGGGAGGGGGGAGGGGGTGCGGTTAGGGCTAGTTCTAGATATTCTGTTGTTAAAGCCGGTCAAATCCTGTATTAAAGCGCGACACAGTTTAACCTGACACCCCTGCAGCTTAGACTAGCTGATCTCAAAGGTTAAGACGCATAATGAATGGCCAGTCACAGTCTCCATGGGTCCGACTTCGTTTGTTGTATCAGTTCTTTTATTGTCTTCTTCCTAAAAGTTTATTGTCTCTGTCCATTTCTCACAGCACATACAGTGTGGATTTGGTAACAATGTGTGCACACAATCAAGTTTCTCGTGTATCCTATGTCATTTTTGATTCAGATGTTCTTTCTTGCCGTGATGCCTAATTGCCATGTCAAGTCAGTTTCTTTAGTTCCAAATTTGGTATGAAGTTTCTGATCACAATGACTTTTTCAAGAAGTGAGTCAGATGCATGTTTTCGGCAAACGGTGGGCCTTGCCGACTGACGTAAGTGGTGATTCCTCCATCATCTGCGGTCTTCAGCAAGAGTGGTGACAATCATCAGTGACATTACACAAGCCTATCTTTCTCGCGTTGTCTTTCTCTGTCTAGTCTACCACAGATCTATCCGTTGGCCACAGCTTGTTCCAGTTTCCTCCTCTCATAGCACGATTAAAACATAATATCTGCCTCTTTCTCGTGATGAGCTGTGTTGAGCCCCGCCATTTTTTTTTTTTTTGCTCTCCAAGAATTTCTATGGATTTTTCTCTAAATCCACTTCCCACTACAACCGTAAGATTTCTTTGTGCATTTTTGTTGAAAGTTTGCTTCTCTTAATTAGCTCCTAGATCTACCAGTTATAAAATGGGTACCAGGTAATGTTCTGGAAAGTAAAGGCGGCTGGTCTAATGTTGACTACATCATCCATCTAGCGTTGATTGGTCCATCCAAAGAAAGAAAAAAAAAACGGTCTAACGTTACATGCTTCTGGCACGCAAAGAGTACAAATAACCCCCGACCCCCCCCCCCCCCCCCACCCCACCCCCCAGTCATTGTTGGTCACCAGTCTATAGACAAAGCAACAGGATTGTACCTTTCTTAGTCTAGTTCTATTCCATGACTTTGTCTGACATGGAAGACCCTACTAGTACCTGATATACATGATGCTCCTATAGCTCAAATTTGTCACTGGAACTCACAGATCCCTCTGTCTCTGTCGAACCACGGCGTATTTATATCGTGGGGGAAGGTGGCGGGGATGTATTCTAAACATGGAACTCGTGTTTCAGAACTATTCCCTCATAGCTGAACACTGATAAATTACATAGACAGGCCAAAACTGCATTTTAAAAAGATCAAGAATATTTTTTGCAATAAATCCATGTCACTGAAGGTTTGGATAGGATCTTCGCATGCTATAAGGAACCTGCTTTAATAATCTCACAGTACCTTCTGCGAAACCACCAAGTCGTCTTGTCTCTGGCCGAAAGTAAAACACCATCCGGTAATCCCGTGCAGCAGGGAACCAGCCCTGAGCTTCATGAACTCAGGAGGGCCCACCTCCGAATGCGTCTAGGAATCGTGGGCCGAAACGCGTGTCGACGAGGATAATTTCTACTGATGACTGGTAGATCCCTGCTGTACTTGCTCCCTGTGAGTTTATTCCTACGGCTGTGAATCCTGACAATTAGTTAACGAGCCGAACAATTGCTCGGAGATTTGTGTGTTACAAAAGAATCCTTAGAATTGCTTGGACACCCAGAAAGATCAACCCAGATGTTTTCTAAAGAGGTGGGGGTTCACAGACAACTTATCACAACACCAAAACATCAGAAAAAAAAAAAAAAAACAGTCGTCAATTCTTTTGGGTCATATTATGAGAAAAAGAAATTTCTAACATATTGTGACCACTTGAAAGATCTGTGGAAAGATTCCTGACAGCCGTTTATCATGGCATGGAGGAGTGTCAACACAAACTGGTAAACGCATTTGCGGGTCACACATTGTAGAGAGACAAGACTGCCGACGCTCGTCGACCTCCCATTTGTAGAAAACAATGATGAATATTGAGTTTACTGAAAGAAGACATTTTTTCCCACATTCGAAGTAACACGTCTGAGTTGTAAACTCAAACAAAGAAGGCAACAAGCAATCGACTAAACAGTTTAAGTTGCGCTGAATTAAGAATCGACATCAATTCGATGGAGACATGCCTATGGGTTCTCCGTCCCTAGCTTCTTCAGCCGGCGTAAAGATCCAAATCCATTAGTACCAGTAGTAGTTTGAGTATGTGTAGTCTGGTCTTTCCTCTTCAAGTGCCAAGTGCCGCACCATCTGCTCATTTAACCATTTGTCCCTATTCCCTTACGATCTTTTAGGGTTTCCACTTTGTTCTTTTGCTCCAAAAGGATCTTGTCAACAATTACTGTATTATTTTATGAAATAATTCTTCAATTTTTGCCTAATTTATGACCTGAAGAATTTTACTCTAACCGATTATGTGCTTGCTATACAATTGAATTGAATACTCGTAAATTACTTCTGTTGATGTAATTGCAGTATTCTTCTTCTGCCCTCTATCTCCCAGTAGAGCAAAGTCCTCAACCAATTCAGCTCTCTACATCTCCTCCCCACCTTTGCCAACATTCCATGGGTCAGTTCTGTAGATTTTCCTAGGTGAAAGGAGGTACGTCGACGATCTGGACTCTTTTCTGCTTTCTCCGCACCGTGTCAACATTCTTCTACTTAAAGTGTCTCTGCCCATTTTTAGTTGGCTGGGTTTTTTTTTTTTTTTCTTTGACTTTTACATGGTTAGTTGGTTTTGTAGCTATTGTTTGTACCACATGAGGTAGCCAACTCCTAGCTAAACCTTAGCCTTGGTCGCCTTTTATGACATGCCTGGAAAGGTGAAGTGTTGCCATTTGCTGCTTAACATGAGGGCCCAGATAACGTTGAAGTAAAGGGAAAACAGAACATTCGTTCAACCCTCCAGAAGATGATTTTATTTTTTATTGTATGGTTGAGTTAGTAAGTGACAAGATTCTCTTAAAATAAAGGGCAATATTTTAACACAAATTACAAATAAATGTAAAGTACTTTTAAAATTCAAATTGCTGAAATTCTGGCCCCTCTCATCCATCAGTGTTTTTGTTGTGTCCACCTCTATTCTTGCGTATGCTTATATTGAAAAATGTGTCATTTCCGCAAAAAGATAAAACGTAATCTTGTAAAAGATAAAATTTATAGAGCGGAAGTTCATATTGGAAATTAGAAATAATGGACGAGTTGTTATTTGTTTTCAGTGAAAATAGAAGTTACAATCTTTAAACAATTCGCATTTATTACAACAAAGATTCGAATCCAGCTACCAACCATTGGATACGGTTTGATACAACGTTTATGATTTGCATTCATGGAGCATCACTAAAATTCACACAGGAAACGCATTGCGCGTGCAGAGGATTTATATCAGGTTCTGATGACGTCACTGGCTACCCGTCGACAGTGCTGCTATATTAAAGACACGTAAATATTCTTTTCTTTTCGTCTTTGCAAGTGAATTAATCTTAAGAGATTTTTGTTTTAAAATCATTAATGCTTTCTGTTTTTATGTGAGCCGTCGTGGCTTTTCTAAAAATGAATTTAGCTCCCAGATCCAACCAGCCTTAAATGGGTAATAGGTACAGTTCTGGGAAGTAAAGGTGACCGCCGTCGCAGATTGGTCTGTACAAAATGAATGTCTAACACTATATATGCAATACACCTGAAAGAATTTAAAAGGTTCCTTCCTGTTTTTATGCTCTGTTATACTGTGTATATAAAGCTACTGTAGACCAGTGGCTAGACGCTTGCTCTAGGTCTTGAGTTCCAATTTGCATTAAGGTGAAAATTTTTCCTCTGTGGTCACCTTGGTTTCCAGTTCCACTTTGTTTAAAATGGGCACCAAGCAATGTCCTGGGAAGTAAAGTCATCCACATTACAGACCTATTAACCTCTTAAATATATGAGTCATGTCTTAAATATATTATTGGCGTGAAAACGGTCCGTTACTTGTGTATACTGTTTACATGTATGATGACTAAAAAAAAAAGCACATTTAATAAAATGGAAAAGATACAATGCAATCTACATTTGTCAACCTAGGTAAAAACACAAAAATTAAAAAAAAAAAAAAATTAAAACTGTCTCCTTATCCTGCCGCCTTGAGAAGGCTACATTCTGTCAACACCGTTTATGACTCATTCTTATAAATGCCGAAGTATGATCACGCCTGCATCGTCCTGTTCTAGAAAAGGATATTTACATTCCATTGGTGCCATGTAAGCCTGCGCATTGTTCACTAGGCTAGGATTTGAATATGAATAATAGCTTCTGAGATAATTTTTTTATGACCCTATGGCGTTTTGAAAGTTCATTTTCCCCTTAGCCCCAGTGTTAGAGGTCACGGGATCACGGCTTGAGATCCGACATACTTTTCTATGTTTCAGCTAATGTATTGAAAACAATGCTTCCCCATCTTTGTGGTTGTTGATAACACCTGTAAATATCTTTATAGATTTAAAAAAAAATTTAGATATATTCACTTTTCCGAAATCTATTAGTGACCTGTGAAATAGCATCTTTTTCAACTGAATTTTATTTTTCCAGAATTCCTAAGTGTTTATGATCATATTTGTGTATTGTTTTCGCACTCTACTGGCGAAAGGGTCTTAACGTTTTAGCTGGTAAATCTAGATGTACAGGGGAGTAGCATGGACAGTCAGCCTAAGTTTGAAGAAAAACAAAATATTAGGGAAGCTGCAGTGGCATTGTCTTAAATAAGAATTACAAAAAACACCGTGAGCGTGTTACAAGCGTAGCGTATAATAACTGACTGCTTCTATAAAAAGTGACAATCTATAAATTTAGAACAATTTGACAGAAAAGAAAAATTAAAGAAAGTAGCGACCAAAGGACAGGTAGTAAAAAAATACCGGCTGAGGAATATCGAGACATGGAGAAACTGCTGCGTCAGAAAAACGTTAACCGTACCCAGGACAGACGGGACATGAATATAACAGGCACTCGGCATGGACTATACTGAAAAGAAACTACATGTCACCTATTTCATTTAAATATGTTCTTTAACCTAATTTACTACCAGACCTCTCATACATTACGTTCTTTTATTTTAATTTGTATATACTTTTTAACATCTTCTGACCAATATGTCGGTTATGCTAATTCATTATGACACAACCTTTTTGTTGTTATTGTTGTTGTTGGTTACTCCTCGTGTGTTTTTACTGTATAAGACAATTGAAAGCAGAACTTTTGCTGTAATAACGGCCTGGAAGTGATGTTGATAGCGCAAGTATGGTTTATGTCAGTTAGTCAAGGTATCTTGGGTAAAGAAAAGAACAAATGCATCCATACTTCAAGAGCTGAATATTGAAGAGGGTTGGCTAGTAAAGACAATAAAACAAAGAAAATTGAAATATTTTGGTCACTTGAAACGTCATGGAAGTCTAGAGAGAACAATAATAGAGGGGTATATGCCTGGGAAGAGAGGAAGAGGAAGGCCAAGGAGAAGATGGGTGCAGGATGTGGCAGATGATCTCCAGATGGGTGTATCAGACGCAGGACATCTTGCTCAGGATAGGTAGGTTTTCCGAAGGGTTGTTATGGCAGCGAGGTTCCGCGAGGGACATGCTACTGAATGAATGAATGAGTCAAGGTGTATTACAATACAAAGAAACAAACAAGAAACAGAGAAAGGAACTCTTTTACACAATCTTCTTGCCAGTCACGTGCTACCAATCCCACTTCTGGACAGTGAAAGAAAAAAGAAAAATTACAACTCAAATGACATTCTAAGAAGGGCTTAGTGATATAACAATAAGAGATCAGATCTGGAATTATCAGCAGACAGAAGACCACAGAAAGCAATGATCTACAGATCATCAGGCAATCAACAACGAGGCCGTCTTTGCAAGCATAGACAGAGGGAGTAACAGCGTCCCTAGGAATTCCCAGTTACAAATTTCACAAACAGGCGCCTCCTGTAAATTATACTTCAACTTGACACTGCAAGATCCCAGAGGATCAAGATTAGATGAGATGAGGTGACAGATGTATCAGGTTGCTAGTAAGGATCTGGATGTTGTAGAAGATGTCGCGGTGTGCTTCTACTGCGATATAAAGATGTGTGCACGTGGGACATAAATGGTGCAGGTATCCAGGTATTTGTTAGTACTAGATTTCACAGAAGTGTTGCATGGAGGTGGAATATCAGGAAGGGAATGGGGACAGAAGAGAGAAGAGATTGCAGAATGGTTCACTGCATCATCATCATCATCATCATCATCATCATCATCATCATCATCATCATCATCATCATCATCATGTGCCCTGCCAACTAGCGTAGGTGTTCATGAGTCTCCACAGATCACGATCCCTGGTTGACTGGAACAGCTCTCTTGGTGATATCCCCCCATGTCATCGTTTTAGCCCATCCACTATTATTTCTCTTGGTCTGCCTCTACCCCTTTTCCAACTGATCTTTCCAGTTGTCACGATGTTCTCCAAAGTCTCTCTTCTCATTTTGTGGCCAAAGAACACTGTTTATCTCTTTCCTATTGTTGTACATAGAGATCTACTTTCATAAGCCTCTTTTTAAGCAATCGTTGTTAGTTACTCTGGCCCTCCAAAGTATTCGAAACATTCGTCTCAGAAACCCCATCTCTGTTGCTTCCAAATTCTTCCTAATTTGTTCAGTCACATTCCAATATTCGCTACAATACAGCAGAACAGGTTCTTTGTAACATTTTAGCAGAGTCTAAAAAAAATGAATCACACCCGATAGCTTCGACGATCCTAAATAACTCATGCTCTAATTGTGACAGATTTTCCTCTAAGCCAGGGGGTCTGGCTAGTCACACTCGCCATCACCATGGGCTGTGATTCACATGCCTTCTTGAAACACAATATAAAACTATTGTCTAGAAAGACCGAAAAGGTGTCCTCATGGTTTCATTAACAAGTAAAACACCTTGTGACTTTATATCACTAACGAAGGTTCCATTGTGGAATATGAGAAGAAAGGCGAAGCGCTCCACTTAGTCTTGAAAGGGTCCATCAAAATCCACCGATAATGACATGAAATTGTGAGGCTCTTCAAAGTTCTCTTACTGATGAATGGCTTCATGGAGGGGTACTTGTCTATTTTAGGCTGCCGTGCAAGGAAACTGATCACAGACGAAGGGGTGGGGAATGAAGAGGAGAAAAATGCGAAGAGGCATAATGCTGATGGGAAAAAGAAGAGGAAGAGGAGGAAGAAGAAGAAGGAGAAGAGGAAGAAGAAGAATAAGAAGAAGAAGAAGAAGAATAAGAAGAAAAAGAAAACGAAGAAAAAAAGAAGAAGAAGAAGAAGAAGAAGAAAGAAGGAAGAAGAAGAAGAAAAAGAAGAAGAAGAAGAGAAGAAGAAAGAAAGAAGGGAAGAATTTTCTCGAAGAAGAAGAAGAAAGAAGAAGAAGAAGAGAAGAAGAAGAAGAAGAAGAAGAAGAAGAGAAGAAGAGAGAAGAAGAAGAAGAAGAAGAAGAAAAAGAAGAAAAGAAAGACACTTTTTTTCTGTTTCCTCCTCTTCTTCTTTTTCTCCTTCTTCTTCTTTTTCTTCTTCTTCTTCTTCTTGTTGTTGTTCTTCTTCTTCTTTTTAGTGTTCACCAGCTGTAACTCTCACCAAAGGTTCTGGTTGTTTGTCTAGTTAGGGAATTTCGTTTTGTTCCAGAACTCTAGAGTTTTGTGTGCCCATTCATTTCACAATTCTGGCTTATTCGAATGTAGACTCTTGGTTTCCCGCCTCTATACGTGCTCCCCTCCCCTAAATGAGAGCTCCACAAACAAAACAGTGACATTCTTTGAACACATTTAGTCAAGTTGCAGCTGGCAACTGTCGCAACCCTTTCTAGCTACCTCAAAGAGGACAGCGCATGTTTGGAAATCTACCAGGTAAACTGATGTTCTTGCATTAATTGTTTCATTTTTCGTCCATTGGAAAAACGTTTGTTGTTTGGTTTTTGTAAATGCTGTTTACGTTGTAAAATATATTAGATGACATGGATTCAAATTTATTAATCCGTTTCATTGTGAAGAAATTAAAAAACGCGTAGACATGAAGAGATCAATAAACAAAAAGTAAATAGAAAAGGCGGTGCGGATGGAAAAAATCTGGATAGCACTTTATATTTAGGCTAACTTGTTTTTTTTTTTTTTTGGAATCAGCATGCTTTTTTACTACAGAGAGGCTAATGTTGTTGCTGTTACTACTGTTGTAAATAATATCGGCAGCAGCAATAGCAGCAGCAACAACAACAACATTAACGAGCTACTACTACTACTACTACTACTACTACTACTACTACTACTACTACTACTACTACTACTACTACTACTACTACTACAAAGGCCTCTACTACAGGTGATGATTTTAATACTCCTAATGCTATTACTAATAAGTTTTCTACCTCTGCTGCTACCAATACGGTTGCTGCTGCTGTTAGTACTACTACTGCTGCTATTGCTTTTACTACTACTAATGCTGCTGTTGTTACTAATACTGCTGATGTTGCTACTACTGCTGCTTCTGCTGTTGCTGCTACTTCTACTGCTGCTCCTGCTGTTGCTGCTACTACTAGTACTACTACTGCTGCTACGACTACTGCTACTACTACTGCCGCTGCTGCTGCTGCTACTACTACTTCTGTTACTACTACTGTTGTTGCTACTACTTCCATTACTTCTACTGCTGCTGCTACTACTAACACTGCTTCTTCTACTACTATTACTACTACTACTGCTTTGCTGTTACTTCTGCTACTACTGCTGATGCTACTACTGTTTTTGCTGCTCATCATTAACATGATGCAGGTCATGTGCAGACTGTCGGTCGTCTCTTACATTCTCCCTGAAAGAAACTCGACCTCTCCTGCCTCGTGTAATTTTATTTCCAAAGAGTCGCTTATATCTTGTGTTCATCTTCTTGCTGGTCGACCCCTGCCACTCCTTCTTGATACCATGGCTTCTGCTATTTCTTTTTCCCAATCCGCCATGGCTAATACTAATATAGATAACGACAGCAGCGGCAACAACATCTACTACTATAGCTGCAACAGCAGAAGACGCAACATCTACTACTACTATAACGAGAACAGCAGCGGAAGAAGCAACATCCACCACTACTATAACAACAAAAACAGCAGCAGCGGCCACACAACATATATATATTACACATATATAACTTTATATATGTATGTGTGTGCGTGTGCCATTCAGCACATACAAACAATAACATAACGATTATTATTTGTGCGATAATAATCAAAGATTCATCCCCTCGAGTTTCCCTCCATAGATAATTAGATTTTCTGACTGTGGTGCCCCTGGAATTCTATTAGCTCGGAACGTTGAAAAGGAGGAAAATAAGCTCCATGATGTCTTATCTAGGTATCTTTCTCAGAGTGAGAATCAATACCCATGCATTGGTCATGTCACTGTGATCGTTCTTTAAAACGGTGCCACTGTTCTTAACTAGAAACAGGATCTGGTCTTACTAGAGACTAAACAAAACAAAACAAAAACATCAATGGCAGAATGTATCGTGCACTTTGTGGCTTTTAAGAAAAGCCCTACACATTAAAACAGTTAGATGTATTAAACATAATCTCTTTCTTTTTATTTTCTCCCTTTCCATATTTCATTTCTTTCAGTGATTTTTGGCTCCTTTTTAGTTTATTTTTTGGAGGGGGTATAAAAATATGAACTTCACCTCTATGCGTTTTTCTTTCCCTTCTCCATAAAACTCCAAGCCTTTAAATATATAAAGATCTTTGCTTTCACGGCAGTTTGTATTTCTGGTTGACTTACACTTGATATTTTATTGATGTGAAATGTTCGTGTTTATTTGCATGTTTTATTGTTTCGTTCGTATGATGCTTATATGTTCATTTCTGCTTGTGTGTGTATCACTGCCTACAATTGAAGAAAAATCGATAAGGAGAACAAAATGGTAATCACTGGCGAAGGTTATCAAAGGAAAAATATGGTGATGACCTAGATGTGTTTGCAGAATGTCTTATGGCACTTTGGAAAGGACAGTCTCTCGGTGAATGGTAGATGGTATAGACGGAAATGACAAACACTCAAGCAAACCTAAAGAAGGACAGTAGAAAGGAAATGAAGGGGTGAACAGCACACATGCAACAGCGGAGATTGCCTGTGTGTGTGAATGACGTATGTGTCAATAGAAAGTAATAAGTCGTATTTCATGGGAAGAACCAAAAAAAAAAAAAAAAGGAAAAAAAAAATATACTGAAAGAAATTTAAAAAAAAAAAGAGAATTTAAATATTGTGGCTACATTAATTAGGCTTATTAAAAACCGTACTGGAAGGAAAGGTCTAGAGTAGGAGATCTAGAGGTAGACAACGTTTCAAGTGGAGGAACAGCATCAACAGATGGACGAACAGCATTCTAAGAAAGGTTACTTTAAAAAAAATGTATGTGTTGGAGACACATTGCAGCCAACCTTCATTATGGGGACTGCACCTTAATTATTGATGAGTAAGACGAAGAGGATATAGTAAGCTAATAAGTTTGTGTCCGTCGTTATCAATGATTAAGTGTCCCTCCTAGTGTGTCGTATTGTCCATCTGTGCTTGTCTACCAGATTTGTATTTCTAGTTGACCTACACTTTGTATATACTTGTTAAAGTTGTTTCACATAGTTACACCCGTATTACACTCATCAATAGGGCAGAGTACTACAGTTATATTTATCTAAAATGTACTTACCTATGCTCATTTGAAGTTCCCTGGTGAACTAGAGACTTTCAAGGTATGGCATACTTTCAAGACATGGAGGAAACCTGTCTGCATGCTCTGGAGATTGAGCTACAAATGTTGATTTGAACTAGGGCCTTGCCCAAGTCAGAAAGGAAGGAATTCCTTCCGTGAACAGGCGGTAGTTGGGCAGATGGAAAAAGGTCTCGCTACACTTACAAGTCATTTACCTGTGAGTGAATTCATAACATAACTCACTCCCAATTAATTTAGGAACGAATTGAGTACTTATCCCGACATCTTGACACATAAGTACAAAAGAAGGACCTAATACTTGTGGAGCGGCGTCCGTGGCTAAGGCGTAGCGAGTCTGACTCGTAATACCGACGTACCGCGATCGAAACCCACTGCTAGCTGCGTGGATTTTTATCATGGTATGGGGCGTCGCCGGTCGACCCAGCCTAAAATGGGTACCAGGATGGGCAGTCCTGGAAAAGTAAAGACAGGCGACATAATGCTGACCACATTACCCACACAGTGCTGATGGTCTGTAAAAAGATGTCCGCTCTTCCCATATGTCCGATACGCCTAAAAGAGTGAAAGAGGATCTTTCCTTTTTTTTTTTTTTTTTTAAATACTTGTGGAGGAAAGTCGAAGATTTGAAAATAGCTCATTTACTTAGAGGTGTACAAGATGTGGGCAGGTGGAAGACCAGAGGGGTGTTCTTCTGTCCTGTGACAATCAGTAGCAGTTTTTCCGAAATACTCCAACTTAATATTTTTCCAGGAACTACTTCTTTCTTCTATTTCGCGTTTACCTGCTTTAAACTTCACTGGAAATCTCTGGTTGTTGGTCAACTTCTGGACTCTAGTCCTGTTCCAGAAACTGAGTGTTGTGTGCACATCCATTTCCCATGGGTGGGGGGGGGGGGGGAGATTTTCACAAGATATCCTTCTCTTTAGTCTGCAGTATTTCTCTTGGCTACTAAATGTTAGTAGCAATTACGTTGATGTGTTTGTACTGGCTTGAATAAGTTCTGCTAGAATGTCTACTGGTCCTGCTGCCTGTCATTCCTTCAGAAGATTCAAAGCTTTCTAATTTCCTCTTTAGATGTACCTCAAAGTCGATATCCAGTTTTTTTTAAAAAAAAGGCTGGATATCGGGAGGAACCTGTGTATTCAGAAGTAATTCAAAATATTCAGCCCATCTATCCGTTTGATATTCAGAGTTGGTGAGTACCTTTCCTTGACTATTTTTGACTGATCCAGTTTTCTCTGTTTACCTGCTAATTTCATTGCGTTACTGTAAAGGTCTCTTAGGTTTACTTTTGCTGCTGCTGTCTTTGATTCTCGTGCTAGGTCATCTAAATATTTCATTTTATCTGCCCTTATTCGCCTAAGTTCCTTATTAGCTTCTGTGTATTTTTCATGAGTTCTAGATTGCGAGCTTCAGTTTTGATACGGTTTAGGTCTGTCTTTTTACTGGAACTTTCTTCGATCATTTTAACGGTTTCTGATGTTATCCATACCTTGTGCTTCCGTTCAATTGTTTTTTTAAATCTCAAGGACGCACACAAAATATTTAATGCAAACTGATATTGACACATGTCAAACAAGGTGATTGAGAAAAGCTAACTTAATTAACCGAGAAAGTTAGACATTATATTATCAGACAGACTGTGTAAACAGCAAACTTCGTGCAGCAAATTCACCAAGAAACAAAAGATGAAATGGCTTGGTCATCTTGTAAGAATGCAGTGGTATCAACTGCCAGCGCTGACGCTACACATGAAAACAGTCTAATATGAAAGCAAGAGGTCACTGTATTAATGACAGTAACCAGTTATCCGTCGACACAGACGGACAGTATCCGTTGCTGCCTATTAATCAATCGTTTACAAACTGTTCCTTCCGATAACGCTTAACGGCATAATGGTGATGAGAGCAGAAAGGAAGGAATCCGAAGGAAAATGGGAGCATCAGCCGCTGTGGAATTCATTAGAAGACAATAGACCAAATGGTTTGGCCATATAACTCAGATGTGACCAGACAGCATACCACAGCAGGCAATGATGTACAGACCAGGCGGGAAGCTAAGAAGAGGCCGACAATGCAAGCGATGGACAGAGGGAAAAACAGAGTCCGTGGGAATCCCAATTTAGGAAGCGAACAAACGGGCTCTTTAACGTAAACTAAACTTCACCTTAACACCGCAAGGTACAAGAGGATTAGGATGAAAAAAGATGAGATAATGTTGATCATGACTGACTTTGACTCGAGGGGTGGGACGGTCAACAATGTGACCTACATCTTTTATTTATCATAGTAATTTATGTATCCTATTCTAGGCAGTCGGCTCTGTTGTTAAGTCGATGCGAACGCTTCGTAATGCCGGGGTGCCCGGTTCGATCCCAGCTGCGGGCCATGTGCCTTGCGTTGGTTTCGACAGTGGTATCAAGAAAGCCGACCATCCAGAAAGCAGTGGCAAACTACTGGACGTACATTTGCCTAGAAAAACCACACAACAGCCAGCGGCTGTTGTGGTTGGTTCTGCAACGTCCTGTAAAGGATACGCAACTAACCTATTGTAGGCACCGTTCACCTGGAAGCCCATATAATTTTCGTTTACAGCTAAACATGTGCCCTAATCGGCATACGAACCGAATACTCGTAGGCTAGTAAGCAAACATTCCTTTTCGCTAAGGCAGTGTTTTACACTTTACCACATAAGCCAACTTGTCTATGGCCTGTTCTACGAAGACAGCTTCTCATGTCTTTAAACCCCTTCGCCACCTCTTATGTTTCTCCTTATCTCTTCTTCCCACCTCGCATGTTCCCCGTTGTCCCCTACCCCCTTCCCTTTCCTCACTGAGCCTTAGCAGCTGTGTCTCCTTCTCTGTAGGGATATCTCCATTTGAGACAACCGTCACGTTTTCTCTAATTGTCATTGTCTCATGTGTCTGATAGTTTTTCGAGTGACTCTCTCTCTCTCTCTCTCTCTCTCTCTCTCTCTCTCTCTCTCTCTCTCTCTCTCTCTCTCTCTCTCTCTCTCTCTTCAGTCTCTTGCCCACTCACTACCTGTCTTTTTTGTGTGTGTCTCCTATCCATGGCTAGAAATGGTAATTTTTGTTGCAACATTATCTGGTACTGGACAGTGCACATGACAAAACTATTAAAAATCATGAAGTCAAACAAAAGATGGCACAGAAATTAGGTGCTATGGGAGACATGGTCCGGGCAATGTGACAAGGATAAAAAAAAAAAAAAAGCAAATTACAACGTTTTAAACTAACTTATCAGCTGGGACAACGTGTTAACTAACTCATCAGCAGAGACAACGTGTTAACTAACTCATCAGCTGGCACTACGTGTTAACTAACTCATCAGCTGGGACTACGTGTTAACTAACTCATCAGCTGGGACAAAGTGTTAACTAACTCATCAGCTGGGACAGCGTTTTAAACTAACTCATCAGCTGGGACAACGTGTAACTAACTCATCAGGAGAGAAAACGTGTTAACTCATCAGCTTCGACAACGTGTTAACTAACTCATCAGCTGGGACAACGTTTTAAACTAACTCATCAGCTGGGGCCACGTGTTAACTAACTCATCAGCTGGGACAACGCGTTACCTAACTCATCAGCTGGGGCAACGTGTTAACTAACTCATCAGGTGGGAAAACGTGTTAACTAACTCATCAGCTCTGACAACGTGTTAACTAACTCATCAGCTGGGACAACGTGGTAACTGACGGATCAGCTGGGACAACGTGTTAACTAACTCATCAGCTGGGACAACTTGTTAACTAACTCATTAGCTGAGATAACGTTTTAAACTAACTCATCAGCTGGGGCAACGACCTGCATGTTGTAACATGCATGGGGTTACGTCTGCGACGTCCAGTAAAATTACACAATAACAGTTACTTCATTCTGGCTGATATCTGGGTGTAACTAAGCGCGACAAGTGTTAATAACGTGTTATTTATCCATTCATTTGTTACTCTCCTTTTCTTTTATTTTGCCCCCCACCCCAGCCCATCCCGCAAATAAGCTCTCATTTGGCTATGTGCTTGTATTACCTATGATCTTCTTCAAGTATGTATATATGTATGTATGTATGTATGTATGTATGTATGTATGTATGTATGTATGTATGTATGTATGTATGTATGTATGTATGTATGTATGTATGTATGTCTGTCTGTCTGTCTGTCTGTCTGTCTGTCTGTCTGTCTGTCTGTCTGTCTGTCTGTCTGTCTGTCTGCCTGCCTGCCTGCCTGCCTGCCTGCCTGCCTGCCTGCCTGCCTGCCTGCCTGCCTGCCTGCCTGCCTGCCTGCCTGCCTGCCTGCCTGTGTTTGTGTGTATGTATGTGTGTGTGTGCTTTTGCGGGCGTGCGTGTGTGTGTATGTGTGTGTGTATGTGTATGTATGTATGTATGTATGTATGTATGTACATACATTTATGGATATACATGCACACACGCATTCCATACACACACCTATACATGCATCCGTGCATACACACATATACAATCACATGTTCAGACACCAACTTATGCCCACAACCACACATTTATACTTACATGAATACATACACCCACATACATGCATACATACATTTACACATACATGCATACATACACACATTTATACATACACTCACATCTTTACACACATAATTACATATGTATGGATGGGTAGATGGATGGATGGATGGATTTTTGAATGGGTGGATGGATTGATAGATGTATGTATGTATGGATAGATGGATGGATGGATTGATGGATAGATGGATGGATGGATCAATGGATAGATGGATGGATGCACGCCTGCAGAGCGTACTTGTTTGTGTTAGTATGTAAAAACTGGTAACCGGCGTCTGTTGCTTTAGCGTTGCGAGCGCGTTCTGTAATTTTTAGGTAACCGGCTATTGAATGGTCCTGTTTTTTATTTGTTGTGTACAGGTACTTATACTAGGTACCCTGCTCGATTCCAGCTGCAGGTGACGTGGCAGAAGTCCGCATTGCGTTAATGTTCACAACGGTTTTAGGAATTTAAGCCAATAAAGCAATGGCAATATCATCATCATCAGGTGCCTTGCCGATTGGCGTGGACGATCTTGCCTCTCCAAAATCTGAGATCTCCTGCAGCATGTATCAGTTCGTGTGCCGACACACCTCCAGCCATGCAACAAGACTGTCAAGCATCTTCTGTCGTTGTCTTCCTCTGTCCCTTTTTCAGATCTTTCCAGTGGTCACAACATGTTCTATTTTCCCTCTTCTCATAACATGGCCGAAAAATGATGACTGTCTCCTTCTGATGTCTGTGATAAGTTGTCTTCGGGCTCCCGCCTCTTTCAAAACCTCTTGGTTGCTCTTTTTAGCTATCCAAAGTATTCTAAGCATTCTTCTGTAAAACCACATCTCTGAGGCCTCTAAAAATTGTTTGGCCTGCCTACCGATTGTCCAGGATTCACATAATGGCAATATACTGAACATAAACATTGCTTGGCAAAACGAGAAAGAAACAAATATGCTACTTTTTCTAAAAGATATTGTTCCATATTGTTATAGGGATATCATTGGAATCACAGCCCATGGCGATGGCGAGTGGGACTAGCAAGAGACTCGAGACTTGAGAAAGGCAATTCTTCCTAGTATTTACATGCGATTTTAAAATAATTGTTGCCATCACATATATATGAGGCGAGCCTCCCTTGGCTCCCAAGCCGACCTAGCCCTGAGTGGGTACCAGGTGCAGGCCTGGGAAGTAAAGGCTTCCAGTGTAATGCTGACCACATCACCCACTCTTTACTTTACATATATATGTCACGTTTCTTCTCAAATTTTTATTGTCATTCCTTTTTGGGATGCAATTTTTCATTATTTGAAGCCCTACTATGGCTCTTGCAGGGGCCGCAATATAGTTCGGCCATGAATATGGTATAATGTCTGCACGCGGTTTCTGGGACCTGTCCACGGCGATCCTCGTCCGCTATGGTAGCACTTTGTGTCATCGGGTGTTTATCGCTTGTGTAATGTCCTGGTGGGGTAAAAGTACTACTACTGCTACTCTCAGACTCCCAGCTCTTTCGTTGTCTGTAGTCATAGCTTCCGTGCTTCAGTTTTCTTCCCACTTGTCTCTCCTTGGGTGTGATCCACAACACGATGTTTCCACGAATGCATCTCACCACGGGGTATCATGTTTTTCTCGCCTGCACTCATCTTCAAAGGTTGGTAGAAGGCCGACCCCACTCCATCAATCCATCCATCTATTTATTTATAAAAAACAAACAAAAATTGACAACGTTCAACCTACTGCGAGCAGTATCGATTATAATTGTGGTCGGATTTCTTTGTGCCAAGTATGTTGGCTAAGACAAGTTAACTGCACTAAAACTAGTGGCTTGGACTGGTTCTCTAGTGCCTAGTGAGGGTTGTTGTGGAGGGGTGATGGTATGCACCAAACACACCCACACACATATATAGACATGTACAATTACACACAGACAAACACACACACACACACACATATATATAGACGTGTACAATTACACACAGACACACACACACACACACACACATATATATATATATGCATATAAAGAAAATACACGTCTGCACACCCACTTCGGACTGCATCTATGTATATATATGTTTGCATTTGCACACATGTATATGTATATACACTCAAGGGAACTGCCAGTAAGACCACCCCAGTATTTTCTAACAATCTGTAATTCACCACATAGGATGTCCTAGCTGGCTCTACCATCCTCCATCCTCTATGTGTGTCTAAGTCACCTGTGCCTTCGAAGACTGAATATTGAGAAAACTATTGTGCTGTGATATCTGCTCTGTCCAGTATATTTGTAATTGCGATCTTGTAAAGATGTAAACATGTATTCGTATATAATCTAACTAAAAATATCGACGTATTGCATGATCTGTAAGTGAACGAGAAATTGCGCATAAACAGCATCCTGTCCCGATAACTGATATGTGTTGGACATGTTGACCTCCACGGGGACCAAGACATTAACCGTAATGGTGGGTACACTTTCCCGAAAACGAGGCCGACCACCGCGAAGGTGGTGGTTACAAGACATTCAAGATGAAGTGGCAATGCAAGCATATAGGGCTGGTGAATTGCTAGATTAAGAGAGACTTTCAGGCGTTCCGTGATTAGGACAGCCTCCTGTAAAGAATCTGCTGAAACATGATGATGATGATGATGATGATGATGATGGTGATGATGATGATGATGGTGATGATGATGATGATATAACTATAGCGTAGATAAATGTGTTATATAATAATGTGTCTGACTGTTGCAGACTACGAAACCTGGTACGGCGATTGGAGAAGGATGAACTCAACAAAGATGACATGAAAAAGAACCTTGAGTATGCAGCCAGCGTGTTGGAAACTGTTTACGTTGACGAAACCAGGTATTAGTGTGTTATGGCTCTCTGTGGCTAGGCCGTTTGTATATTTGCAGTGTTTGTGTGTGTGTGTTTGTCTATATATGTGTGTTTGTGTGTGTGTGTGTGAATGTATATGCAAATGGGTGTGTGTGTCTTTAAAAAAGAGGGAAGCGAGAGAGAGAGAAGAGACATAGAGAGGGGAGTGAGAGAGACAAAGAGAGGAGGGAGAGAGAGAGAGAGAGAGAGAGAGAGAGAGAGAGAGAGAGAGAGTTTACAGATGTTCCTGTGTATAATGCATTAAACCGCTCTCACTTCAAATAAGAATTAATAAAAAATGTTCCTATGAATGAAGCAGTAGCTCGCTTGTCTGTCATCCATCCATCCATTCATTCATCCGTCTCTTCATCCATCTTTAACAAAGCGTATGATAATCTATGAAAACAGTTTAAAAGGTGATAACTTCTATACATGGTAACACGTATGCCCCCTCCCCCCCCCCCTCCTCTCCCCCACGCATTGTTTAACATCACCTCCTGACATTATCTTTCGAAAATTGACTTATTTGCGCCTTCCCGCCAACACATTTGGCTTTGACAAGTTGTCGCCCGGTTAGCTTTCTCGGCATCCCTTGCCCTTTTTTTTTACCTCTGCAGGGAGTCAGCAGGATAGGTTAGAGTGACAATGATCTAGCTGTGCCGATTGCTCTATAAAATATTACTAGCTTCTTTTTCTTCTTCTTCTTCTTTTTCTTCTTCTTCTTCTTCTTCTTCTTCTTCTTCTTCTTCTTCTTCTTCTTCTTCTTCTTCTTCTTCTTCTTCTTCTCTTCTTCTTCTTCTTCTTCTTCTTCTTCTTCTTCTTCTTCTTCTTCTTCTTCTTCTTCTTCTTCTTCTTCTTCTTCTTCTTCTTCTTCTTCTTCTTCTTCTCCTCCTCCTCCTCCTCCTTCTTCTTCTTCTTCTTCTTCTTCTTCTTCTTCTTCTTCTTCTTCTTCTTCTTCTTCTTCTTCTTCTTCTTCTTCTCTTCCACCTTGTACCTCATCGAAGTGTAGGGGGGAAGATGTAACATTCGGTGATGAGATCTGTCAAGAGCACTATTAAGACTGATGTTCATTTCTGTAAGGCTGTTCTTAATGCCATCACTCCATGTTTTCTGAGGTCTTCCACTAGCTCTATGCCCGTGAGGTGTCCAAACCAATTCATTTATTGTTCTTTGATGACCTGTAAGACTGGTTTTATTCCTATCATTTGTCTGATTTCGTGATTTTGTTTTCTGTTTTTCCTTGAAACTCCTGCAGCTCTTCTAAAGCATTCCACCTCTGTTGTCACAATTGTACGTTCATTGGAGGATGTAAGTGTCCACGTTTGGTACTGATAGCATAGCGTTGGCCAAAAAATAGTTCTGATAAGATTCACCCTAGTACTCCGGGGTATCTGCTTGTGTGTCAACAGGGGAGATAGTTGCCCCATTACTTGATTAGTTTTGGCGCATCTCGAGCCGATTTCTCTGTGCAGTTTTCCGTCGGATGTGAAAATTGCTCCAAAATACTGAAATTCCTCTGCTTGTCTCTAGGTGTTGTTTTTTAATTTAATTTCTAAATTGTATTTCTGTCTTCCCATCACCATTGTCTCTGTATTCGTAGTGTTGTTATTATTTTTTTTTTTTCATGTTATATTCCTCCCCTTTGTTACTAATTTGATTTAGGTGGTTCTGTAGGCATTCCGTACTTTCGGCTATGAGTACCTGGTCGTTGGCGGATAGTAATTCTGTAATATCTTCTTCATGATTAAAGTTCATTTCCTTACATATGGTATCCATGTATGTTATAAAAAGAAGCCGGCTGTAGTATACAGCCCTGACGCACACCAGAATTTACTTTAAAAGTTCTTGACAACCCTGCCTTTGATCGTATACAGCATTTACTAGGTGTGTACAGGCTTGTGCAAATATTAATGAGATAGCTGATTATCTTTTCCCTCATACATTCCCACAACATATTCCTGTGGACTCTATCAAAGGCTTTTTCTTGGTCTATAAATGTCAACAAACATGTCTTGTGTTCTGTTGCTCTCTCTGATAAATATGACTAGCAACGTATGCAAAATAACTAGCAACATATGTACCATACGGGACACACGGTGATTGGTGTCGACAGCATGAAGCTCACTGCCTGTTTTCGCTAGACATTGTCTGGTACCAATATTATCAGGGTATACCTGGGAGCTAAATAAGTCAGGGTATAACTGGGAGCCAGGTTAATTTGGGAACCGCTGGAGCCAATTTTAGTCTGGGTATAGCTAGAGCCAAAGTTAGTCTGGGTATGTATGTTAGCCAGGTTAGTTTGGGTATTGTGTGAGTATAGTTAGAGCCAAAGTTAGTCTGGGTATTCATGTAAGCTAGGTTAGTTTGGGTATTGTGTGAGTATAGTTAGAGCCAAAGTTAGTCTGGGTATTCATGTAAGCTAGGTTAGTTTGGGTATTGTGTGAGTATAGTTAGAGCCAAAGTTAGTCTGGGTATGTATGTTAGCCAGGTTAGTTTGGGTATTGTGTGAGTATAGTTAGAGCCAAAGTTAGTCTGGGTATTCATGTAAGCTAGGTTAGTTTGGGTATTGTGTGAGTATAGTTAGAGCCAAAGTTAGTCTGGGTATTCATGTAAGCTAGGTTAGTTTGGGTATTGTGTGAGTATAGCTAGAGCCAAAGTTAGTCTGGGTATTCATGTAAGCCAGGTTAGTTTGGGTATTGTGTGAGTATAGTTAGAGCCAAAGTTAGTCTGGGTATTCATGTAAGCCAGGTTAGTTTGGGTATTGTGTGAGTATAGTTAGAGCCAAAGTTAGTCTGGGTATTCATGTAAGCCAGGTTAGTTTGTGTATTGTGTGAGTATAGTTAGAGCCAAAGTTAGTCTGGGTATGTATGT
Organism: Candidula unifasciata; assembly: GCA_905116865.2. Taxonomy (NCBI): domain Eukaryota; kingdom Metazoa; phylum Mollusca; class Gastropoda; order Stylommatophora; family Geomitridae; genus Candidula; species Candidula unifasciata. The sequence continues at coordinate 314,168 of CAJHNH020002524.1, read as the reverse complement.
TAGCTAGGTTAGTTTGGGTATTGTGTGAGTATAGTTAGAGCCAAAGTTAGTCTGGGTATGTATGTTAGCCAGGTTAGTTTGGGTATTGTGTGAGTATAGTTAGAGCCAAAGTTAGTCTGGGTATGTATGTTAGCCAGGTTAGTTTGGGTATTGTGTGAGTATAGTTAGAGCCACAGTTAGTCTGGGTATTCATGTAAGCCCCCCAGAGTGCCAGCTATGTAACTACCCCTACGAAACTGTTGAACACCATCTCTTTGAGTGCCCAAAACTCAGTGAGACAAGAAGAACGCTACTCCCTCCGAGACCAGACAAGTGGAACACCTTGTACGGAGGAAAAGAACAGCTTGTGAAAACATGCAAATTCCACTACATGGCATTGGGCCAAAGGGCGAAAGCTCATGCGCCGCTGGATCGATAACAACAACAACAACAATTCATGTAAGCCAGGTTAGTTTGGGTATTGTGTGAGTATAGTTAGAGCCAAAGTTAGTCTGGGTATGTATGTTAGCCAGGTTAGTTTGGGTATTGTGTGAGTATAGTTAGAGCCAAAGTTAGTCTGGGTATTCATGTAAGCTAGGTTAGTTTGGGTATTGTGTGAGTATAGTTAGAGCCACAGTTAGTCTGGGTATTCATGTAAGCCAGGTTAGTTTGGGTATTGTGTGAGTATAGTTAGAGCCACAGTTAGTCTGGGTATTCATGTAAGCCAGGTTAGTTTGTGTATTGTGTGAGTATAGTTAGAGCCAAAGTTAGTCTGGGTATTCATGTAAGCCAGGTTAGTTTGTGTATTGTGTGAGTATAGTTAGAGCCAAAGTTAGTCTGGGTATGTATGTTAGCCAGGTTAGTTTGGGTATTGTGTGAGTATAGTTAGAGCCAAAGTTAGTCTGGGTATGTATGTTAGCCAGGTTAGTTTGTGTATTGTGTGAGTATAGTTAGAGCCAAAGTTAGTCTGGGTATGTATGTTAGCCAGGTTAGTTTGGGTATTGTGTGAGTATAGCTAGAGCCAAAGTTAGTCTGGGTATTCATGTAAGCCAGGTTAGTTTGGGTATTGTGTGAGTATAGTTAGAGCCAAAGTTAGTCTGGGTATGTATGTTAGCCAGGTTAGTTTGGGTATTGTGTGAGTATAGCTAGAGCCAAAGTTAGTCTGGGTATTCATGTAAGCCAGGTTAGTTTGGGTATTGTGTGAGTATAGTTAGAGCCAAAGTTAGTCTGGGTATGTATGTTAGCCAGGTTAGTTTGGGTATTGTGTGAGTATAGTTAGAGCCAAAGTTAGTCTGGGTATGTATGTTAGCCAGGTTAGTTTGGGTATTGTGTGAGTATAGTTAGAGCCAAAGTTAGTCTGGGTATGTATGTTAGCCAGGTTAGTTTGGGTATTGTGTGAGTATAGCTAGAGCTAAAGTTAGTCTGGGTATACCTGGGAGCTAAGTTAGTCTGGGTATACCTGGGAGCTAAGTTAGTCTGGGTGTACCTGGGAACAAAGTTAGTCTGGGTATACCTGGGAGCTAAGTTAGTCCGGGTATACCTGGGAGCTAAGTTAGTCTGGGCACACCTGGTAGCTAAGTTTGTCTGGGTATATCTGGAAGCAAAAGTCAGTGTAGAAAGATTGCAAAACAGCTGTTACCCTTTACTACAGTAGATATGCACATACGAAAATAATGCTCTGTTTTGTGAATAAAGGTTACATAATGACAGCTAACACAAGACGTAGCACAGAGATAAAAAAAATGAATAGTTTATCTATAAAACTAAAATTAAATAAAGGAAAAAAAAAATAATCTATAAGAGAATGGAAGGCAAAACATTTTTTTTAATAATAATTACAAAGACCCTTCAAATTGTTTACTACTTACTATGTGTCAAATCATCGACATAAGGCATTTACAAGTGATATCTGTTTCTGAAGGTTTACTACTTTTCTGTCTGTGGTAGTCTGGTTGTCGACTTCCTTTCGGATTAGCTCTCCTGTCGTAATTTCACCAGTCGTCTGGCTAGTTTCACTGCTTTCTACAAACACAGTGCCTTTACTTGATCTTGTTTCCGTAATATAACAATTCTATCTACAGCAGTGCGTTGTCAGGGCTCTGCCCAGCCTGGAGGCTCATAGTGCGTGTGTGGTTTGACCTTATTCTCAAGACAGGTCGAATATGGTTAAACCTGCCAACAGAATAAATTCCCTACTGGCAAAGCTCGCGGAATGATTTGCGCATACAAGCTATTCAGCCACGTCCAACAAGGCACTAGCAACGTGTGATAGAAGCAATACATTGCCATCCCAGAAACATCGTGTACACAGAATTTAATAAAACTAGGCACAACAGAAACAATCCAGCACGAACAAACATCCTTTCAATAAGGCATACGTTTGGCAAGATTTTCTGTGTTGATGCGAGTGTTCTACATGCATTTAGAAATGACTAAGAGACTAGAGACAGCAGAGATTGCTTTTTGAGAAGAATATTCGATGATTAACACGCAAGAAAGCAAAATATTCAAATATTTAGAGGTGCAAGCGTTGCCTAATTTCATCAAACCAGATTGAGAAGAGAAGTTAAATTTTGCGAGCATAGCGAGAAGAGAGGTGGAAAAAAATGTTCTTAGTTTTTGCCTTAAAACAAATTATACGCGAAATGGGGCAACAGTTGAAAGCCAAACATGTTTGTGAAAATAAAATGAGGAAAGAAAAAAGACAAGTGATAAATGAATCAGTGTTCAAGCTATTAATAACAGCATCGTTATATTAGAGACGGGATTGGATTGCTTGTCACTGTCCCCAGAAAGGCTAACCCGGAAAAAACAAATGCCTACAGAAGTCGGATATGTCGGCAGAGAGGCGCAAATATCGCAGCTATCTTGTAAAAGGACACAGATTTTGGGGGATATGTTGTTCTGTCACATATCACTCCTGTCGCGTGCCTAATGTAAGATTTCTCCTTCAGAACCAACAGCACTCAGAAATAATTATGTTGAGTCGTTTGGCTCGTATTGGTCTAAGGGAATATCCGTGGCCAATATACGCTCAACTTATTTCTGGAGTAGGGCAACTCAAGTATTGGCACTTCAAAATATATCAGTATATAACTACAATATTCCTAGGCACACTTGACTGGACACCCCACTACTTACTAAAGAAAGCCCCCAGGTTATGATAGTTCATTATCATAACCATGTTAACACGTATAATGAAGATACATACACACACAACTGCTAAACACTTAAAAAGGTGAAATAGAGACACCTAAGTCAGCCATGAAAATGAATGCATGTAATCAATATAAAATAGATATATAATAGTGAAACAAATTCCAGCTATCAGTGGAAGAATCTCAGAAAATAATGTCTAGATACCAAAGATACTACACAGACAGCAGGTCCTGGAGATGACATCTTATCATCATTGGGAAACATAGGAGCTATGAGGAATAAAGCACATAAGGCATCAAACTGCACTTAGCCTCTTTCTGTCTATGATGCCTCCCTCAGCTCCTGATGATTCGACTGTCTTTGACTCCGGTAATTCTGCTCAACTGGATCAGGTAGTGAAAGAGTACTTCACCATAGAGGACACAGCAACTGTACCGGTATTCAGCAAGTCTCTCCCACCAGTTAAGTCACAACAGGGACTCTGAGCTACACCAAGCTCTTGCACTGGTAGGCTGTTTGAGTTATCTGTCCCCACCGAGTGGTAATGTCAGAAACCTTCACAGGAGTTAACTGGTGGGTAGTTGGTTGATAGTTGGTTTATGGTTGGTAGGTGTTGGTTGGACTGTGAAACTTCTGCCAGCTCCTCACAAAGGATTCATCCCAAGCATATGAAAAGTCCGAGACATTCCAGATTGCCTTATGAAATTGAAATTATACAGGCATAGTTGACACGTCTGGACGCTTGGAGCCGGCAAGAGAGAATGGGGGGGGGGGGGGGAATTATAGGTTCCGAAGACGATACTTAAAACCCAGACCATGGTCGGCAAGGAAGCACAGAAAACAGTATGCACTTTAACCGTAATAAGGATTAGGGGTGAGGGAGGGGAACGGTCAACTTTAACCGTTATAAGGATTAGGGGTGAGGGAGGGGAACGGTCAACTTTAACCGTAATAAGGATTAGGGGTGGGGGAGGGGAAGGGTCAAAACATGCTACAACAAAAATTCTCCCAAATACACTTCGTGCGTTAAACTTTTTTTAACAACTATGAAATCTAATAAGGTCTACAGACATAACTTTTTTTTATTTTTCTTCTCGTTTACCGACAGTAAACATCGGCGGAAAGTTCTGGTTCTTCATCCACCTCTTGACTTTAGACTTGTTCCAGAAACCCAGTGTTGCGTGCACATCCATTTTACACATCTGACTTATTTGAATGCAGACTGTTGTTTCCTTGCTTCTCAGGCAGATTCACTACGACTTTAATGGAAACTCCCACTTTATCGACTCTTACGACATGCTTGTAGGGAAGGCAGTGGGTCTATTCTTTTTCCCCCACAATGGGGTCCCGGAACCCAAACGGGGATAACTTTAAATGTGTGTTCTATTCTCGAGGTAATTTCTTGTTGTGTCTTATTTTAACAAAACGCGACAGTAAGTGTGTTTTCTGTAGTACCGACCCGAGGGCAGGGACGAATGGTCACGCTGCTGTTTGTTGATTTTCTTGTTCTCTGAATATGTCCAACTTAGCGCCATCTTCTCCGTGTTGTCAATCTTCATCGCAAGACATACATTCGTTGTGCCTGTTTACAACATGGTTTCCCGGGCATTGAAATTATTTTTTTTTTCCCATCCCTCGTAAATTTATACCATTTTATATTCATCATATTCCAAAGGCATTTGTTTTTCAGATGCATTTAGGTTTCATTGCATGTATTTATTTGTTCTCTAACTTTCAGTGGTATGCGTTACAACTGAGATGACATTAGGATTGAAAATATGCAACTTGGTTCTAAAACTATACAGTATAGAATTCCAAAATTTATTTGGGTTTTCAAAAGCTGAGGATGCCTCTCCAGGCCAATGAGTGTCATAGTGACTTTTTTAATGTTTGCTTTACTATCAAGAATACAACATAAATAGGCCAATTATTATGTTGCTTAATTTATCATGTCTCCATTGTTACACCTGCTTGATCTGTTACTAGTCCCATGAGTTTGTTTGTAGTTTCGTAACTTATTTTAGGCCAACATTTGGAACCATATTTGATAAATGATCTTTTTCTGTTCATAACATTGCTGTTCTTACTTAGCGGAACAACAGCATTTGAAAAACCGAGATCCTCCCATACTGTGGTCTTCACTCAGTCAATGTCAATGTTTCCAGCACAGCAATTGTTTCATCACCCAGTCAACAGCTATGCCATTTGCTAGGGGAGATAAAGTGTATCCCTGCTTCATTCCATAATCAACTGCAAACCAATTACTTAATCTTTCTTTCCCACCGCACACGATGAGCCTTCACAGATAACTTTAAAATCATGGGGTTTTTTTTTTTTTTTTTTTGAGAGAAAAAAAAAAAAAAGGGGGGGGGGGGATACCAAAACACATCAACATTCACCACAGTAACATTATGTGTGAGAAATCGACTAAATTTATATTGTCGATGCATTGTTATTGTTTTTTTTTCTTGACATTCCTTTAAAATAAGCTTAGTTAATTTGTTGATCTAGGCATCTTTATTAGTTTTGTAGAAAATTGTATTAGAAGAAGAAGAAGAAGAAGAAGAAGCAGAAGAAGAAGAAGAAGAAGAAGAAGAAGAAGAAGAAGAAGAAGAAGGAGAAGAAAAAGAAGAAGAAGAAGAAGAAGAAGAAGAAGAGGAAGAAATAGGGAAAAGGAAAAGCGAGCTTGTTAATGAAGAGAATAAAAATACAATAAGTACATTACAGAAAAAAAGACAGAATTCACGGAATGACACATTTAAACAAACAAAGAATGAAACGTTGTTCCCTTCCAGAAAGGAGTTAATGGAGAGGTAATAACAGAACAAATGTCCCTGCCGTAAATTGAATGTTCGCAAATAAAGAAACAAGAATATAAGCAGCGAGAGAGATGAGATAAAATATACAGATAAAATAATTTAAGAAAAAATAAAACACAAACTGTAAATAAGGAGAAAATAAAACTGTTTTGTCAGGTTTCTTTAAAGATGTTTAATTGCTAGTGTTGTGTGGGCAGGATAAGAAGGACTGATAGATAACCCGACATGTGAAGGCTATCTACAATAAATTGTTGGTTATTATTCTTAAAGTATGAGACATGTAAACAGACAGTAGGAAATGGAGATAGAATGAGGGCGAGAGAGAGGCAAAAAAAGGGGGAGGGGAGAGCGAGAGCTAATGGATTACCTTCCATAGCACCTAATAATTAATTTAAGAGAATACCATTAATTAAAATTAAAAACACACACACACACACACAGAGAGAGAGAGAGAGAGAGAGAGAGAGAGAGAGAGAGAGAGAGAGAGATTATAGAAGTGCAACAGGCCACACACATTTCTACCAACAAATGGGAATGTCTGGTGATGTATCTTTCCTTATATTTTTGTTTTTAATAATTTCCTCTCCTCGTTCAAGAATATCTATCTCTTGTGACTATACATCACAGACAAACCATTTACCTCACCACAGGTAAGTCCCCTTTCCCACCTTCCTCACTTTGCACACACAATCTCTCACACACATACGCGTGCCCACACACGTCGTGACTTTAAGGTGTGCCTAGCAGTGACTTGAAGGATAACACAGGGTTTGGGTTCAATCCTTTAAGGGCGTGGATATATAATGTTTGCCATATATCTACATATGAGGTTTGTGATCGTGATAATATGAGGATAACTAGTTCTATTTCTAGAGATAGAATAACACATGTGCATCTGTTAAAGAGAACTTAACAAGCTCCAGTGGACCAAGAGGTAACAGAAAAGACGCTGACGTTGAATAGGACACACAAAAAGAAGACTACATCACATGTCCTATGTGTGACTGATGAGGGAAATAAAGTTGCTTTACAACTGTTACTATAGCCCGTTCTAGAAATCTTGTCGAACTTTTTAAAAAAAAACCATATAATTCAGCAACCGTTCAGTGTAAGTTGTGGAAATTTGGCATTCAATCTGTCAAGGTACGTAGGTATGTAGTTGTAGCTCACCGGGACATCACACAAGCAATAAACACCCGGTGACACAAAGCGCCACAATGCAGATGAGAATCACCCTTGGAGAGGTCCCAGAAACCCTTTTCAGCCGTCATGGCCATATCCATGGCTAGGCTATATTTATGGCCCGGCAATATTCTGAGCCCTCGGGCAGAAGCCAGGGTAGGGCTTCAAGTAAGACAACAATTTCATCCCAAATGGGGGAAAGCTTACATTGACGAAAAGCGATGTCCATGAAATCTTTTTTTTTTTTTTTTTTTTAATATATATTAACAAAATACATAGTTTGTATTTTGCTTTAATAGCGGTATGTGAAGAAGAAGAAATGCACCCATTCAAAGCCGACATCCATTCACAGCAAATTGTCAAAATGCTTACAGTAACAAAAAAGTGAGTAAGGCGAACTTTTGCAAACATCAAATTGCAATCACTTCAGTGGCATGTTACTCTGCAGAATAAGTCTCGCTTGAGTTTTCACTGAGGCTATCAAAATGATCACTTCCCATCGCTGCGCATGTAACTGATTTCCAAACATTCTCCACATTTGTATCAGTTACTGTATATTGTGTTTTTTATTGGTACATAATTCATTAGTCAAATAAACAATACAGAAATTCGCCGCTTAAAGAAAACAGCAGCACTTGTAAAATTGTAAATTCTAGAAGGTTTTTTAAAATCTAAGGAGTTTTAAAACGCACTATAAGCCAAATGGCCAACTGACGTCAATCTGTTACAGCTCCACTTCAGTGTTGATTCGAACACAGGTGCATCAGTCTATTAGGCAAGCGATTTTATTACTGAACTACACCGCTAAACACGACCGTCTGAGCGACAGAGCGCAATTTATGTGCTCGGAAAAACATTGCGTGTCAGAATGCATTATACTTATACTTCCCTGTAGATGACAGAAAATGTTGCAATGTTTGTGTGAAGCTTGCAAATACACAGAATCGTGACATCAAACAGAACAGTTCTACTGTTCACGCATATATATATAACATTTCTTGTCTGTCCTGTAGCTCCCCCTGGACCATATGTACTCACAGCTGATGTTCACTAAACACGCAGACATAAATTTTCATTCTATTCTGCTGCAGTGGAGTAGTGGCTATATGCTCGCATGCGGATCGGAAGTCCGTGGGTTCGAGTCCTGAAGGAGGCAGACATTTTTAAAAATGACCTTGACATTTAGGTCGACCCAGTCTTGAAGGGGTATCAGGTATAGTCATGGGAAGTAGAAGGCGGCCAATCGGTCTATAAAATATCGGTTTTACCATAAATACCCAATACGCCCAAGGGCGTGAAAATGGGTCCTTTATTTTACTTTACTTTTACTTCTTTTACTTTCCCTTATGGAGTAATTTTGTCATAACGAAGTCCATAATCTACTAGAGCAAGTTCTGAATATGTCAAATCTGATCCACGGTGCCGCCATAAGTATAAAACCAACTGTTAATCAAACGTCATGTCTTGAATTCTCAACAAACGACTTGTCAGAGGCGCTATAGAAAGATACCATTGGCACTGGTACCAAGGACTAGTTAAAATGCAGTTCACGCTTTGTAGATCAGTCCCTTGTGGCATTCGGTGGCTATGTCACATAAGGCTGGAGAATACAGAGACGATGTAATTTCCCATGGGAGTAAGAGGGGAGGGGGAGCATCTTGTGTACCCTATTGATGTCTGCAAAGAATCTGCAGGTTGAGCTACCGTGGATACTGATAGACTGTATAATTGACCAATGTGTTCTGGCAACCTGGGATTGGTTTCATTTCATGCTTATTCCGTATGGGAAAAGTTTTCACATTTATATTATGTATGTCTTACTAAGCGGCGTCTGTGGCTTAGGCATTGCGAGGCTGACTCATAATTCCAACGTACCGCGATCGAAACCCACTGCTGGCTGCGTGGATTTGTATCCTGGTATGGAGCGTAGCTGCTCAACCCAGCCTAAAATAGGTACCAGGATGGCTGTCCTGGAAAAGTAAAGACGGCAGGCGTAATGCTAACCACCTTACCCATCCCGTGCCGAAGGGTCTGTAAAAATATGGGACGCCCTTCCCATATAACCGATGCGTCTAAGGCGTGAAAGGGGATCTTTTTACTTATGTCTTCATACAGAGATGCTCAAGTATAGTTTCATTTCTGTGTGTGGGCATTATAAAGGACCATTTTAACCCTAATGTTGCCTAGGGCATATGATGCTAAACTCATATTTTAATAGCTCACTCGACACTCGCTGTGTATGTTCATGATCATGCCGGTCGCCTTTACTTCCTAGGAGATTAGCTGGTATCTACTTAAGGACAGGTTAAACCCCCAAATTGAATTTGCTGGAAACAATACTTCGTGTAGGCACATATTAGTTAAAGATTGAAGGCAAATTAATTTTGGGGGCTAAAATCAACACATTTTCATGGATTTTGATTGAAAATGTCATATTTTATGCGGAAAATAGCCAAATTAGTTCTCAACATTTACGAAGATATTTAAATCACTAACAAAGGTGGCTTAATGAAAATTTGCGGCTTAATTTAGCAGTATATTTTAAACGTGCAGAAATGAATTCACTTTCATATGGTTTTAAAACACACTTTTGAAAAAGAATAAGTCAGTCTGGGTGGTTTCACCTGTCCTTATAATTGTGACGACCCGGGAGCCAAGGTCATTTATTTATTGAAGGGGAAAAAAAAAGTCCTTCTCTTTCATGACCCGAACTCACGATTAGCATGTAACATTTTAGATTATGACCAGAAACATAACCAACTAGAGATATTCGAGGTTTCCGTTGTGAGAGGCCAGGAACCAACAGTTTGTACACAAATAAGCCATGTATGTACAGCTTTTGTGCCCACAACACTCACCCTGAACCGAGACGGCAGTCCAGAAGCCGTCAGTAGAACTCCCCGCCTGTATACTACTTGCAGGGGCGAAGAAAACTTAGATATACGACAGTGACTTACATATCTGTTTATGTCGCGCCCTCATCAACTTTTGTATGTTTAACCGTCTTTAACGTGTCCTTAAATGGTGTCTGCTTGCATAACTTTCTTGATGTGCAGCACTGGATAAAGACACGGCTGTGTCATTTGAGGTCGAAACTTTTGACAAGAAGGCAACGTATTTGTATCTGACACTTTGAAGACGAGAATTCTAGTCATAATCTTACTCACTTTGTCTATCTGTCTATCATAACCGCCAGTTATTCTCTAATTTCGGGTTTCACAGCCTGAGAAAATGTACCTCTCTTTTTCTCCCCCCCCCCCCCAACACCTTTTTTTCTAAATGCGTCCAGACATAACGTAATGTAAAAACCCTCTGCTTTACGAACCTTCTCCCCATTAACCACAACAACTTTAACAAGATATAAACTCTTCTAAATTCAAAGTCTCTAACTACTTTGATTGTCTCTGGCTTTCTGGAAATGCTAAAATCATTACGGGCATCAGAAGGTCCTATGCAGATTCAAATGTCCATTCGTCTTTAGTAAAATGAAACGCCTATTTGTCATATCTGAAATTGCACGTCCATCACTCATGGCGGAAATCAGATGAAACTGACACATCCTGTCGTCTGCTCATATTCAAACTCCAACCGATGCTATTTTTGCAAAGGACAAAGCTCTGCGTTTTTATTTTCTTATTTTTTTTTTTTTTTTACGTGTTCCAGTCTTTGCAAATGATAGTGTGTTATCCTAGCGTAGGATATGTGTGTTGTGTCACTGATGTAATCTTGTGTAAGATGTGTGTGTGTGTGTGTGTGTGAATGGGTGTGTGGTGTAATACCAGTATATGATATGTATGTTGTTTGATCCTAATATAGGTGGTGTATTTGATGTAATTGTTATGTAAGTTGTGAGTGTGTATGTATGTTTGGGGTCTTATGTAACTGATCCTATTATAGGAAGTGTATGTAGTGTAATCGTAGTAAAGGTTATGTTTGTGGTATCATTGTAGTTTATGATATGTTTGTAGTGTAATCGTAGTGAAGGATATGTTTGTGGTGTCATGGTAGTTTATGAGATGTTTGTGGTGTCATTGTAGTTTATGAGATGTTTGTGGTGTAATCGTAGTTTAGGATATGTTTGTGGCGTCATTGTAGTTTATGAGATGTGTGTGGTGTCATTGTAGTTTATGAGATGTCTGTGGTGTAATTGCAGTTTATAATATGTTTGTGGTGTAATCGTAGTTTATGATATGTTTGTGGTGTCTCTGTAGTTTATAATATGTTTGTGCTGTAATTGTACTTTATGAGATATTTATGGTGTCTCTGTAGTTTATGAGATGTTTGTTGTGTCATTGTAGTTTATGAGATGTTTGTAGTGTAATCGTATATGATATGTTTGTGGTGTCATTGTAGTTTATGAGATGTTTGTGGTGTCATTGTAGTTTATAAGATGTTTGTAGTGTAATCGTAGTTTATGATATGTTTGTGGTGTCTCTGTAGTTTATGATATGTTTGTGGTGTAATTGCAGTTTATGAGATGTTTGTGGTGTCTCTGTAGTTTATGATATGTTTGTGGTGTAATCGTAGTTTATTACACGTTTATGGTGTAATCGTAGGTAAAAGTTTTAAAAAAAAAGTAAAGGACCCTTTTTCACGCCTTTATGCTTATGGCAAATAGGGCTAGACCTATATTTTTATAGACCAACGGCACAAGATGGGTGATGTTGTCAGCATCACGCCGGCCGCCTCTACATTCCTGGGACTGCACCCGGTACCCACTCAAGGCTGGGTCGACCTGGGAGCCAATGTCATTCTTGAATAAAAGTCCGGCTCCGCCAAGGAGCGAACCCACGACCTTCGTCCCGCTCGGCCCCGACGACTCCATGGCGTAATCGTAGTTTACGATATGTTTGTGATATAATTGTAGTTTATGAAATGTTTGTGGTGTAATTGTAGTTAAGAATATGTTTGTGGTATGATTGTAGTTTATGATACGTTTGTGATGAAATTGTAGTTTATGATATGTTTGTGATGAAATTGTACTTTATGATATCTTTCTGATGTAATTGTAGCGTATGATATGTTTGTGATGTAATTGTAGTGTATGATATGTTTGTGGTGTCTCTGTAGTTTATGATATGTTTGTGGTGTAATCGTAGTTTTTGATATGTATGTGATGTAACTGTAGTTTATGATATGTTTGTGGTGTAATTGTAGTTTATGATATGATTGTGGTGTAATTGTAGTTTATGATATGATTGTGGTGTAATTGTAGTTTATGATATGTTTGTGATGTAATTGAAGTTTATGATATGTATGTGATGTAACTGAAGTTTATGATATGTTTGTGGTGTAATTGAAGTTTATGATATGTTTGTGATGTAATTGTAGTTTATTATATGTTTGTGGTGTAAATGTAGTTTATTATATGTTTGTGGTGTAATTGTAGTTTATGATATGTTTGTGGTGTAATTGTAGTTTATTATACGTTTGTGGTGTAATCCTAGCTTTGGGCATGTAATTGGTCTATTACTGTTGTTGAAATCCAATGGGTTTGCCCAGCGTGATATGATGTTGTCTTGAATTAGCAACCAGTCACGTACATCTTGGGCCATCACGGATAACCTAGGGCATTTGTCAAGCTCCACGTATGGGTTCTGGGGCCCCAATGTGGGCAGGTTGGTGGGGGGGGGGGGAGGTGTGACAAAAATGGACCCACGCCCTGCCAAATCGGTTATATCTGTAAAACGGATGTACACGCAATACTAAGGTTTTGAAACAAGACTTACTTCCAAAAGTCGACGAATAGGCATAGGCAATTCCCGCTGCAGTTTACGGTTGGTGAAGGGGAAGAAGAAGGCAGATTTTGTAATCAATTATTTCGACAGTATGCAGGCTGTTATATTTTCATATTGCTACAGTCTCAAGTCTGAGTTTAAAGTTGAAAGAATGGACATTATTGCGCCAGTCAGTCTCCACAGAACTGCCAGGGGGTCGGCTGGGAGCGTCACATAAAGCTGGAACCATGTAGCTCCAACGACGATCCCCAGAAATAACTTTAACTCGTTAAGTGTGTAAATGAATCTATCCCCTGAGTTTTATCAAGAGCATCGTGTGCTATTTTTAAATTATTTTTGGACAGGACATACTAAATAAATCAGGCCTCCCCAACTATTTATTACTGCTGCGTAAAGTATCCTTTTGAAAGTAAATAGCTCACAATATTTCATTAGTCTTTTGTGTGTGTGTGTGCCTAATGACAAACCTTCTGCTTCTGCTGCCGCTTGCTTTTCGGGAGAAATAAAAACATTGCCATGTTTAACCATCACCCCCGAAGGGATAGCTTTTAGTTATAATTGCGACCTTATTATTTGCGCCGTATGAAATGGCTAAGCATTGGCCGCCACCACGAGCCCTGAAAAGGAGACAGACCGAAATACTTTCCCGACCGGCGACTAAGTCGTCTAACGGCCATCCAATGGGTGACCCTGTCGACTTTGTGAAACTTTTTTTGTTAGCGTAAGAGGTATAGTCTCGATCGTTGGTTCTTTTCTGTGAAGTCATAACATCCCTCAAGATTTTAGGGAAATTCTAATGTTTAAAGGGGGTGAGAGTTGGGGCTAGTGTTTAATGAATACGGACTACTACTAACCCTAACCCTAACCCTCTATACTATGGGATTTCCCTAAATTTCACTTGATGTGGTGACTAAACAGAAATGAACCCGATCGTTAACTAAACCACACAGTCAGCAAAAGGAATCCTTCCCTTCAGAGCGCCGGGCATCCGGCGAACACACTCAGCCCCAAAGACTGCCATTGCCACAAGAGGTATCGAAGGAACAGCGAACAGCGAAGTCCTTCGCGCATATTACAAGAAGCTAGCCGCTGGGATCAATGGCTATGAGAATGTTATGGAATACCGAGATGATGCAATCTGATATTCTGCTGTCAGGCACATCCCTGCAGTAAACAGTAATGATAGATGCCACTAGCGTTAATGGTGTAACGTGGATCGATGCCGGCCAAGAAGTGACCTTGAACTTTTAGCATCTGTGTGTGTCTAAATATGGACATGTTTTTTTTTTTTTTTAGTCAGCAATTAAAAAAGACTTCATCGTCGTCTTCTTCCTTTTCTTCTTCTTCTTCTTCTTCTTCTTCTTCTTCTTCTTCTTCTTCTTCTTCTTCTTCTTCTTCTTCTTCTTTATCTTTTTCTTCTTCTTCTTCTTCTTCTTCTTCTTCTTCTTCTTCTTCTTCTTCTTCTTCTTCTTCTTCTTCTTCTTCTTCTTCTTCTTCTTCTTCTTCTTCTTCTTCTTCTTCTTCTTCTTCTTCTTCTTCTTCTTCTTCTTCTCTTCTTCGTCTTCTTCTTCTTCTATTTCTTCTTCTTCTTCTTCTTCTTCTTCTTCTTCTTCTTCTTCTTCTTCTTCTTCTTCTTCTTCTTCTTCTTCTTCTTCTTCTTCTTCTTCTTCTTCTTCTTCTTCTTCTTCTTCTTCTTCTTCTTCTTCTTCTTCTTCTTCTTCTTCTTCTTCTTCTTCTTCTTCTTCTTCTTCTTCCTCTTCTCCTTCTTCTTAGCGTTCGCTGGCTGTAAACTTCTGTGGAAAGTTCAGATTGTTCGTCCACTTCTGGTCATTAGTCTTATTTGCAGACTGTTGTTTTGTCGCCTTTCGGTCAAATGCACTCCAACTTCGAAAGAAGTAACCCTCATTATGAGTTGGGGCGGTGGGAGGGGGAGGGGTTTCTTCCATTCCCATTCCCCAAAATTGCCTCCCATCCACACGGGGATTTGAGAAACACGGAGGCTAGCTTAGTTTGACATTTTAGGGGTGTAAACTCTAGCCTCTCGACAACGAAGGTTGACGTAGTGAAAGCAGTGCTAACTATGGCGGGGTGGGGGGGGGAGAGAAAGGGATACGTGGCAATGCCGTAGTCTCTTCCAAAGTGCAACTCTCGTACCACTGTTTGAATGTCTTGAGAACCGTATTTTCTTTAGCCGCCCATCATAGGAATCGAACCCCGGTAAACGTCGAGGAGTGCATTGTGTAACAATTTCACTAGCCTTTGAATCAAAAGTGCACGATAAAATATTAAATTAAAATGGTCGCTTTAGCGTTAGACTTTTCGTCTATAAAAAAAAAGAATAGATAGAACAAATAACCCCCCCCCCCCCCCCCCCAAAAAAAAAATGAAATTGTAACATAGTAACTACAGTATATTCTTCTTTTTCTTCTTCTTCCTCCGTTAGTTCATCGATGTCTAGGGGTGGTGGTGGTGGAGGGGGGATGCGGGGGGGGGGGGGGGTAGGCGGCTCTGTGTGCTCTTTCCAGTTGGTGTTCATTTCTCTAAGTCTGTTTTTGGTGCCATCCTTCCATCCTCTGCCTGGTTGTCCGCTTGCTTTGTGTCTTTTATATGTTTCTCGCATAGCAGTGTGGGGCAGTTGTGGCCACGCTCGTCAAATTGCCAGATTGTCTCTTTGCTCCCTAATAAACTGTGACCGCCATCAGTAACATTAGGGCAAAATAGTTATGTATTCTGTGATGTAGGCTCCTGTAGACACAAGAAAACCGTAAACTGTGTTAAGTTAAACACAGACTGTCAGGAGTTTTGGGACATGTTAGGAGAATGAATGTTATGACTTAAAACACGTGGTTACAACTGTCATGATTTTTGACAAAAGAGCAAGGGGAAGGTAACACGACAAATACCGAGATGGCATAGACATATGGATGTGGCGAGGCAAGAACATTGATCTGATCCTTTTTTATGTCTATCGCGTGAGATGTCTAAATATAATAGTCAACGCTTATTGGCACGGCACTTCATGATCCAAATTTTCCACTCATTTCCAGCAGTTCCTCGTATTGCTCTTTTTGGGACAGGCTAGCTTAGTGCCTCTTCGTGGACCTATGAGACACGCTAACCTCACTTTCTGTCCTTAAGGCAAAAAGAGAGTCTACCAGACATAGACCTTCACCAAATTTACTAGACTCATCACACAGAAATCCGGTCCGAATGAGTTGACACAGTCATTCACAGCAGCAATATCCCAACCAGAAATTGGACCCTAAACCTTGCAACCTCCGTTATTCGGACAAAACTGTTTGCACGAAGAGCATTTAGCCCGAAGAGTTTCATATATGTCTTTCTTTTAGGATACTTAACGGACTTGGGCACATTTCAGGATAGTTGCTATGTGTTCGTCTGTTGTGTGTGTATCTGTGTGTGTGTGTGTGCTACACATATGTTCATATATATATATATATATGATACTCTGGAAACGAGATCGTTTACACCCGTGTTCTTTTACGGGTGGGCCCAAAAAAGTCTACATGAGCCTTAGACAATATCTTTATAATCATTAAACGGGGTATGATTGGTAGTTTTTGTCTTCCATCAGTGTAGTCTGTAGGATCAACTCCTCAGAGATGAAAATCAAACGATATCTTATCATCTAAAACTTGCAATTACAGTGGAACCTCGCTTAACGAGCATAATTCGTTCCAGAATCATACTCGTTAAGCGAAACACTCGTTATGCGAAACATATTTTCTCATATAAAATAATGTAAAATACGATAAAGCGTTCCATGTGGAAAAAAAAATACTTACAAAATGCTATGTATAACGTTTTTTCAAATAACATTATGTACATATTGTAAAGGAAAGTGAATCATTTTCATCTTTTCTTCAAACGCGGAACGAACCCACATGGAATGCGAAATCGATTTGCAGAAGAAAAAAAAAGATCGTAATAATTATGATACATAGCTAATTATTTTTTTTTTTTTTTACTACAAAGATGTCAAGAGACATTTGTTTTTGCCGACGCTTCAAAATTTGGCGAAAATGCGACACAGCATTATCATTAAATAAATTTGCAACGCGCATAGCCACTTCCTTATTAGCGTGATGCTTCTCAATGTAAGATGCAATATTTTGCCATGCTTTCAGCATTTCTCTTATTTCGCTAGAAGATTGTTGCTTTTCTGTTACCTCTTCCTGCTCTGACAAACTTTCCTCCAAGACTTTCAAACAGTGGTACGAGAGTTGCACTTTGAAAGAGACTACGGCATTGCCACGTATCCCTTTCTCCCCCCCCCCCACCACCCCCACCCCGCCATAGTTAGCACTGCTTTTACTACGTCAACCTTCGTTGTCGAGAGGCTAGAGTTTACACCCTAAAAATGTCAAACTAAGCTAGCCTCCGTGTTTCTCAAATCCCCGTGTGGATGGGAGGCAATTTTGGGGAATGGGAATGGAAGAAACCCCTCCCCCTCCCACCGCCCCAACTCATAATGAGGGTTACTTCTTTCGAAGTCGGAGTGCATTTGACCGAAAGGCGACAAAACAACAGTCTGCAAATAAGACTAATGACCAGAAAAGGACGAACAACCTGAACTTTCCACAGGAGTTTACAGCCAGCGAACGCTAAGAAGAAGGAGAAGAGGAAGAAGAAGAAGAAGAAGAAGAAGAAGAAGAAGAAGAAGAAGAAGAAGAAGAAGAAGAAGAAGAAGAAGAAGAAGAAGAAAAAGAAGAAGAAGAAGCATTGTTTTTAAGTGGGTTGGGTGTGTTTTTCCACAAGCTCTTCGATGTCACTGTTATCCACCTACAATCCCATGATAGTGGCCAAAGACACAATCTCGCTGACTACATGTTCCACATGTACTGTCTCGAACCCCTCAAAGTTACAAATCGACAAAGCTCTTCGGCCAAAGCTTCCCCCAAGCAGAAGTTAGGGTTTTCTTGGTAACCCCTTCCCCCGCCTTGTCGATCATCTTGATGCAGGCTACGATGTGGAAGTAATTTTTCCAAAACTCTTTGAGAGTGAGGTTGGTCCCTTCAGTCACTTAAAAACAATGCTTCAAGAGTGCTTTAGTGTAGAGCTTCTTGAAGTTAGAAATAAGTTGCTGGTCCATAGGCTGGAGTAAAGGAGTGGTGTTGGGAGGCAGATCATGGATCTTGATGAACATAAATTCTTCATAGAGGTCATCTTGTAGGTCTGGAGGATTGATGTACATAAATCACAATATAACACTAATTTGAGAAAACGTGTGATCACAAGCGAGACTACGATGCTGCTGGAACGAGTGCTAAACAGACTGATGTAACTTGCGCACAATTAGGGACTTCCCCTCTCCTCGCCACTCGTTATGCGAAATGTCGCTCGTTAAGCAAGTCATTTTTTTTTTTACAGTTTGTTTTGCTCGTTATGCGAATTACTCGTTATGAGACATGCTTATTAAGCGAGGGTCTACTGTATATAGGTTAATTGCGTATCCTTTACAAGACGTTGCAGAACCAACACCAACAGCCCCTGGCTGTTGTGTGGTTTTTCTAGACAAATTTACTTCCAGTTGTTTGCCATTGCTTTCTGGATGGGAGGCGTTCTTGATACCACTGTCGAAACCAACGCAAGGCGCATGGCCCGCAGCTGAGAACGAACCCGGCATCCCGGCATTACGAAGCGTTTGCATCGACTAAGCCACAGAGCCGACGCAATTATATAACATCAGATAAAACTAAGATACCGCTATCTACACTTGTTTGTATTTCTGTCTTTGATTTGCTGTCGGGTGGGCTGTGAAACTGTTACCCCTGTTTTTATGGGCCGTAAAACCGTTACCTGTTTTGGTGGGCCGTGAAACTGTTATACCTGTTTTTATGGGCCGTAAAACCGTTGCACCAGTTTTGGTGGGCCGTGAAACTGTTGCCCCTGTTTTTATGGGCCGTAAAACCGTTACCTGTTTTGGTGGGCCGTGAAACTGTTGCCCCTGTTTTTATGGGCCGTAAAACCGTTACCTGTTTTGGTGGGCCGTGAAACTGTTGCCATTGTTTTTATGGGCCGTAAAACCGTTACCTGTTTTGGTGGGCCGTTAAACAGTTACCCCTGTTTTTCTGGGCCGTAAAACCGTTACACCTGTTTTGGTGGGCCGTGAAACTGTTGCCCCTGTTTTCATGGGCCGTAAAACCTTTGCATCTGTTTTGGTGGGCCGTAAAACTGTTGCCCCTGTTTTTATAGGCCGTAAAACCGTTATACCTGTTTGGGTGGGATGTGAAACCGTTGCACCTATTTTGGTGGGCCGAAAAACCGTTGCACCTGTTTTGGTGGGCCGTGAAACCGTTGCACCTGTTTTGGTGGGCCACGTTTGGAGAAGTTTTATTTTTACGCCTGGAGCCACATTGTGCGGATCTGAGCCTACTTCTAAAATAATCTTTTTACTTGTTACTATCATTACGCTCTGTATTTACAACATCGGCCTTATAGGCCGGGGGTGGTTTGGGGGGGGGGGGGGGGTTGTTTGAACCTGAGGATTTAGAGCCGCATAGCTAGTGTTGTTGCCACTCACTGTTCAGGTCAAAATTTAATTGTTGTCCCCCGAAAACAAAACAAAAAATCCCCAGCCTCACTGAAAATTCGAAACCGGATCACCAGCACAAGAGGCCTACTTTCTTAACTGTTCGGCCCGATACACCTCTTCTGTAATAGTCCGCGCTAGTATACATTTTCCAAAACACAACAGAAGTAAAATACTTTATTTACGCTCTTGGTGCATCAGCGGCGTCCGTGGCTAAGGCGTTGCGAGTCTGACTCGTAATCCGATGTCCCGCGATCGAAACCCACTGCAGGCTGCGTGGATTTTTATCGTGGTATGGGACGTCGCAGGTCGACCCAGCCTAAAATGGGTACCAGGATGGGCTGTCCTGGGAAAGAAAAGACGGCCGGCGTAATGCTGACCACATTACCCACCGAGTGCTGATGGTCTGTAAAAATATGGCTGCTCTTCCCATATGCCCGATGCGCCTAAGGGCGTGTAAACGGATCTTTACTTTACTTTACTTTATTGGTGCATCAAACATATGTCTGGTAGTCGAACTGAAAAGAGTCTAAATTGTATTTTGCATGGCTGTTCTCAGTCAAACTGCCCTTGCAGTCTGCTTTACGTGACACAGTTAAACAGACTTTGATTCCTGGACTCGCTGCGCTTCAGGCATCAGTTCTTAGATCTTCTTATTTTAACCTAACAGTATAGTTTTTTTCGTATTTATTTTGTATTTTGGTCGTCTTATGTGTGGATGGTGTTCACACAGGTCATAAGCAGAAAGTATACATATATATTATATATAGTATATGTGAATGAATTTGTGTGTTTGTGTGTGTGTCACCTCGTACAGACACGAGCGATCAACATCAACATACCTTCTCGTGCCATAGGCGGAACTAGCACATGACAGTGTGTGTGTCTGTCTGTGTGGGTGTGTGTGTGTGTGTGTGTGTGTGTGTGTGTGTGTGTGTGTGTGTGTGAAAGAGACAAAATCAAATAACTAAAACATGTTCACTGAGAATAATGGAATGCGCAGTCAACACTAAAAGCTTGCATCGGCAAGGACTCGGTACTAGGTCTGCACTAACACAAAAACATAAGGGTAGAACTCACATAAAGTGCGGCGGACAAGTACCACACACTAAAAAGCAGGGACATTGAAAGAGGTCACCACAGTTTACTACAGGCGGGGTTAGATGTCTCAGGGGAAAACGAGTAACTGCCTGACATCCAGGGCCAAATGTAAAGTTATGATTATGGTAATAGAAACGTCTTGTTTTTGGTTCAGAATCGCCTGTCCTGTTGCTGTAAATAAAAAAGCCAGGAAGGTAAATCGGTTATGGTAAATCCATAGGAGTGACATCTGTTCATAAATTGTCCTTACACTGAGTGTGGGAAGAAAAGGGGGCTTATGATGTTGGTTAGAGAGAACCTTCTTTAGGGGATAAAGATCTTCATGGGGTGAAATCTATTTTTTTGTTTTGTTTTAGTTTGGATGTCTCTCTTTCTCTCGCTCTCTCTCTTCCTCTCTCTCCCTCTCTCTCGCTCTCTCTCTCCCTCTCTCTTCCCCTCTCTCTTCCTTTCTCTCTCTCCCCCCTCTCTCTCTCGCTCTCTTCCTCTCTCTTCCTCTCTCCTCCTATACTGTTTGTGTGTGAGTGTACTACTATTACTACTACAGCTCCCATCCTTTCTACAATTTTTCCTTATTTACATTCCCTTCCTTATTTACCCTCTCCCCCAACCTTTCCCCCAAAACACACTAACGCACACAACACTGTTTGTGGCATTTTGATCCTATGAAT
The DNA here is from genome assembly GCA_905116865.2 of Candidula unifasciata. Classification (NCBI taxonomy): domain Eukaryota; kingdom Metazoa; phylum Mollusca; class Gastropoda; order Stylommatophora; family Geomitridae; genus Candidula; species Candidula unifasciata. Next base: position 292,969 of record CAJHNH020002524.1, on the reverse strand, counting down.
CTACCACAATACCTGTATCATTCATACCCCGCTGGCACATACCTTTATATCCTATCAGAGGCCTGCATTTCTCCATACGTGACCAGTCACTTGAGCTCACGGACACTGAGCATTGTGCAAACTGTTCTAATACCTGCTCTTTACAATTCCTCAGTGTTTTGATCTTGTCTTGTACTGACAACACAAACCTGCTTTGTTTTCTCCCAGCCTCTTTTTGTTTGTTTTTCATCTGCTTATTCTTGTTGCTTCCTTACCTATGATGATATTGGTTTCTTTGTCCAGCAATAGTTTGTAATTCACTGTGAATATTCAAAATTATCAACTTTTTCCAGCTTTTCACGGTCAAAGCAGACTACAAGTCTGTTATTAACACCTTGCACAATAATCTGTGTCTTCATTCTTGCTGAATGTTAGTCCAAATTCACTGCATGCATCGCGAAAGCCGCTTCTCCTCTGGGTGAGGTGTTATTGCTGCATAATCTGTCAACAGCCGCTCTGATAATTACCTTCTTTATTCCAGTTTTGGCTTTCAACCTACACGCATCGTAAAGATAGCTGTCAGATCGAGAATGGTTTACTACTACTGCTGCTTCTACTACTATTAGGATTACTACGATTACTAGTATTATTCATACTGCTGCTGCATCTGCAATTGATACTGCTAGTGCTACTTCAGTTGCTGCTGCTGCTACTACTACTACCACTACTATCATTACTTCTTCAGTCGCCAATACTTATACGACAGCTGTGACACCGACTGCGATGTTTGTATGTTGTAACTATTGTTAATTCTACTACTACTACACTAATGCAATGACCTGCCCCCCGAACAGCCCAGTGAGTATGTTCCTTTGATCCAGCAATAGGACTCTCCAGAAAGTAAACATAACAAGTGTAAAGTTCCTGAACTTCCCAGCAAACCGCTTTCGTGGCCGACACAAATCGACGATATTCCTGACGTAAACAATGATCGATATGTTATCGTAATTAATACTCCTATATACCCCACTGTTTTTGCAGTTTGCTACTTAGACCTCATACAAATAAACAGAGCGTAAATGCTTGAGGCCGTATATATATATATATATATATATATATATATATATATATATATATATATATATATATATATAATATTTCAGCCGCCTCAACGGTTCACCCTCTTTTTGTGTGAATAACGTAGTGTAACACAATGGAACCGGCTAATCAAATCTCTTTCTTAAATATTTCTTGTACTTTAGACACAACGTTATGGTCCGATGTGTTTGTAATTGTTGATGTGTTCGTTATTCGACTTACGCTTAGATAATACACATTTCTGTAACCTATGGTGCCATTTCCATGGCTTAAGACAAGTTATGTCTGTATTACATTGTTGTAGATTTCAAGCTCTAATATAGACATGACCAATGAAGACACTTTCTGGGATGTCTAGTTGGTCGTCTTCTTAGTACACTTGTTTCTATAGCGAGACGCAGACCCCATTTTAGGTGACAAGTTCGATTCCGGGCTCGGTAACTATAGCTTTCGTTTATTATGTTGTCTAGTGTGTCCTTCTATCTTTCCTCTTCTTTCTATTAGAACTGATCAATACATTATCTCTTTGTTTATTATATATAATATTAACTAGAGCTACACATTCGACTGTCTTCTTCTAAATCTCTTTACTTCCCAGTGAAGCATAGACCTTCATAGAACTCACGCTAGGCTGCATTATCTTCCTATCCTTTATTATTGTATGCAGCTCACAAGTGTACTTCCTATTTTTTAAAAAATGCATTCTCTAGCACCCCCCCCCCTCCCTGACCCCCTTTCCACCTTTCTCGTTCTGGTTTTTGGTCGGTCTTTATTTTTATGCCTCTAGGTGCCTCTCCGGTATAATGACATGTAGTCATGTCGTTCTCATTGTGTCCTGTCCAGCGCCAGCGTCTTTTCCTCACATCTTAATTCACTGTAATTAGTTTAATTCTCTGCCAAAGCTCAGCATTGGTGATTCTATCGTGCTGTTTGGAAACCACTGGCACTGCATCAATCAATGCATTTTTAATTGACAAGTTTGTTCACAATTCAAACTTCTATAGCATTGGTACCCTGGAAATGTTTAGGAATTATTTAAGGTGTCCACAGTTGGAATTATTAACTGCCAACGTCAACGGCTAGAAAATCACGAGATGACACAAAATACTCGGCAATGTTTGTTCTGTCAGATGAGATTAATTCTTCTGTTGCTTCAGTTTGAAGCCATTTTGTGTTAGATTGTATGAAGGCTGTGGTGTCGATTGCGAGTTCGAAAACAATTGTATCTAGATTGTTTACATTGACGTTCACATGGGACTCGAGAAGAAGTGTGTTAGTTAAACTAGTAGTAGATCTGATGTGAGAGAGAAAGAGGACTGGGGAGAGGTATCAAGTGAAAAAGGGACGAAAAGGTGAGGTTGGCATGTAGTGAGATTCATGTAAACCGACAAATGTGTAGACAGAGATAGTCTTTATGTAGAAATGTACAACACAATCAAAATACAAAACTGAACAGAAAAATTGCAAAAAATAAAGACATTGACAAACGGAGGTAGAGAATTAGCAGACAAAGAGAAACACACAGAAAGACAGCGAGTTAGCAAAGATAAAAAGCAAGGAATAACACATAATAGACAGATCATTAGGTGCCCTTACAAACTGGTATTCATGATAGCTTCTCTCAACGGCATTGTCATCATTGATGGCTAGACACCCTTGGTCCTCTATAATGGGTTTACGGCTTGGCTATGACATATGGATCTTTCGGCTCAGAAGATTTGTTTTCAGCCAACCTCTTAAGTATTCGCCTACATAATCTGCAATGGGTCTGTTTTTCTTTCACAAAAATAGGGTCCTAGAATCTACACACACACAAAATTCTAATCAGACTTGCACAGCTTGACTGCTTGTACCTGGTGAAGTAACATAAATCTTGCTGTCGCGGGTCCCGAAGTGGATTGATGCTTTTGTGATGAGTAGGAATTTTCCTCTCAACACTTCACCTCCACCAGAGAAACTAGACAATTATCCGAGCTATGTTGATCTCAAAGCCCTGGATATCTAAGAGAACAGCCATATTTGGCTCGTCATGAAAACAACAGCTGCACTCGGTACCCACAGGAGTAGGAGAAAGGATAGATAGATATCAAGATGAACCCAATGAGATATCGAGATACCCAGTTAACCCCTCCGACTTTCTCCTCCCCTGGTATTAAATCGTTAATGAGCCGCCACCAAATGTAATTGTATCTAACTGTTTAGTTAAACAGGTAAGACTGAATACACTTGGAATTTAACAAACGATATAGTATAAAACTTGACATACAGCTTTATTTACTAACATTCATTTTAATGAAATTCACCAGTTTGTAATGTTTACACAGACAGTCTGCCTCCACCTGCTTTTGCTTGTCTCCGCCTGTTCACTTGCCGACTATCTGTGGTGTGCAGACAATCTCGTTCTAACACTGGCTCTAATATCTAGAGGTTCACAACTCAATCAACGCAGACATGATCCTCTTCATGGTCACACAACGTCTAACAACGGTTAACACCAGCGGCACATTTCACGAGTTTATTTACACGTTAGCTCAATACACAAATCACAGGTGAATCCACTTACAGCATTCGGACAATAGACGTTGACATATTCACAGCTGGCTTTGACAATTACAGCATTCGGACAGGACGTTGACATATTCACAGCTGGCTTTGACAATCAAACAGGATACCATTCACAGCTGGCCTTCTCGATCATTCATTCCTCGCCGATTCAAATCCACATGCTCTAGTCATTCTCCATTCATCTTCACAGCTTCATTTTCCATCCTTTCTCTCTGGGGCCCAGTCACCGAATGCCCCGCCTGATTCTCAATCCCCCAGATCTCCTCATTCACACGTGACACACTCTTTCCTGTCGTTTCACCATATCTCCGTGAAACACACGCTCTCAGGGACTTCCCCAGTTATGCCAATCATCCCCTGACATTATCCCTATTTATAACATCATTACATCTCTCCTCCCCTTAAACAAAAAAAAAAATGCAATATTTTTTTTTTCCATAACCTATATAAATTTCCATATAAGAATATATTGCCTTTTTTTACTAATATTTTTACTGTTGGCTGGAATTCTACCATCGGTTCTCTGACTTGTACCACATATGCAGCATCTCTTGTCACTCCCCTTGACAGTTCTTGGCAATATGCTAACAGAATCACCTCCCCAAAGCGTTCCTCAAACAACGCGGATGACCTTATAGGCTCTGTGACGTACTTATCAAGTCCTGAAGTCAGTCTACCTAAAGAAGACTGAACAACACCCCAAAGCGTTCCTCAACAACGCGGAAGTCCAAAAATGGCTCCAAAACCAGACTTATAAATCACACAGTTCTGTATGTCCCCCATAGAACCAAGTTCCTGTTGACAGTTCATTCAAAGTGATTGCTACTCCTTGTTGGTCTTCGTCATTCACCATGGTTTATACCAAAGCTTTGCCAGAATTTTCTCATTTTAGCATTGTGGCAATTTCATTTTCTGTTTGTCCACTATATAATAGATATTTCCAAATTTCTATGTTTCAATACATCTGTAATTTCCTGTTAATAAAATTTCTATTATAACCTAATGTGTCTATTGGTTTTTTATAAACTCATACACCATCTTTCAGTTTTATTTTTAAATTCATACACCATTCCTCATTATCACTTTCACATCATAACTTTCATCTCATCACATCATGCAACATTTATTTTATTTGAATATTAATTGTTAGTAACAACACGTTTATTAAACATTTGTTAGTAATGTTAGACTGTTACTTATAATTATCTCCCTTTTCTATTTAACTCCCCTTGTGATTATTTCTGTTTACTTGTCACCTATAATTATCTCCCTTTTTTATTTAACTCCCCTTGTGACTATTTCTGCTTACTATCTTTATAACCTAGACATAATATCTGGAATGTGATTGTCAACCCCTTTTACATGCATAATGTCAAATTTAAACTGTTGCAGTAACAATGCCCAGCGGTAAACTCTAGCGTTTTTATTAGCATCTATGTTCTGCAGTTTTACCAATGCAAGATTATCTGTGATGATTGTAAATTCTTTGCCGATTAGGAATTTTTGAAATTTTTTCAAACTGATCACTATAGCTAATGCCTCTCGCTCGAATGCACTATATTTTTGTTGCGCTTGGGTGAGTTTTTGTGACATATAATATACAGGTAATAAAACATTAGAATGTAACTGAGCTAGCATTGAACTTATGGTATGCAAACTCGCATCAGACTGTAAATAAAATCTTTTTGATATGTCTGGCTGTCTGAGAATTGGGAATGTGGAAAAAGTTTCTTTAATTTTTTGTAACAATTCGTCATGTTGTTGCTCCCATTTTAGTTTTGTTGGTTGTCCCTTTTTTAACAGTTCAAATAACGGAAAGGTTAGGTCTGCGAGATTGGGGATAAACTTTCCATAATAGTTAATAAGACCTAACAACGACTGTAGTTGTTTTCTATTTTTTGGTTTTTCAATCTTTAATATTTTTGATACTATTTTATCGTCTGTCTGTATTTTGTTATCATACACTTTATGTCCCAAAAATTCGATAGTTGTGAACGCAATTTCAGTTTTGGTTGGATTTACTGTAAGATTTGCTTCTTGAATTCTCTGAAATACTTTCTCTAACGTTTGGAGATGTTTTGGCATATTGTCAGTATGAATACAGATATCATCCATGTATGCTACTACGTTTTCAACGTTGTTTAACAGTTTTCTTATCATTTTGGTGAAAATTTTTGGCGCATTTAAAATTCCAAACGGAACTCGTAACCATTCTTTTAAGCCTAATGGTGATTGAAAGCTGGTATATTGTATTGATGTCTCTGCCATTGGTATTTGCCAGTAACCTTTACATAAATCAAGTTTTGAAAAAATTTTGGATTTATATAAACTCTGAAGAATATCTTCTGTGCTTGGAATTGGTTCTGAATCTAATTCTGTGATGCTATTGAGTTTTCCTGTAATCTACACATAATCTAAGTGACTGATCTTTCTTTTTTACTATCACCAATGGTGAGCTATATGGAGAAGTTGAATCTCTAATTATTTTGTCTTTTTGGAGTTGTTTAATTTCGTTTGTGACCTTGTCCAAATAATGCAGAGGTATCGTGTAATTCCGTGATCTAACTGGGATATCTGTCTTTAACTGAATTTCATACTCTATCAAATTTGTTCGTCCAGGTTTTGTAGTGAATATCTCCTTGAATTTTGAAATGATATTTTGAACTGCATTTTTATCTTGTTCATTTAATTGTGAGTTTATTTTGATGTCTCTCCAATCTTTACTTTTCTCCAGTTCTAGAGTAGGAATTTCGTCCTCTACTGCATCTATCATTTCTTCGTCCACTACGTTGCATGCATTTGATACTTGTACCTCTTCTTTTTCGTCTATCACTGACCTTCGAATGTATTTCTTTAACATATTGAGATGAAAAATTTTCTTTTTGTTGTTCTTTAGGATTTCGTAATCCACATCAGATATTTTTCTGGTCACCTTGTACGGACCTGACCATTCAACTAATAGTCTGTCTGACTTTGCTGGTAACAATACTAAGACTTCATCTCCTGGTGTTAATTTTACAAGTCGTGTTGATCTGTTTGCGTATCTTCTTTGCCAGATTCCTGAATTTTGTAGTGCCGCCTTTGCTTCCTCACATGATGTTATTATTTTATTTCTTAAGTCAATTACAGCTTGGTAATCATTTCCGGTTGCACTGTTTTTTTACTGTTCCTGTTATTAATTTCTTATACAAAGAAATTGGGCCTTTTGGATTTGCCCCATAGACAATTTCGAAAGGTGACATTCCTGTACTTATATGTGGAACTTCTCTATATGCAAACAATATTGCGGGTAGCAAAATGTCCCATGTTGACGGATGTTCATAAGTTATGCGGCCTAGCATTTTCTTAATGCTTTTATTTAAATTTTCAACTAATCCGTTTGCCTGAGCATGATACGGTGTCGTGAATTGTTGTTTTATCCCTAACAAATCCGTAATTGCTCTCGTTACCACTGATGTGAATTGCGTTCCCCTGTCCGATATTATCACTTCGGGAAATCCAATTCGTGAAAATATCTGTAGCAACACTTCTTGGATATCTTCAGCAGTAATTGTTCTTAGTGGCCAAGCCTCAGGCCATCGACTGGCAAGATCAATAAGCGTAAAGATATATCTGTTACCTTTAGCAGAAACTACTGATAATGGGCCTATTATATCTACTACTGCCTTCTTGAAATGGGCGTGAAGCTAGCTGTCCGCTTTGGACTGGCGCCTTTGGTGTCTCACCTTTTTTTGACGTTCGTAGGCAGATATCACATGATTCGACGTATGATTTGATATCCTTTGAATATCCCGGCCAAAAGAATGATGATAATACTCTTGATTTAGTTTTTGTAACTCCCATATGTCCTGAAAATATGGAGTCATGAGCCAATGATATAGCTTTTTCTCGGAATTTCAGTGGTAGTACTGTTTGTTTTGTGATGCGTCCTCTTTTTGAATAAATTCTCGATAAAATTCCCTTGTCTACTTTGAACTTCCATTCTGCATTTTTTGTTTTTCTCGGTTCTCGTTTTGTTGCTTCAAAGCATTGTGTTAGAGTTAAATCATTTTTCTGTTCCTGGTAAAAAATTTTTCCTAGTATTTTCATCTGCCGTAGTTATTGGTATTTGTTCTTTGTGCATGCTTATGGAGTGCTCTTGAGTTTGTTGCTTTTTTGTTACACTTCTTGTGACTGCTGCAACGTTTTCTATTTCCTGCAGATTTACACTGTCACTTTTATCTTCCATGACTGCATTTGTCTCTTGTCTCTGCGTGGTTAGCATCACCTCTTCTGTCATCTCAGGTATGTTTTCTTTCTCCCACTGTTTTATTTCATGATCTGTCATCTCTTTCAGCCCTGGTTGGTTACCAATGATAAGTTCTGCACACGGTGAACTTAATACAGCCATGTCCATCTTCTTAGTGGTATAAGGCGTTTTGACCCATACTGATGCTATTCTGAATTTTTCTATTCTACCTCCGAATGTTCTGCATCTAACCACTTTATCAGTCATATCCTCTGGTTTCACTAATGACTTATGTATACCTGAGATCGTCGCCCCTGTATCTCTTAAAATTGAGACGATTCGATTACCAACTATTCCTTTATGTAGGTTTAATTTCCCACAGTCTTTCACAGAATTTGCATTATGCACCGGTATCTTATGTCCACACGGTAAGTCTCTCCATATTCTTGAAACGTTTCACATATTGTGCATTTGTCTTCTTCTAGTAGCACTGCTGCATTTGTTTCTGATATATCACTTTCTGACTCGGAGTCTGATGTTTCACAAACTGCTGCTGCTTTAAATTCTTTCTTATATTTACAAAATTGACGCGTGTGCCCGTAGAATCCACAAGCCCAGCATTTACTTGTACTATCATATCTCTTTACCTTTTTCCTCCTGTTTTCAATTTTCTTTCTGACTTCTTGTTCATACAATTGATTGGCGTCGCATATGGTTTCATTACCGTGCCTTTTTTTGCATATGTCACAATCTATTATTGTTATTTTCCTTCCTCCATTAAATTTTTTCTGGACGGATATGCTGATCTATTATATCCTGTTTCATATGACTTTTGTCCTTCGGCACTGGCTCCTGAGTATATATCAGTGTTTTGTGGTATGAGAAAAATATCACGATGTGCTGCATAATAATTTTCTCCTAGTTGTTCAAGATGTTTTAACGAAGTAGGTTTGTGTTCCTTCAGAAATGTGGTCATAGGTTTTGGTAATGATTCTAGCAATTTACTTCTTAATAGTAAATCAACTAACAGATCATAGTCGTTGTTAATTTTGGCTGAATCTACCCATTTCTGAAAAGTTGTCTGAACTTCGGACATATAATCAACAAATGTTTGAGTTGATTTTGGTTTTAAATCAATGAATTGCAATCTGTATCCTGCTTCTTGTAGGTCATAGTGCCTCATTATCCGGTCTTTAATATAATCAAAATCAAGTCGTAAATTTTCTGGCACTGTCTCCAGTATTTTTAACGGTTCTCCTCCAAGGTGTCTTTGGAACAGTATTGCCCAATCTTCTTTTGGAATTTTATGAAACCGAACTTGTAGTAAAAATGCTGAAATCCATGATCCAATGTCATCCTTTTCACCAAAATTCTTTATTAATCCTTTGTATTTTGTAAATTTATGTTCTTCTTCTTTAGCTCTTTCCCTTTGTGCTGCCAGTTCTGCTTTGGATTCATTATCCATTTCTTTTGTTCTTATTTGTGCTTCAACCTTTTGTCTGTCTGCCTCTATTTGTGCTGTCAACCGCTCTTGTTCAAGTTTTAACTCTTGCAATTTGATTTCTTTCTCATGGTCTAATTGCTGTTGTTTCATTGCTGCTTCATGTTGTAACTGTTTATTTTTCAGTGCTGCCTTGGGCTGCTTCTTTCCTGTTGTAATATTTTTCAATTCTGCTTCTTGTTGTAATTGCTTCTCTTTCATTGCTGCCTCGTGGGCACGTGCTTCTGCTTCCTGTTGTAATTGCCCTCTCTTCAATTCTGCCTCTTGCTGTTTCATTGCTGCTTGGGCGCGTGCTGCGGCCCTTTCTTCACGATCCAATTGTTGTTGAACCCTTTGTGCTTCTTTATCTTCCTGTTCTCTTCCTTCACAGAATTTTCTCAACTCCTCTCCTGATAACCCTAACTGTTTTCCCAGATTTATGTATTCTGCTAGGTTTGACATTTTAAAACTGATTACTGTAACTTATTACTTTTGAAACTGTTTAAATTTAAGATAAATCCCGTATTATTTAATTTATACCCTTCTTTAACTAAATAATTGAGATTTTAAATTTAATTATATCCCCTGACTAATTTTTATACTCAACTAATAAATAAACAAAAATTATCTATTTTACTTAAATAGAATAATAGAATATCACAATCAAAGAACCTGAAAATAGAACAAAGAAAGCATGTAACAATGTAATGAGTTGATTCTTTTTCCTTGGTCCTGGTGATGGCTCCCTTGCTCTTCTGCTGTTGGAATGGACTGGATTAGGTTTGTGGCCCTTGATGCTCCACTGCACGTCTTTACTGTCTCTGGACACGCTCTTCTGATCTTTGTAGGACACTGCTCTTGTCTTCTGTCGTGGTCTAAGTCTGCAGATGATCTTAAAAGACTATTATTAGTTTATGCTCATTCAATAATTCAAATATGTCCAAAAGTCTTTATACCCTGAGTTGATCAGTTGGCACAGATCACTAAATGTTCACAGTTAGCGCATATTAATTTCACTAATTGTCACCACAAACTGTTGATAAATGTTAGATTCTCACTGAAATACTTTTCTTACAAAGAATGTATGTAGTTCTACTCTACAATCTGAATAGTCATAGTCTATCACATTAATCACTGTTTTTACTGTCTATCCATTATAAATTGTAAACATTTCGTGACGTAATTAATGTTGATAAACACCACTCCTTCCTTGTCTACACAATACACACGAACTCACCTATACGGACGTATTACAAACATTTAGTAGTAAAAGTACTACTGCTGGTACTGACTGGACCCCGTTCTTTTTTATTGACAAGTATTCTTAACCTGAGGCATTCACTTGTGGCTGGTGTGCTGTACGGTTGCCTCGAGTTAGCTGTCGCTGATGACGTTTTATCTGCTACTGTGTTGTACGTGACCGTTGTTGATGACCTTGCTCGCTGTAACTGAGTGCCGTCTTGGCCCCTGGCCATGCAGTGTTCTTGCGGTGAAATCTAGTCCGAAAATTCGTATCTCTGGTTTATGACCTCTTGTTTGACGAACAAAACCCACGTCAAACAACAGTCACAGGGATACCGTTGCTGACAATTTTCCGTCGTGGATTACCCACCACAAGGGTCAAAAGTTCAGCTTACAGTCTCTTCCAGCGACGAACAAGCGTTCCCGCGGGATGAAAAACGTGTACAATTTTTTCACACGTGAAGTGAATACATTACCCAGTATTGCTTCGCCGTGTTTCTGCCCATTTTTCTCAGGCTAGCTTGTTTGTTTCAGAATGACTAGAGTCTGGAATTCAGTTGTCCCGGTTTTACTTAATGCCCTTGACAGCATGTCCTGGTCTTACATAATACCCCGACATTTCTTTAAACTCCATCTTCCAACACACATAGTCACTCAAAACTTACGGCTGCCGGTATTTGCCTAAATTTTACTTCTGTCCACAAAAACACTACGTCTAATGTACTGGCATAGTTATAACATGCCTGCACTGTAACTCATATTTATAACTTACAATGTATTCGCACTTAGGACGGGTCCCCAATGTAATGACTGCCCTTTTGTGTCTCCTCCACACTGACTATCTGTGGTGCAGAGTTAACACTGGCTCTAATATCTAGAGGTTCACAACTCAATCAACGCAGACATGATCCTCTTCATGGTCACACAACGTCTAACAACGGTTAACACCAGCGGCACATTTCACGAGTTTATTTACACGTTAGCTCAATACACAAATCACAGGTGAATCCACTTACAGCATTCGGACAATAGACGTTGACATATTCACAGCTGGCTTTGACAATCAAACAGGGTACCATTCACAGCTGGCCTTCTCGATCATTCATTCCTCGCCGATTCAAATCCACATGCTCTAGTCATTCTCCATTCATCTTCACAGCTTCATTTTCCATCCTTTCTCTCTGGGGCCCAGTCACCGAATGCCCGCCTGATTCTCAATCCCCCAGATCTCCTCATTCACACGTGACACACTCTTTCCTGTCGTTTCACCATATCTCCGTGAAACACATGCTCTCAGGGACTTCCCATCTAGTTATGCCGGTGTGAATCATCCCCTGACAAGTTAATTCCCTTATCTTATACTGAAAGTGCTCAACTTTATTCTGCAATAATGTACTAAACATGGCTAAACTGCACGCTGCTACGCTGTATTTTTTCTACCTCTTCTGTTTCTTTCGTTCACGCTGCAGTGATATCTATATATATATATATATATATATATATATATATATATATATATATATATATATATATCGATATTTATGTGTGTGTGTGTGACTATGTATGTATGTGTATACTGAACATGGTTGAAGTTCAGGGTACAGTTTATGTGCTGATTACTGTTTAATTGCTTGCAAGGGTGCAATTCTGTAAAATAGCCTACGCACACTCTTGTCCCTATGTAGGATGCAATTTTTAGTTATTTTAAAGCCCCACCCTAGCTTTTTCCCGGAGCCCAAAATATAGCTGGGCCTTAAATATAGATTAACTTCTGATCGGGGTTTACAGGACCTCACCTCGGGTTATCCTCAACCGCATGATGGCACTTTGTGTCACCGGGTATTTTTCGCTTGTGTGATGTCCGTGTGGGGTACAGCTTACCTACATACCTACGTACACTGTGCGAAAATGTGGTGAATGTGTTCTATGTACACTCTGCGATGATGTGGCGAATATGTTGTATTCACACACTATGATGCTGCTCTGTGTACAGTTTATATGCCTACTAGCTACACAGTGTCACTGAGTTGTGCATGTTCGCGAATGTCTGTTGGAAATTGCAGGTATTGATCGATGCCAGCAAGCTTACTGCACATGTTGTTGTTATCAGTACTAATGCAGAATTATAATAGCAGTTATTCATATTAATAATCTGTATAATAATCAAAATAACACGGGAAGAGGAAGAGAAGATTAATGAAGAGAAGGAAGAAAAAGGGAAGGGCATGGAAGAAGAGGACCATCCTCAACAACAGCAGCAAAAAAAGATGAAAATGATTCGTCTAGTAAACATACGAAATTAACCGAGTGCTATTCTCTCTCTCTCTCTCTCTCTCTCTCTCTCTCTCTCTCTCTCTCTCTCTCTCTCTCCCTCTCTCTCTCTCTCTCTCTCTCTCCCTCTTTCCCTCTCTTTTGTTGCCCCCCTCCCCACCCCAAGGATATCGAAAGCGATAAACACCCGGTGTTACACAAAGTACCACGATGCAGATGAGGATCACCCGTGGAGAGGTCCTAAAAACCCCTTTCAGCCGTTATGGCCATATCTATGCCCTGGCTATATTCAGGTGCTCCGGCAGAAGCCAGGGTGAGGCTCAAAATAACAAAAAAATTGCATCCCACGTGGGGACGACTCATATAATTAAACTCAGGACTTTGATACCCTTCTGAATCTAAGAATTTCTTAAGTGGGGCAGTGGACAGTCACGACATTTTGCGATTTTTGTCTTCAATGTGCATATACCCCACCCACCCCCCACCCCCACCCTCACATTTCCCCCCCCCTCCCCCTCCTAACTTATTTTAAATTGTCACTTGTGCATTCTGAACCCTACTTATCCAGAACATCCACTCAGGTTACAAATGTCTTTATCTGACACGTTTAACATTTTAAAATGTAGATATATCCTTTCTGTACTAAAAATTAACACACCGTAGCAAGAAAAAACACTAAAGGGAAGAAAAACACGGATATCGGACAGTGCGTCCGAACGGAAAGGCAACAGATGCAAAGATACTGACTTTTTCAGTCTCTGATGATCATGAATAAAACATGAAATCTCATGTAGCAGATATTTCCGCAAACATGACACAAAGTTCAGCCAGAAAAGCTGGAAATTTTGGATTTCCATCCGAAAAAGTTATTAAAAAAAAAAAAAAACAGTTTAGTGCATCGCTTAATAAAGCAAGTTGAGATGATTATGTTTCCAGTTATCCAAAACGTGATCAACGAAAGTGGCCCTCTGTGTGCCAATTTGATGTGTCTAGATTTGAACGTTATCATTCTTTGGCACACACACAATTGGTGCAATGTATCCTCCTCTTGCAGTTTCTCGGTTCGTTTGTCAGTCTATCCATCTGTCTGTCTTCCTCTACTTTTGTGGATCAGTTAAAGTTGAATTAGAAAGGATTTACTTCGCTGCACTAGGTTTTTGTCCATTTGGCTCGGTCTGTCTACGCACAACGGTTAGCTGCCTGATGAGAGTGTCCCACAAAGCATGAACTCTGTAGCTTCAGGGAGGATCCACAGGGATCTAGGTAAAAGCTGCACTCGTTAACAGAACATGGCGTCCGTGAAACAAACCAGTGACTTCAGATTCTGAAGCAAACGGCTTGACCACTTGGCCAGAGAGACCAACTGTGGATCTATTAACATTAGCACCCAACCAAACAGTGTTGTCTCGCTACTTCTCTACTAACCTTTTTTTGGATATCTCTGACTACATGACTGTATATCTCTCATTCTCTGTCTGTCTGTCTGTCTGTCTGTCTGTCTGTCTGTCTGTCTGTCTGTCTGTCTGTCTGTCTGTCTGTCTGTCTGTCTGTCTGTCTGTCTGTCTGTCTGTCTGTCTGTCTGTCTGTCTGTCTGTCTGTCTGTCTGTCTGTCTGTCTGTCTGTCTGTCTGTCTGTCTGTCTGTCTGTCTGTCTGTCTCAGACTGTCTTTCCGTCTGTTCAGCCGCTCTTGCATCCGCCGTGCTTACATTTGTTTGTCTCACTGTCTTCCTACGTCTCTACTCACATCAATTTATGCCTGGTCATTTGTTTAATGCATGTGATATTTCTATATCTCTCTCACTGCGTATTTATATCAAAACACAGACTGTCTACCGTTGACTATTCCGCCCGTATATCTTCTTATTAGTCTGTCTGCATAACTGTCGACATTTGTCTGTGTCCCTCATTATGTGTCTGTTTGAACAAATGTATGCATTCGTTTCCTATCGTGCCCCACGTAACCAAGCTTTGCATACAAATTACAAGGAATCACAGAAATGCAAAACAATCAAACAGTTAATATGGGTCCTGTCCTATCAACCGCTACAACCTGCCACTCTCTTGCAGTTTCTAATATTGGTTCTGTCAGCTTTGATGTTTCCACGCTTCTATAGAACAGTGCTAAAAATATCCCTGTATAGTTCCTAGAAGCAGATCCATCTGCCTTTCTGGGCCGATCCCTGCTGCTGGAGCGATTAGCAGGTTTTCCTACTGGCTTTTTGGTCGTTTATTTGAAACACAAGAATGTCAGATCTCTTATTTTTTTTTTTTTTAGTAGACTCTCCTTTTAAACAACATCTCCTCCTCCTCCTCCTCCCGTCTCCGTACTATCTTACTAGGCATTCCTCTTTTCTCAGGAAAGAAAAGTGAGGTTACATTAACTTTTTTTTACCGAGTTGCATTTGCTTTTATGCATTTTAGTATTTGACAGTACATAAATTGTAATATAAAACACTCTTACTGTATATATGCCAATGACAATATATTGTTTTGGTTTTGTTTCATGTGAACGAATTTTTAATCTCACTTTAATTATTATGTAAAACTCCTTTGCTTTAGGTCCTGTATGGTATATCTGTGGCATCTGTAGTATACGTGTGAGGATCTGTAGTATATGTGTGAGGATCTGTAGTATACGTGTGAGGATCTGTGGTATATGAGTGAGGATCTGTGGTATATGTGTGAGGATCTGTGGTATATGGGTGAGGATCTGTGGTATATGTGTGAGGATCTGTGGTATACGTGTAG
Source organism: Candidula unifasciata (assembly GCA_905116865.2). Classification (NCBI taxonomy): domain Eukaryota; kingdom Metazoa; phylum Mollusca; class Gastropoda; order Stylommatophora; family Geomitridae; genus Candidula; species Candidula unifasciata. The sequence continues at coordinate 277,358 of CAJHNH020002524.1, read as the reverse complement.
AGATCTGTGGTATACGTGTAGAGATCTGTGGTATATGTGTAAATATCTGTGGTATACGTGTAGAGATTTGTGGTATACGTGTGAGGATCTGTGGTATACTTGTAGGGATCTGTGGTATACGTGCAGAGATCTGTGGTATACGTGCAGAGATATGTGGTATCTGGTAATCTGGTAATCCTAGTTTCAGCTTCATAGCAAACGGGTCACCCCACAGTTGCTCCGCTCCTGTGCCAACGAAAAACAAACGCAGCTCACAGATCTGTGGTATACGTGTGGGGATCTTTGGTATACGTGTAGAGATATGTGGTATACGTGTAAGGATCTGTGGGATACGTGTAAGGATTTGTGGTATGTGTGTGAGGATCTAGGGTGTACGTGTTAGGATCAGTGGTATACGTGTAGAGATCTGTGGTATACGTGTAAGGATCTGTTATATTCGTGTAGAGATCTGTGGTATACGTGTAAGGATCTGTGGTATACGTGTACGGATCAGTGGTATACGTGTAGAGATATGTGGTATACGTGTAGACATCTGTGGTATAGTGTAAGGATCGTTGGTATACGTGTTACGATCTGTGGAATACGTGTAAGGATATGTGGTATACGTAAAAGTATCTGTGGTATACGTGAAAGGATCTGTGGTATACGTAAAAGGATCTACGGTATACGTGTAAGGATCTGTGGTATACGTGTAAGGAACTGTGGTATACATGTAAGGATCTGTGGTTTTTGTGTAAGGATCCGGAACGGATTACTTACGCATACTGAGGTAGCACTTCATTAGGATGAGTTTACTTGTTATTTATGCTGTGCTACTTTCTCAAGCAAGTTGCTGTGTGTAAGCTGGATTTGCAGTCGCAGAATGGCTTTTCCAGATAGTGGGAGTCAATCTCCTATGCTGCTATTTCAGAGGAGAGAACGTTGTAATAACATAAGTTTGTTGACATATAAGCAACTGTCTGTTTCTGAGTATCTATGTTTTCCGTTTATGGGTTGTGTAATTGTTTGTAGATGTTTGTGTGTGTGTGTGTGGGGGGGGGTGTGGGGGGGTGTGGGGGGGGGGGGGGGCCGTGTGGGGGTGTGAGTGTGTAACATTATGCAGTCATATGTGCAGCTGGAAAATGTATCACCATTCTTGTGCATGAATTGTCAATGATTGTAAAATATTTCATGTGATTCTTTCTCTAGAGGGAAATATTATTAAGTGATTGTTAAATGTTTCCAATTACATAGACACAAAGAGTCAACATTCTCAACGTCAGCTCCCAAGAGGTATTACATTTTGGAATGTGCATACCTATACTGACATAGACAATCTGTAGCTACACGTAGACAAATGTAGATAGACAAACTTAGATAGTCACATTTACTTATCATTTCATTTCTTAATTTTTGTTTTCTAAAAAGCACATTTTATTTTCTATTTTAGCCTGTTGCATTGTATTCATGTAACAAAACCGGCTGCATGCTCAAAACCATTTAAGGAAACTACATATTTTTTTAATTATTGTAACGAAACCGTCTAATGAAAAAATACATTTGTTATGATGATAACGAAACTGTCTCAAGAAACTATGCACTTGTGGGTTACACGAGTCGTTTTAGACGATTCCACAAGGGCGATAATTGCGATAGAGGTGAAGACCGCAAAGGAATATGTAATTCTTACAACATTCATATTATCTGCAGTCACACAATGTAATGAATCGACTAGACAGAGATATTTATCATAACCTGTGATAGTTGCGTTTGAGATCACAGGCGAGAAAGACCAGTGGTATTTATAATAATTTAGTGAACTACAGTAACAATCAGAATCTATAATCTGTGAACTCGGGAAGCAGTCGAGTCCATGTAGAGGGCTGCGTGGTCTCCAGGCATAGTGTCCGCCTCGAGTGCTAGAGGTTCCGGGTTCTATCCCCGGTAAGGGCTGGGATTTTTTAAATTGGACTTTGACTTTAGTTATTTCTCCTGGTCTCTGGGTAGGGAAATCAGAAGCTCGTGTGCATTGTTGCGCACGTAAAAAAATCCCTTGGCAGTTGGAAATTGAAATGAGTAGCCTAACGGCGCTGCCCGGACAAAATGTGGAGATAAAATCTACCCAAAGTATTTTAGATCATCGCCGGTGCTACAGAGCCTGTGCACTGAGCTTCTTCGGACTTAGGCTTGAGTTAGAAGAAGAACGGGTTGTGGGTACTACCCGTGCGTCATGATGTTGATCCGTCGTTTAAACCTCAACCTTGAGTCCATGCATTAGGACAATTTTTGAGAGATACACGACATATCTAGTCGTGTCCGAGTAAATGTAAGTCTGTTCTAAATAATCTGGACAGCCAGTGTACACTTAGACAGGTTAAGCCGCGTGACTGAATGTAAAAGTAATAAAGCAAACATTATACTCCAAAAAGTTATGCTTTTAAAGTGTTGCTCCCATACGAATTGGATTGACACTACAATATGAACCAGTGCATAGAAGAGAGACACAGGCGATGTCATACGCTGTTAACATTTATAGAAACATACACAGATATATCACACATCTTGTGCCGATTGGTCTATAAAAATATAGGTCTAGCCATAAATGCCCTATACGCCTAAAGTTGTGGAAAAGGGTCATTTACTTTTTTACTTGCACAAAAAGATAATTAAAATACTAACTGTTGTAACATTTTTCGAGAATAAAGAGAAATCACCTATAACAACAACGGAAAAGGATCTGGCTATTGAACTACGTTTTACAATAATTAATAAAGTTCAGTCAACAGGGACAAGAGATGAGCAAGATATGGCCAGACAACTACTTCTCATCTTGGGTAAAGTTTGATCAGCTGCAACGACAACAGTCAAAATGTATCAAATAGCTGGATGGCGACCAAGTATAATATGGATATATGCTTCTTCTTCACCTTTGTCTTCTCTTTCTTCTTCTTTTTCTGTTTCTTCTTCTTCTTCTTCTTCTTCTTCTTCTTCTTCTTCTTCTTCTTCTTCTTCTTCTTCTTCTTCTTCTTCTTCTTCTTCTTCTTCTTCTTCTTCTTCTTCTTCTTCTTCTTCTTTTTCTTCTTCTACTAATACTTCTTCTTCTTCTTCTTCTTCTTCTTCTTCTCCTTCTTCTTCTTCTTCTTCTTCTTCTTCTTCTTCTTCTTCTTCTTCTTCTCCTTCTTCTTCCTCTTCTTCTTCTTTTTTCCTTTTTCTTCTTTCTTCTTCTTATTCTTCTTTTTCTTCTTCTTCTTCTTCTTCTTCTTCTTCTTCTTCTTCTTCTTCTTCTTCTTCTTCTTCTTCTTCTTCTTCTTCTTCTTCTTCTACTTCTTCTTCTTCTGCTCTTTCTTCTGCAGGAGAAGAAGAAGAAGTCTTAGAGCAACAAGAGAGAGGGGAGAGACAAATTACCCAGAGGCTGCTAAAGATTAAAATGCGATATCATCTTTTTCAAAATGGCCGTTGTCAGAATATTGAATATTTTGCATAGCTTAATGGAAATGCAAACTACTGAACGAAAATAGGCCTAGAAAAACAACAGCAGCCAGTAAATTCTAGGATTGGTTCTGCAACGTCCTGTAAAGGATACGCAACAAACTTTTTCAATGGAAGTGAAGCAAGAACCTTTGAAAAGGGTTCATGTTTTTAACTTATACATGTTGTAACATTTTAGTCCCATTTACATTTCTACCTAAAGTAAATGTGCATATTTTGCTTTTTGGTTGTCCGCCTTTCATTTTGCCTGTACAGAGTATAATATAGCTCTAAGCGAGATCCGTGGCTAAGGCGTTGCGAGTCCGACTCGTAAGCCAGCATACCGCGATCGAAACCCACTGCAGGCTGCGTGGATTTTTATCGTGGTATGGGACATCGCAGGTCGACCCAGCCTACAATGGGTACCAGGATGGGCTGTCCTGGGAAAGTAAAGACAGCCGGCGTAATGCTGACCACATTACCCACAGAGTGCTGATGGTCTGTAAAAAAAATATGGGACGCTCTGCCCATATGCCCGATGCGCCGAAAGGCGTGAAAAGGGATCTTTACATTTAATATAGCTCAATGTTTAATATTTAAGCTAGATAACAGAAGGGATTAACACTTTTGGTTTAGAAATATATCGACATTTTAACCACCTATACGACACACAAACCTGTTAACTACTGTGCTGAAGATATTCCTCGTTGACTGGGTAGTGAAGAATACTAAATATGAAAGTACAAGACTGACTTTTGCCCATTACAAACGGGGAAATGAAAATGCTATAGTAGTATTGCCTTTAGAATTATATTTTACATATCCATTCTTGAGAAATGATTTCAGGTTATAACTGTTCACTATATTAAAATCTTGGTTAACATGTATTGAAACGGTATATGGTCTCGTAGCCTGTAGTACTGCATGTAGATTACATAAATATTAACGCTTAGCATACAAGTTGCCACAGCTCTTAGTCTGCCATGCTTTACGGACAGAGACATGACATGTCAATAATTGAATCCATGATCATTGTAGCTTTACTAGATAACTAAGTTTGATCATAATCACTATCTCCATCGTGTTTGATTGATCCATCGGTTTGTCCCGTCCGGACACCAACTAAAAGTATACCACCTTGATATCTCAGTCTGGATAGAAACCAACAGGTAGATCCCAGCTGCCCAATTCAAGCCACACAAGAAGTCATTATTTGGGTATCGCTAGACCAGACCAGTATAACGTGTAGTCCCATGTGGATAAGGACCACACCAACATGTGCTAACTGGCAGGTGGTTCTCTCATGATTATCGTTCGCTGAGACAATGCGTGTCTTGAGATCTGTCAATAATAATATGTTTCTTTTTCTTCTTGTTCTTCTTCTCCTTTTTGTTCTTCTTGTTCTTCTTGTTCTTCTTGTTCTTCTTGTTCTTCTTGTTCTTCTTGTTCTTCTTGTTCTTGTTCTTGTTCTTCTTCTTCTTCTTCTTCTTCTTCTTCTTCTTCTTCTTCTTCTTCTTCTCCTTCTATCAAAAAAATGAAACTAGGGAGCCGATAACCTTTATGAAAGCATTTACGAATTGATGCTGACAGAAAACACCAGGTTAGATGAAATAACGTGTAGAATGTGTGAACGTGGAAATAAGTGTGGAACCGACCATGAGGAACGTATGAAAGGAAAAGAATTACTTGTGTGTAGTCAGTGTCTTGCGGGAAAAGTTAACATCTACAATTTCTGCTGGGGAAGCAGCATCTATTAGTGTGCTGTGACATCGAGTCTTGAATCAGCAGTAATCAGTAATGAACAGCATAGTGAACTATCCATAACTCCCGTCTAAAAAGACAAACATGTGCACATAGAAACCGCAATTTTTATTCGTGGTGGTAAACAACGGTATGATGTACTGGCCCCATTTTAGGCTCAATTTTTTCATAATATGACTATGTTAAAGAAACTTGGCGAATTTTTTGTTTTGTTTTTGTTTAGTGTTCGGAGAGAATAATTATTTTGCACTTACGTTTCGTTTTCATAGTATAGCTGTGAATAACGAACATTTCAGATTATAGTTTGCTTCTTACTTTCATGTGTGATGTCTTCAATAGCTGTGAAGATCTATGGCATTTAATTATGCTCTTGCACCCTTTTATTACAGATTCTCGGCTATTATTATCTTTGAATTCATCACTTTATTTTTTAAATTCTAGCTTCAGAAAGCATTTTTAGCATGCTTTGATTTGTTTCGTTAGAAATACCCAACACACTTGCCACGTTTTCATATCACATATGTTTCTTTCGTTTCCTTAATTATTATTTTGTTTCATTAATGCGAATTGAAGATTTTCTGTTATCATTACTACTTGCTTTTTAAAGTAGTTATGTATTAACACGTAGGCTTTCCCGTTGATGTAAATTCTATATTTCAGTAACAATATATTTTTTTTCTTATAGTGAAACTTTGTAATCAAAATTTTCCCATGTGTCATTGTTTGAGCATATATTTTTGTAGCACGTAGACACATTTTATGCATTGTTCCAAATACTTTAAAACGATTTCAGAATAAATTGCTTTTGTATGTGTAAAATATGTACAACACTTAAGCCCAAAAACTACTGAGGCATCATTTTATTAAACTATAGATTCAGTTGTAGCATATTTTTTTTAAAATCATACTAATAATGCAAAGTAAATTAACTGACCATTTTTATGCTTAAGGAGCAACAGGCACACAGGGCTAGATCTTTATCTCTCTCTACAGACCAGTCAACACTAAGTGCGGCCAAAACAGGCCAGCCGTCTTTACTTCATAACATATTACTGGATACACAATTCAGGCTGAATGACAACGGCGTGGACGTTTCGGTATCAAGCAGTTGCACCTTTTGAATGATAATGTTATCAGAATCTCCTTTTTTTTTCTCTACTCCTGGAAAGACTCGCAGCGTCAGGGCAGGAAGAGATCTCTGGAACGGGCCCTTCTGTTCACTTTGTATATAGTAGTTTTGAGCGTCTATGAAATTTGTGCGGTCCATATTTGTGTGTTTGACCTCTGGCTCTGTTACCGCTGTATCTGCATAACAGTGCTCTCTGTGGTGGTCTGTCTGATGCCCAGTCTTGTTACATGGCCAAACCATTTGACCTGCACTCTAGCTATAAAGGTCAGTATTGGTTCTGTGCCGACTCTCTTCCTGATATCACATTTTCTTAGTCGATCTCTCATCGTTACTCCTAGTATAGTACGTAAACATTTCTGTTGTGACTATTTTCCTTCTGTCTTCTGAAGACAGTGTCCATGTTTGACACTGATAGCACAGCGTTGGTAAGAATATTGTGATGAACAGTATCCTTTTAGTGTTCATATTCACATGCTTATATTTTAAAGTTGGTGTCATTTGGCCTACAATTGTATTAGCTTTAATTCATCTTTGCTGGATTTCTTTATTCATTCGTCCGTTTTCTGACAAAATTACTCCCCACATATGTACATTCATTCGATTGCTTTAACTGGTGTTAATCAGTTTTGACGTTGGTGGTTCTTGCTTTTCCTGGAAAATGTCATCACTTCTGTTTTGTCTACGTTGATCTTCATATCGTAGTTGTCGCATTCAGAGTGGAGTTATAAGAATAAAGGTATTAAAATATACATTTCAACGAAACGTAAATACAGTGTCACGAGAATGTCTATATTAAAGTAAAAGGTTAGGACAGACGGTGGGAAAACCTGGGAACAGTATAACTATAATTATTTGAAGTGGAACCACCAAAGAGTGTAAAAATTAAAAACAGAAATAAAAAAATAAAAAGTGAAGGGAGCTGGAGAGTAAAGTTAAAAAGATTAGAAAGGAGGAAATGGGGTGAGCTGTTTGCCATGGCGAAGAAAACTGCCATGTTTCATTGTTCGGTTGAGGGCCTATGCAACAACCGTGGTGTCAACAGCAGGCCGAAGACAAAAGTTGAAGCAAAGAAGGCTTTTCAGCCGGATTCATAAATGTATAGAGCAGTCAGCAGGGAGTCGCCATGGCAGATATGAAGGTCGTGTGTTCGCGTACTAAAGGATTTAGTAATTTTAAAAAAAATGACCTTAACTCCCAGGTCGATCCAGCTTTGAATGGGTACCAGGTGCAGTCCTGGGAAGTAAATGCGGCCGGTGTGATGCTGACCACGTCACCCATCAAGTGCCGATTGGTCTTTAAAAATATACATCTAGCCCTATATGCCCAATACGCCTGAAGACGTGAAAAGGGGCCTTTACTTGTGTACACAGCAGTCATTAGGTGATGTGGCCACTCTCAAAGCGGTCGTCTTTACGTCTGTGGCTGTGCTTACTTTAGTGAAAGGGAATACGAAAAGGGAAGCGAGAGAGAAAGAGAGGGAGGTTGTGGAAGAGGTTCAAAAAATTTAAAATGATATTTGCTTCACTCACATATCACAGGCCTAGGCTATGAGGCATCTGTCTCTGTACGAAGAGTTTCAAATGAAAACCTTTAATGGCTGAGATGAATTACAGTAAGCATTTCACAGTCGTCTTGTAAACAGTATTGTTGTTAACGATACCAGGAGTGGTAAGCATGTGACAGAAGGTTGCAGATGAACACGGTGATGTGATAATGACAGCTTTAAGATGGCTGCCTTACTTTTGACCTGCAAAAATTCGGTGGGGGCGGGGGGCGGCGGGTGGGGGGGGGGCATCCACCTTGCAAACAGTTTGCAGTACTGTAGCACATCATGGATTATGTGGTGTGTGGAACCTTGACTCATGTCAAGATGTGTGGCAATATCACTCACAGTCAGTGACTGGTTGTTATGTGCGGGGGTTTCAACGACTGTAATGGACTCTGTCGTAACTACTCAGTATGCCTGACCCAGTCATCAGCAGTCTCTCACAGAAGTCACACAGTTTTGAAACTTCCTATTCCACTCACACACTTACTGGACTTACAGGGATGCTTCCCCATGCTGATGCTTCATTCGCTTGATACATTTCTAAAGGCTCTATTTCCATCACTGAAAAACAGGGGGGGGGAAATAACATGGATAACAGAACGCTACTGCTTTTTGGTAAAGTAAAAGTAAAGATCCATTCTCACGCCTTTAAGCGCATCTTGAATATGGGAAGAGCACCCATATTTTTTATAGACCAATCGCACAAGGTGAGTAATGTGGTCAGCATTCCGCCGACCGTCGTAACCTCCCTAGGGCATACATCCTGGTACCCATTTTATGCTGGGTCGACGTGAAACGTCCCATACCTAGATAACAATCCACGCAGCCAGCAGTCGGTTTCGATCGCGGACTCCTCTTTTGTGTATGTCCAAAGTGGGACGGCAATCTTTAGATTTTTATTTTCACGTAACCTTGTTCGTCTGCACATGACGTCACGTGTTTCAAACTCTTATCCTTAACAACACTATTACAGGTTGCAAAACAATAGCATGGTTATTGTAATTGCTATAACATTTGTGAGGTCTTCATTTGAAGCTCCTACCTTTAAAGACATAATTTATTGCCACAGACAATCTCGACCAGAAAAATAGAGTAGAACGTGCAAGGGGAAGATGTTATACTGGAGTGACAGCAAAATAATAATTAAAATCTAAAATCGGCGAATCAGCCCTGTGCACATGTGAACTGGCACCTGCGACAACAAATCAGGCCCTTTAAGACTGTCGCAGATACAACGTATCAAGGCAAAACTTTTAGCCAAGAGAAACATTGATGCAAGTCAAACTTTACGGGTCGCTGAGTGAATTACAAAGGCCAGTGAAGTTCATACTATAGACACCACTGCAGATATAGATACTCTATTGCAAGCGAACGTAAGAAAAATAATAATAATAATTTAAAAACCACCCTAAAACGCTTGTCAGCGGTGTGCGACTAAATACTATCGACCTTCGATGCCGAACTGACATTTGACGATGATTAGCTCAGACAAATGTAAAAGTAATAATTGAAATACAGAGTCTAAAATCAAACATATTGCTGTTGATACAAACACTTCTGATTGCCAGTCGTCAGTCAGCAGATCCCTTGCAGAACGTTGCTGTCGTCACGGAGCACCTGAAAGTCTCTCTTTCTCTAGAAAATTCTCCAACCTCATGTGCTTTCATTGATAATCCATCTTCAATGTCTTGTACAACTAACCTATAGTTGCTGGCCGATAGTTATAAAAAAAATAGCTTTTTTAGAAAAAAAAGTTTTTTTTAAATATTTTTTCATTGATTTGTTTTTTAAATATTATTTGTTTTTGTTTTGTATAAGTAAATTACGTCAATTCTTAGACAAATATTTGTATTAAATGTTTTATGTCAGTGTATAAAACTAGTCAGAATATTATGTATTCACACTGCCATTGCATCTCAGAGATTGGAATTGCATGTCATGTCTTTAAATACACATGTCAGCATTGTTTGGAAAGATTTCACTGATCTTCTTCTTCCTCTTCTGCTTTCCTAAGCCCCAATCGAGCATAGGCTCTCTGTCAGCCAACTCAAGCCAAGTCGTTCGATCCTTTGCTAAAGAATGCAGTTCTCCCCATGTCCTCTCAATCTGTTTTGGCTTCTCTCTAGCTCACTTCTCAATGTGTGTGTGTGGTTTTTTTTTTTTGGGGGGGGGGAGGGGTGGGGGAGGGGGGCGGAGGTCCTTCCTTTATTACTATGCCCATGTGAGTTCCAGTGCAAAGATATTTTAGTTATATTGTTCTCCGGTTTTCTCAATGTGTGTCCTATCCAACGCCAGCATCTTTTCTTCACCTCTTAGGCCACTAGAACTTATTTAGTTCTCTCCCAAAGCTCTACATTAGTGATTCTATCATACCGTTTATAACCTCTATTCTACGCAGTTTGTAAGTAATTGCCTTAGTTGTTCTCCGTGTTTCTGCTGCATAAAACAGTATTGATTTGTCATTAGAATTATCAATTTTAAGTTTAGTATTTCTTTTAATTTCTTTTAAACTGCATAAATTCCCTAGTGATATGAAAGCTCCACTTGCCTTTTGTATTTGTATCCTCGCAGCGCCATTCTCCTCAGACCAAAATGATCTATTTGTGCCTCCGCACTGTTCACTCGCTCCCAAAGGGCCCTTATAACATCTAGCTTGCTTTGCGTCAATGCTCCATTAAGTGGGGCAGAACCGGCCAGTCTATCTGCCATCTGGTGTCCCAACACACAGCATAACCTGGAGAAAATAGCCAAAGAACGCTAACTACCGAAGACCTCTAAAGCGATGCTTTCCACTCTGCACAGAGAATTTCTGTCTCTATTGTTCTCAACATGCTCTTGAGTCAGTTACAATTACGGCATGTGTGTACAGCAGATTTGCAAGCCAGCAGAAGAAAACAGTGACTGTTTCTGCCCTCATTCCAAACTAGACGTTGTGATATCATATGCCAGACATTCTTGCACTATTTATATGCTCCATTCGCTTTTGCTATGAACCCCGATGCACTTTGTCTGCCTCTCAAAACAGAGCCATCTGTATAGATTATACCATTGCCTGGGCGGCAATAGTCATGAATCATTTGTTGAACTTCTGATTCTGCAGCACCAGCTGGCCAATAACTGCACTCATAATCTAAAGTGATTAGAACCCTACATAAATCTGAAACTTGCTGGGACACTTTGACTCACTCTTGAAACTGTTTCCCCCTCTGTCTAGATCTACACAGGTCGCAGACAGAATCATTCATGATGAGATATGTTTAAAATACAGTCCACGTGGTGTAGCGGCTAAATGCTCGGCTGCGGATCGGAAGAACCTGGGTTCCTATTATGGGCGAGCCACACACAAAAAAAAAAAAAAAACATGGGCTCCCAGGTTGACCCTGCCTTAAATGGGTTCCAGGAAAGCATTTGAAGTAAAGGCGGTCGGTGGAATGCAACATCCACCGATTGCCGATTGATCTATAAAATGTGTGTATAAAATATATGCCGAGTATGCCTGAAGGAGTGGAGGAGGGTCCTTTTCATTACATTTATCATTTGACATAAAACTGTGGAAGGTGAATGTGTACAACTTGTTGCTCCTTTTCAGGCGGTTGTGTGAGGAAGATGATGAGCTTAGCGAGGTGGAACCGGATGCGGTGCCCAGCGAAGTCCGAGACTGGCTGGCTTTGACCTTCACCAGGTCAATGTCCAACCTGAAGAAGCGAGGAGAGGATAAGCCGCGGTTCCGGAGTGTCGCCCACGCCATTAGAGCCGGGATTATGGTGGACAGGTAAGACAGCTGTCTGCTGACTGTACCTCAATGATTCTTTTATAATCAACAATCGTTAATTAGTGAATCGTACTTCCAGTTTGATAGTAAACAGTTAAGTCAATACTTGCTCCTTTCCAATACCAGAGAGAAAATCACACACAATGTCTATTGCTCTCACTTGAAGAAAACAAAATGTACTGTCTTCAGACTCTGCATACCCACTAGCAAACACACACTTGCATTGAATACGGCGGCTATCAGAAGTGCCAGAAAACATTATTGCACTAAAACTGCAGTTCATCGTCTGTGGAAGCAGTAGTTACAACATATCAGTAATTGCACATGCAATATAAACAGTTTTGAAGTCACCGTATTCTTATGTTGTACACGTCATCAGGAGCATGTCTTGAGAATCTTCAGTCTACATTCTGCTTCTTCTTCTTCTTCGCGCTCACCAGCTGTAAACTCTGGCGGAAAGTTCTGGTTGTTCATCCACTTCTGGACTGCAGTCCTGTTCCAGAACCTGAGTGTTTGCCTGTGCATCCGTTTTATAGATCTGACTCATCTGCATGCAGACTGCTGGTTCCTTGCCTCTCAGGTAAATGCACTCCAACTTTGAAGGAAACTCACAATTTTTCGAATCTTACGACATGCTTTAAAATTTGTGATTCAGAGCTTAGCACATGTTGACAGGCACCACACAGTACAGAACATGTGCTGCAGACCTGCTCTGTACAGGTAGTAGGTGGAATCCCAGGTTTAGCAGTTTGGCATTCCAGTAGGAACACAGCTGTATGGAGCAGTGTAGGACATGCGTCAAACACACTGCCTTTAAAGGGAACCTTAGTCTTTGTATCTGAAAACCACTTGCATTGAGAAAGAAGAACATAAGATTCTGGACCATAGCGGGCAGGTAAGAAAGCAGATGGCAGGTAAGAAAGCAGATGGCAGGTAAGAAAGCAGAAGGCAGGTAAGAAAGCAGATGGCAGGTAAGAAAGCAGATGGCAGGTAAGAAAGCAGATGGCAGGTAAGAAAGCAGATGACAGGTAAGAAAGCAGATGGCAGGTAAGAAAGCAGATGGCAGGTAAGAAAGCAAATGGCAGGTAAGAAAGCAGATGGCAGGTAAGAAAGCAGATGACAGGTAAGAAAGCAGATGGCAGGTAACAAAGCAGATGGCAGGTAAGAAATCAAATGGCAGGTAAGAAAGCAGATGGCTCCTATGTGCTTTTGTTGTTCTCAGAGACAGTGGCTTATATTACATACTACCCTTCCTCCTCCTTCTCCTCCTCCTCCTCATCATCATCATCATCATCATCATCATCATCATCATCATCATCATGTGGAAGCGCCTTCTCATAATTTAACATATTGAAAGCTCGCCATAATTTTTTTACAGGATATATCGTCGAATGTCCAGCTCCGTTGGTCTTCATGTACCCCCACATGTGTTAATATTACTGAAGGTGAGCAGTCTATCTTCGTGGTTGTGGTGTTGGCAGTTTGTGTTTCTTCTTCTTCCTCTTTGTTCACCGGATGTAAGATCCCGAGAAAAGTCAGGGTTGTTAGTGAATTTGAACTTTGCCTTTGAGGCAGGGCCTGAGTTTTGCATGCACATCTATTTGAATAACGTCTTTATGTGTAGCTGATCGGTCGCTACTGATCGGGCAGATGCATTCCGATTTTAAAGGACGCTCCCAAATAGTCGATTCTTATATCATGCTTTTTGGATAGGCAGTGGGTCTGTTCTAGCTTTCTTTAACAATTGGGCTCCAGGACCCACAGGGAAAGGTTATGCTTAAAAATGATAGATAATAACAATGCATAAGTCACAACAACACATGATACTCCTTTGGTACTAGAAGTCGCTTAACTTGGTTATACATGAACATTTATAGCGTTTCTTGTTGCCAAAAGAGTTTCCCTGGGTTCATCTGGGTAAGGATTCGACATCACTGTACTGAAGACAACCCCAGTAAGCCTCGTCTGCCTTCTTAACAAAATGCAAAGAGTCTGCATACTGTTTGTATCCGTTGTCATCTGGTTAACTCCCCTTTCCGCCCCGGCCCTCCCCCTATATGAGTTTGTTTGTTTGTTTTAGTATCCAGAAGCCTTGAGTTGTTAACCCTTAGGTTCGGTATTATGGATATCGCAACCTTTCGGCCTTGATTCCATTGTAAATACCGTAAATCTGGGAGAAAATGTGGCTTTCCTGCCTACCCCCGGGATTGAACCCGGACCACAAGGAGTACGTCACCCGGTCTCCGCGAAATCCGGTTTAGCCAATTCCACTAGAGAGCCGGGCCCCCCTATATGAGTCTCGGGTGGCGCCCTTTACCGGCAGACACTTTCCATTGCATCATTATCTCCAGGTGCTGGTTTTCAGTATTTAATCGTCTCAAATAAAAATAATAATAAATCATCTCTGCCGGCGATTTCTGGATTGATGAAACCCACTCTATACGAAGAGGCTTGATCCTATCTTCCTGAAAATGCTTTGCGTATCCAATATCATGACAACATGTGTGGCTGAGATTTTCTCCAGTAGATTATGTTATATCCCTTACGTCCTTTTAAGGACGTAATTTTTTGTTATCTGAAGCCCCACTCTGGCTTTTGCCAGGGGCCGCAATATAGGCAGGTCATAAATATGGCCATTTGTCTGAACGCGGTTTCTGGGACCTCTCCACGGTGATCCTCATCCACATGGTGGCACTTTGTGTCATCGGGTGTTTATCGCTTGTGTGATGTCCTAGTGGGGTAGAAAGTCAGTCAGTCAGTCAGTCTCCAGCAGTCGAAAGTCGCAGTTACCACCTCAACCTCCATCGTAACGTTCAACCAGCATCGCTGAAGGGGGCAGTTTTAGGTGATAATTTTGAGGAAGTTATTGCGCCATTTAAAATAGCTTAGCATTGCAGGCGATCAAGAGCCCTGAAAATGACACCTGCAGTGTGGACGCGATAAAAGGAGACGGACCTAAATACGGTCCCCACCAAAGACGAAGTTCTCTACCGGTGAGCCAATCGGCTGCCTGGTTGCCGATGTACCCCTGGGTCATCCTGGTGGAGTGATTCCCTTGTTCTTGGCCTGCAGTGGTGGACGGTTTTCCCTCCCATAAAAATCTTATGTTTACAGTCAGTATATTCTGTTGATTTGCAGCAAAATTGTCCGTTGACTCTGTGTTAAATCAGTGCGGAAGCATCAGACTGACCAGTGGCATACATTTGTATTCCATCCACAGAACCTAGACGATTGGTCCTTTAATGTGTTCGCAGTGAATGACGCAGCAGACGGACATGGACTCAAGTTCGTCGGCTACGAGTTGCTCCAAAAATATGACCTCATCACAAAGTTTAAAATCAACACACAGGTGAGAACGTGCATCAGTGATCCCTACCTCTCTCTTCGAGAGTCTCTTATGACGTAATACCATATACCATTATGTCTTCTGCTTTAATTCCTTCGCTAAGGTGAAGATTCTCAGTCAGCTCGCACCAGGATGTCATATCCAGTCCCCACTGTCAACTATACTCAGATTGAAAGACTTGAGAAGGTGCAAAATGAAGCAATGCGCATTATTCTGTGGTGCACTGGAGACACCTCTTGAGGCAGTGAGGTACCTTCTTGACTTCTCTACCATGAACTACAGGATCAAGATCTGGAGGGCTCGTACATACCTCAAGATAAGCTCAGATCTGAAGCACCCTTTGCACTATATGCTCTTCAAGAAAAAGGGCAATATGCTTAACAGCGGAAAATCATTGCTGGGTAGGGCAGAGGATGACAGTAGGTTTGCAGCCTTACAGATATCCATCTAGGTGAGGAGTGGATACCAGCGTCTAAAACGCTCAATCTCACATTCTCCTGTGTCGTGACGCTCGATAGAAGTTGTCAAGAGCAGAATCCAACTGCTGTCAATGCCGAAGTATGCGCGCTGATCAGTGACAAATCAGATAGGACAGATGTGGTGATCTTCTCAGACGGGTCCGTTATACGAGGACATAAGAGTGCATGGGCATTTACAGTTCGCTCTTCGGGCAGAACAGTTCAAGAAGCCCGCGGTGCCTTCTCCATGACTACCAGCAGCATGACGAAGGAGGTGATGGCGGTGACACAAGCTTCAATGTGGCTTATGTCACAGAACTATTCCTGCGTGTGTGTACTGAGTGATTCTTTGAGCATGATCTGGCGGGACGAGGCAGGCTAGTTACGCAGACATTGGTTTGAGTCTTTGCAAAACCCTCCTATGTGTGCAGTTACCTTCATATTCGTCTCATTGTATGCAGACGTTGTTGGTAACGAAAGAGCTGAAAGACTGGCAGGTGCTGCAAAAATTGAAGATGGCCGGCCCATGGATCAGTTAGACATTGTCATTGCCCTTAGATAAATAGGACGTTCTGAGGATTGTGGGAGCAACGTGGCCACATCACTGCTAAGAATACGAGAATTGGGAGTCAAGATCGGCACAGCCAAGCATGAGAAGCACACTGGACGCACAGGGAGTCTTGTTAACCAACATAGGACTGGCACTATTAACCGCGCGACGCTGATGAATATGCTGAGAGGGGAGTCTGAGCACCTATGGATATGTCTGGAGTGCTGTGAAGATAATTTAACTCATAACATATAACAAAACTCAAAACTCATCCTGTCCCATCACTGATAGTCCCTGACCCTGTTCTCATGTCTTCCTAATCTAATTTATCCCTGACTCTAAATATGCTTCTCTGTATGTTGTTTGGTCTTCCTCAGTAATTTACGGAAAGGATTTATCGAGGAGTTGATAGTGACGGTCTTCGGACGCTAACATCACTAACTAACCTGAGAGCCAAGACTGGCGAAATGCGTCTTTGCCAGCTTTGAAATAAAGATAACATACATTATAATCCACTCCGCATGGTAAAAGTCAGTATAGGTATATCGGCACAACACAGCAGCCCATTTAAATGCCCTAGCGAAGCTGCAACTATGGGCCAGTGAGCAGCTGTTAAAGTATAATAAGTCGACAAAAAGACATTCAGGAGACCCACCTCGAAAAGCACACCTAGGCCGTGGTTTTTTTAACGCTGGCCACAGTGGGGAAAAGGCAGACACATTTCCAGTCTTGTATACATCAATCTATTGCAAAATCGACGCTTCGTTGGATAGGTCATCTTGTATTACTTCCACCCAGACTTTAGGAGACAAAAAGGAGGTGGTCACTGACAGGCAATTTCCTTGGTAAAAGACAAGTCACTTTTGACTGTCGGTGATTTGTGAATCAGATGAAAGGAATATTTTTTGCCTATTCTGTTCAATTAATGCAACAAATAGATAAATAGTGCCCGGATGTAGTATTTGTTTAAACTATTATTACTTTGCTTTTTATAGGTCTAGCCCTATATGCCCTATTCGCCTTAAGCGTGGAAAAGGGTCCTTTACTTACTATTTTTTTTTAAATTCTTTGCTTTTAAAACTAATTATAAGAGACGAACCGGAAACACTAGGAGCCGCCATGGTGTAACGCGTAGACGCTAACCTGGGTCTCGAAAGTTGTAGGCTCAAATCAACATAGAGATAGATTCATCCACACACACACAAAAATGAAATTGCTCCTAGCTCGACTTACCCTAAAACGCGTACAGGTAAAGTCATGGGAAGTAAAAGTGGCTTGTGTAATGTTTATCACATCATTAACCAATGCCGATTGGTGTGTAAAATAACACTATATGCTCAATAAGCATAACAGCGTGAAAACGTGGTATTCTCTTTTACCTGACATAGAATAAAGGAATGAATCATGAACTGACATCGTTGCACTCCGGACGTTCCCACACGGGCTCTGTCCCTTCTCTCAGAAACCAACGAACTGTTGGTCCCCCCCCCCCCTCCCTTTCCGTCTTTTTTCCTATCTCCACACCGTTGAATTAGTCTTTCAGTTTATGCATTCCCTATCTTTTCTTTTGCACTGTCCGTTTGATCCCACTGGTGAAACACGTCTTTGCCGGCTTTGAGATAAAGATACATACATTATTAGACGCCTTCACCAGATCTGCTTTATCATATAGTAGATTACCGTCCAGAAGAGCGGGAGCAGCTAATCTATCAACACACTCATTACCTGGCACACCTGAATACCTAGACATAAAATCCGTGATATGTTCTTGATCTGGTCCTTATCGAGTGATGCGAGCCTCTCTGTGCGCCTGACGCCGGTTATAATTGTCCGAATCATGCACTGTGTCTCACAATTACATGTCAGGCTGCGCTGCTCTCATCGCAAGGCTGCCAATACTGCCTCCATTCTGATACTAGATGTAGTGACGTTGTACGCGAGGCTCTGTGTTTTCAAGCAGTGTCCATTCACTTTTGTAATAAAATCCCGCCCACTTTGTTTATTACCTCTCACTACGGACCAATCTGTGTATATTACGATGTCACCTGCGCATAAAATTTCAATGGTCAGCACCGCTGAGTCTGTTTCAACAGCAATCCATTCCCGGGTTCCTCAGTCCAAGGTGACTATCCCTTTGTGTAAGTCGGTTTTGCTTTGCAAGACTGTAACCCATGCGTCAGCATGCACTTTCAGGTGCACAAACAGCTCTGATTGTGACTCCTGTCTGTGCCATCCAAGAGACACATCTTTTCAGCCTTTGTCCCTTGCTATCCACCAAAGCCCCAGGCAGAAGGTGTTCCCTGTCTTTCGCAACTTCAAGGTACCGTTTCGCCTGTAAAACTTTGTATATTTCTAAAACAGATAGTAATGAAAGTATGTAACACATGCACACAATTGGCGTTTCTCGTGAACATCCTAAAATGACTCGCATGGCTTCATTTTTTATGCGTTCTTACTTCTTTATTCGGGTATAATATAATGTCAGCAGCCCCATACCATACTTCATCGCCGAAATAATATGTTGCTGGTAGAGTAAAAAGAGTATTTTGTGATCGAAGTCCGCTGTTGCAATCGCCTTCAAAGCATTAAGTCCTGTCCCTGCCTTTAACACTATCTATTCCACGTGCGTGGTATTTGAAAAACAGACTACTGTTAAAAGTGCTTCATAGATTTTTAGTGAAATGGACACCAGAGGGTAAGAGAAAACAACATGGAGACGAACGATGGAAAGTGACCTGAGTGCGGCATCTTTGACATGGAAAACTGCACTGAAGATTGCACAGGACAGGAAAGCATGGAAAGTCCTCTCTGAAGCCTCATGTGCCACTAGGCATAACGAGAACTGATACTGAATATATGATCTCTCTGTATATTAATGCCGTTTATAGTGATGTCCGACAACGCATCTCTAACAATTATATTAGTTAATAAGAAAACTCCACAATACCGTCGCCTTATCTGGGTTGATAATCTAACCTGTTTCTCCAAACCACTTACCGATCATACCTACCGCGAACTGCAACTCTTTAGGCCTATTCTGTTTCTCCCCTTTGAGTAGACTTTAGGACATTGTCAGCAAAAGTTAAGATTCTCCTCACCCCCGTTGTCTGTATTTCCGCTATCCTGCTTGTATGTACATTGTACAGCACTGGGGAAATGAAGGAACACTTTGGGAAGCCAGGTGCGATACTGTATGATTCTACCTGACATAATACTCACCTAGATTGTTGTTGTCATATGATTCTCTGCTTTTCAGTACATTTATGTTTAATTAGAAGGATGGATTCTAACAACCGTTTGCTGTCTGCTCTCTTCCCATGATCAGATGCTCGAGAGTTTTCTCTTCGCCCTGGAGAACGGATACAACAAATACAAGAACCCCTACCACAACCTGGTCCATGGAGCTGATATTGCACAGACAGTCCACTTCGTGTTGTCGAATAGTCGACTAGCGGTAACACTAGCAGATACTGTGTACTATAGTTTGTGGTGGTATAGAAGCACATGTGTTGTTCTGTAGTGTGTGATAATTCTAGCACATGTTGTGTACTGTAATGTCTGGTGATGCCACGTCTTTCTATGAGTACCGTTCGATACATGGTCTGTTTGTTTAGTATGTATAATGTTTATACGACCTCGAGAGTTTATTATAGTCAGCTTTTTCAAATGTCTTCTCCCCTAAACAACCTTAAAAATAGCCGTTACATATGCCGATAACCATATTCAGATAAGAGAAAGCGCCATATTTCTTGATGTCCCTCTTTGGGCTCTTTGATAGTCTGATCTCAGACAGTTTTGTTTTTTTATTTTTGTTCTGTGAAATAAGCTGGACCATTGCTTTGTATATCCGTCAAATTACCCACACTCACACATACACACAGCTGGTCACGTTATAGAGGCTAAATCACTTTTGTATGGGGGGAAAAAGTTCAAGTTGTCTACAAACAACTTTTAAAGGTGGTCACCATTTTGAGGTCGTCTTCCAATGGGTATATGCAGTGACTGTCCAGTCAGTGAAAATTATCTCAACACAGGGAGCCGGTCAACATAGAGAGCCGGTCAACATAGAGAGCCGGTCAACATAGAGAGCCGGTCAACATAGAGAGCTGGTCAACATAGAGAGGTGGTCAACATAGAGAGGTGGTCAACATGGAGAGGTGGTCAACGTTGGAACTTCTACTATATATATATGGGTGTGTGTGTGTGTGTGTGTGTGTGTGTGCGTGTTGACGTGCGTGTGTGTATGTGTATGTGTATATGGTTAACCAGAAGCAGATGTATTCTATAAGCCAACTCTTTTAATCATAAACGTCAAAGAATTATTCTGCTTCAAATCCATCAATCATCTATCTAACCTTCTATCAATTCATTCATCTATAAGTCTATGATTCTTTCTATTTGACTGCCATTCGATCATTCAGTGGTCTATCTTCAGTCTGTTTTCTGCCTCTTTGTCCCATTCACATGAATTACCGTGATAAATTAATAGTTCAGTGATACTCAGTATTGTATGCTATCATTGTAGCAATGGCTGACCGACCTGGAAGTGTTCGCCACTTTGATAGCCGCTCTCATACATGACTATGAGCATACAGGAACCACCAACAACTTTCATATTAACACATCGTAAGTAAAAGCAATATAATTTCAGATACGTTTGTACTAGATGGAAACCACAACCTTCATGCTATCATATAACGTGCATGCAGAAGTAAAGAACCGCATCTGGTACATCTTCTTCGGTTTTTTGTTTTTGTTTCATTAACCGGCTTTAAACCCGAAATACATTTTCGCTGTTCATCAACTTCTGGGATTTAGTCTTGCTCTAGAATTCGATTTTTGTGTGCACATTCGTTTAATAAAAC
Organism: Candidula unifasciata; assembly: GCA_905116865.2. Lineage (NCBI taxonomy): Eukaryota > Metazoa > Mollusca > Gastropoda > Stylommatophora > Geomitridae > Candidula > Candidula unifasciata. The sequence goes on along the minus strand of CAJHNH020002524.1, from coordinate 256,481 downwards.
AGATCTGGCTTTCTCCGTGTGGGTTCGGGAGCTCTTTTTTTTGGGGGGAAAACAAGAATAAAACCATTGCCTACTTAAAAGCATGTCGTAAGAGTCGACTAATTGGGAGCTTCCTTCGAAGTCGGAGTGCATCTGCCTGACAGGCAAGGAACCAGAAGTCTGCATACAAATGAGTCAGATCTGTAAAACGGATGCAACACTCAGGTTCTGGAACAGGACTGCAGTCCAAAAGTGGATGAACAGCCAGAACTTTCCGCCAGAGTTTACAGCTGGTGAACACGAAGAATAAGAAGAAGTTCTGGTTTATTTGTATGCAGACTTTTGGTTCCTCATCATCTGTAATTATTCAGCTATTAGGACATGCTTCTTAGACGAGAGTGGGTTAATTCCCTTCCCCCCACCCACTTTTGCCACACCACGATAGGGCCCTTGAACCCACAAAGCGACAGCACTAGCCATTGGGCCGTCAGTCCTCAGGCTGAAAGTTTCCCCTGCCTACACCGCAAAAGTGGTAAGAGGACCAGCTGGCCGAACGGTTGGAACGTTGGACTCTCAAGCGGGAGACCCGGGTTGAAATTCTCGGTAAGGCTGTGGACTGTTTGTGTCGGTGGCATCAACAACCAAATTCCTCATCTGCACAGTCGTGGCGACAGCACTAGCCATGCGGCCGTAAACCTCAGGCTCAAAGACCCCTCTGCCTACACTGCAAAAGTGTATAATAAACGCAGTAATTAGCAAAACCGACAAGGGCAGATTTGGGCACATGACGCTAGACTCATATACATACATATATATATATATATATATATATATATATATATATATATATATATATATATATATATATATATATATATATATATATTCTCCTAAATTATCCACACTTGAGTAATGGAAAGAAACCATAATGAAAAATAACAGAATAGAACTTGAATGTACAAAATTTGAAAGCTTTTTTTTAAGACAAGCAGAGACATTTAAGTGTCTAGGCACATGGATAGCATCCGAAGGAAGATGTACCATAAATACACAGGATAGAATCATCATCACCAGGTAGAAGGTCCTTTGCTTGACGTCGCTTTCATCATAGTCTGCCTGAAAGAAACTCGGTCTCTCGCCAACTTTCCCGCCTCATGTACTTTTATACTCAATGAGTCACTTATATCCTGTGCCCATCTTCGTGTCAGTCGGTCCCTGCCCTCCTTTCTCGCACCATGCCTTCTGCTATAATTTTGTCCAATCCGTCGCGGTGCTTGATATGACAAAATATTTCAGCTTCCGAGACTGGATGCTGTTTTATGTATATAAAAACTTATATATATATATATATATATATATATATATATATATATATATATATATATATATAATATATATATATATATATATATATATATATATAATTAAATTTTCCCACGCTTAACATAACTCTCAGTGTATGCTGAATGTTAACTTTTCAGTTAAGAATCGGCATCACAGCACTCGGGACATTCCCATAAGCGCTGTATCCCCATCTTCAGCAGCAAGCTAAGGGTTCCAATTCTGATGCCACGAGTACCAGTAGGATTGTCTCGCCTATCCTTAGAGTGTCGATCGTCGGCCAGATAGATCCCTTGGTAGCTTGCACATATTTGTGTTGCAGACCCGAGGTAGCATTGCTGTTTGAAAGTCTGTACATATTTGTGTTGCAGATCCGAGGTAGCATTGCTGTTTGAAAGTCTGTACATATTTGTGTTGCAGACCCGAGGTAGCATTGCTGTTTGAATGTCTGTACATATTTGTGTTGCAGATCCGAGGTAGCATTGATGTTCGAATGTCTGTACATATTTGTGTTGCAGATCCGAGGTAGCATTGGTGTTTGAAAGTCTGCATATATTTGTGTTGCAGATCCGAGGTAGCATTGCTGTTTGAAAGTCTGTACATATTTGTGTTGCAGACCCGAGGTAGCATTGCTGTTTGAAAGTCTGCATATATTTGTGTTGCAGATCCGAGGTGGCATTGTTGTACAATGACAGAGCAGTCCTGGAAAACCATCACATCAGTGCTGCGTTTCGATTGGTCAGGGAGGAGGAACACAATATTTTATGCAATCTGAGTACAGAGGAGTACAGGTATGATTATGTATACCATGTCTTGCAATCATTTATCTTTTATGGCCCATATAAAAAAGGGGGGGTTGGGGGGCGGGGAGATTGTGATCCACTAGTTCAGCACCATACTCAGAGCTGTTTAGAAAAAAATATGAACTCCTAAAAACTCTTTAGAAAACGGTCAATTGTTTAACAAGGCTTCATCGGTCGGTGTAAACAGGGATGAGGTCAGAAAAAGAAGTGGGATTAAACTGATCCTTATCTTACAGAGCTGTCATGTCTCAACCATTAAATATAATTGTCCCTAGTACCCCTATTTTAGCAATCGTTGGAGGAAACAAATGGGTAGGGTGTAAAACAAGAGCAGTAATGTCTTGGACCCTAATGTTTGAAGCCACGTGACTAACTATCGAAGTCGCTACCAGCGATATAACTATTTATATCATCTTACCTAGGATACGAGACTTGATCACTAATATGTGAGGTATGCTTTCTCACAGTTAGGCCAGGTGATTGTTTTCATCCATTGAATTAGTAAATATTGGCATATGAGCAGAATTTTGCAGAAATATTCTTAGAAGAGATTAAGAAAGTTTAATAAACCATTATATGTCTACCCAGCCTTTAGTGAATACCAGGTACAGTCCTGGGAAGTAAAGGTGGCCGGCGTGATGCTGACCACATCCCCCACCAAATGTCATTTGGTTCATAAAATATAGGTCTAACCAACATTTACTCAATACGTCTGAAATAAGTTGAAAAGGGTCCTTTCCTTGAAATATTAACTTTTACTAAATCGTTATGCAACCTAAATGTCTGTTTATTGACGTTTGATTCTGTTTCTATTTTTCACAGGGAGTTTGATTCTGTTTCTATTTTTCACAGGGAGTTTGATTCTGTTTCTATTTTTCACAGGGAGTTTGATTCTGTTTCTATTTTTCACAGGGAGTTTGATTCTGTTTCTTTTTTCCACAGAGAGTTTGATTCTGTATCTATTGTCCACGGGGAGTTTTATTCTGTTTCTATTTTCCAAAGCGAGTTTGATTCTGTCTCTATTGTCCACAGGAAGTTTGATTCTGTTTCTATTGTCCACAGGAAGTTTGATTCTGTTTCTTTTTTCCACCGAGAGTTTGATTCTGTTTCTTTTTTCCACAGAGAGTTTGATTCTGTTTCTATTGTCCACAGGGAGTTTGATTCTGTTTCTATTTTCAACAGGGAGTTTGATTCTGTTTCTATTGTCCACAGGGAGTTTGATTCTGTTTCTATTGTCCACAGGAAGTTTGATTCTGTTTCTTTTTTCCACCGAGAGTGTGATTCTGTTTCTTTTTTCCACAGAGAGTTTGATTCTGTTTCTTTTGTCCACAGGGAGTTTGATTCTGTTTCTATTTTCCACAGGGAGTTTGATTCTGTTCCTATTGTCCACGGGAGTTTTATTCTGTTTCTATTTTCCAAAGGGAGTTTGATTCTGTTTCTTTTTTTCCACAGGGAGTTCCGGACCTTGGTGATAGACATGGTCTTAGCCACTGATATGTCTTTCCATTTTCAACAAATTAAGAACATGAAAGCATTACTGGGTATGCCCGAAAAGTAAGGCATCTTTTTTTTTTATTAAAAAAAATGTATACCCCTTTGTAACGGTTTATCTTTGTTTTTATTGTAAGTGATGTTTTCCTACAGTTTAATTATTGGTGAGCTGTATTGTGTCCTGGTCCTCCAGGCTCGGGGGTTGGGCGCAGTGTTGACAGCTCTGCCCTGTAAAAAATCTACAACGTTACTGAAACTTCAAGAGGAAAGAGGAAAATCAAAAAACTTTAGACAGTATGATTACCAAGAGAAGATGGAAATGGCTTGGCCACGTTATGAGAATGACTTCTGATATACCTGCCAAAACAGCTCTCACATGGACACCAGAGGGAAAGAGAAAACAGGGGCGCCCAAAAACAACATGGAGACGAACGATGGAAAGTGACCTGAGTGCGGCATCTTTGACATGGAAAACTGCACTGAAGATTGTACAGGACAGGAAAGCATGGAAAGTCCTCTCTGAAGCCTCATGTGCCACTAGGCATAACGAGGGCTGATGATGATGTATTTTGTTTATTGTCTCCCTTTAAAATGTTAAAATCCATTCCGTAGCACGCAGCTCAACCTTCGTTGATTACTTAGTCCAGAGGCTATATACCTTTCTATTTGCCATCTAACTTAGTTACTTTTCTAATTGCGTGCCCTTTACAAGTATTTACAAACCCAACTCCTGCTTTTTATTTCTGCGTGTGATTTTACTAGGCAAATATAACGTTCCGTTGTTTGCAATTGCTCCTCAACGGTCGGCTCTGGATACCAGTGTGTAAACAAATGAGATGATTTATGTTGGCAAATTGCCCACACATGGGATCAAACCCGGCACCACGGTTTTACGAAGTTCGTTCACAATGCCTAAGCCACAGACGCTGAGTTAGATATGATGTTAAATTTGCTCATTCTGTAGAAATTATTATGTTAGAACTCACTGATCATTGTAAGGTCATTTTTATTTCTTTGGACTCAAGCATGATTACTTTTACCCTTTCAATCCCTCCAGTTGCAGAGTCAGTGCGTTTCCATCCCACGGTGTTTCGCTCTTAGAGGAACAGTCATATAGCCTGAAGTGAAGGACTCTTTTCCACGCTCTTCAGGCGTACTGGGTATATGGGGCTAGATCTATATTACAAAGACCAAACGGCTCTTGGTTGGTGATGTGATCAGCATTACGCCGACCGCCTTTACTTCCCAGGACTGTACCTTGTACCCACTCAAGCTGGGTCGACCTGGGAGCCTAGGTCATTTTTTGGAAAAAGTCCGGCCTGATATAGCCTGAAGGAGATAACTAAGACAACTTTGGGACAGAATATTTACATTTACTGATGCGATGAAAATAAGTTAAAAGTTACAGAACAATAGGACAGAAGGAATTAACCAATGTATATAATGCATAAAGAAATTCAAAACGCTTGGTGGGTTGTTAAGTACCCAACCACCCACACCGGCCTATAAGGCAGCTTGGAGCCGTTTTCCTGTGCGCCGATATAAACGCCTAGTATGGCTTGCTATACAGTTGAAGGCTTTTCTAAGATGTGTCACTGTTCGACTCTTATTTTTGAGATGTTAAACAGACTGAAACCCTAGGGGGAAAAAAAGGGGGGGGGGGGGGTTTAAAAAATGTTAATGGCAGATCCTGAAAAAGTTCAAGAAAATGTCTTGGAACTCAAAGAGTTAAAGTAATTAAGGAAGGTAGTAGTAGAGTTACATCCTCCAATGAACGTAACATTGTGACAACAGAGATGAAATGCCTTAGAAGAGTTGAAGGAGTTTCAAGGAAAGACAGAATACGAAATCATGAAATCAGACAAATGTTAGGAATACAGCCAGTCTTGCATGTCATCAAAGAACAACAAATGAAGTGGTTTCGACACTAACAAAAATGCCCTGGTACTATCCGCCACAGCGAGCCACACTAAACGTTACAACGGGTATAGAGCGAGTGGAAGACCTCGGAAAATATGGAGTGATGGCATTAAGAACAGCCTTACAGAAATTAACATCAGTCCTAATAGTGCTCTTGAGAGCGCATCAACGAACATTACATCTCCCCCCGACACTTCGATGAGGTACATGGTGGAAAAGAAGAAGAATAAGTAGAGTTTAGATATCAGTTGTGCGCTAAATAATGCTTTTCTTCACAACTGATATTACACATATTATTAACTTGCAGCATTGAGAAGTCCAAAGTGTTATCACTGGTGTTGCACTGTGCTGATATCAGTCACCCTGCCAAAGACTGGGAACTCCATGAACGTTGGACTGGTTTGCTCTTGGAGGAGTTTTTCAGACAGGTATTTGTCTCCTGGGCCCTAGGTATGCTTGTATACCTTCCAGTCCCACCCCAATGGATATACCCGGACATTACAAACTATGACTCACTCACCGAGAAATCCGCATCCTTGATTCTGATTTCTGCAAAGAGTTTTATTTCATATAACATTGCTTACGTCTGCCAATTTAAGGCCCTTTCTTGTGTTTTCACTTCGTTTTGGTGTGACCAGCTCCATTGTCTTCACACATGTTCAGTTTTTCTTTGCTTTAAAACATATTAAATATATTGTGCTATTTCCATTTCTGTTCATAACAAGTTAAATTTCTTCTGGACTTTAGTCTTGTTCCTGAACCCGAGTGTTGCGTGTACATCCAGTTTACAGATCCGTTTTTTTTTTATGCAGACAGTCATTGCCCTGCCTCTCAGGCAGATGCACCCTGACTTCGAATTAAGCCCCTCATTAGTAGACTCTTAAGACGCCCTTTTTGGGCAGGCAGTGGTATATACTTATCCCCTCTCACAACGGGGCCTAATGGAACCCACATGGGAAATTTTGACATTTCATACCCATCTTATTTTCCCTGAACTGTCCTCGAGTGAATTTTAGTCTGGGTTAAAATATTTATGTAAACGGTTGGCATGTGACTCCTTGCGTGTTCTTCACAATTGTTTCTGATGTATTATCCCGCTAGGGTGATCGGGAGCAGGAGCTGGGACTTCCATTTTCCCCTCTCTGTGACAGAAAAAATACTCTGGTCGCTGAATCTCAAATAGGTAAGTTATTTATGTTTTATTTTATCATCATTGTCATGTACCTTGTCGCTTTGTGTTGACAATACTGCTCTCCACTTCCTGCGATCTTTCATAGCGTGCACTCGTTCATGTGCTGATATTTCTCCATTCCACAACAAAAAGCTGTCACGAATGTTCTCTTATTGTTGTCCTCTGTCTCTCTTTTCACACATATTTCCAGTGATCAGAAAATGTTCAGTTTTCCCTCTATTCATAAAATGGCTAAAAATTATGACGGTCTCCTTCTTTAAATTACATCCTTCGTTAAAATCTTATTGTACCCTACTATTGTCAGTTCAAATTATTTATATTATCATTTCCTACTCGACTGTTGAATTTGTTCACATACATCTTTTTTTAGTTCTTCCGCTCTTTCTTAGTATTCTGTCACATACAGCTAATTGCCTGCGATGTTGTATACAAATTTTATTTCTCAGTTTTGCTAACTCTGTTGAGAACCTAGGCAGAGCAGTAGTTGCATGCTCGTCAGCCAGCCAAAATATCTTTGGTTCAAATCCTCATAAAGGCAAATCATTATAATTGTTTTTGGTGAGTGCCGAGGTTGAGCCAGCCGAACATAGGTACAGGAAATAGCATCAAGTAAACAAGATAAAGAAAAGATGCTGGCGTTGGATAGGGCATATGATCAAAATACCGGATAATAAAATAACAAGACAGCGTTTACTCTACAACCCATGGAGGCAAAGAAAAAAAAAGGCAGACCACGATCACTTTAATAGGGGAACTATGAAGAAGATAGAATACATGGCATGAGCTGGTTGAGGGAATGTACTGCATAGGGGTATAACTGGGGAATAGGCTGCTGTCTAAGGAAATATCCTGTTTTGGCCTCCAATTTCTTCCAGTGGGCGAATATCACACTACTGGTTTAATGCAGGAAAAAATATGTATGGCCATTTCAAGCGCCATGGCGGATTCGCTAAAATATTAGCGGAAGACATGGTACCAGCATAGAGGGACAGGTGCCGACCAACACAACGATAGGGGCAAGATTTAAGTGACTCCTTGTATGTGAAAGTCCATGAGGTGGGAGAGCTCGAGAGAGACAGTTTCGTTTCGTCAAGCAGTGATGATAGCGACTTTCTGCAAAGGACCTATTATTTAATGAGATAATGACCGACAACCACAGTAATTAATCTCAGTCTTATACAAAATACACACCTGCTTTTGCTGTGTCCAGTTTCCTCATCATTTCAAGTTTCAGTGTGGATCACTTGAGTTTGACCTCAATTCTCTAACTTTTTTCAGGCTTCATTGACTTCATTGTCGACCCTAGCTTCCAGGTTATGGGGGACATGTTGGAGAAGGTCATGCTGCCTCTCCATCAGCAGGCGCCACTGTCGATGAACCGAAACATAGATGAGGCGATCACTGAAGAAGTGGTTGACAGCAAGGAGAGGAGAGAAAAGACTCCAACGTTGGGCAGCTTTGGTCGGCATACATCAAAATTGCCTTGTAAGTTAAATGACCGGGAAGTGTGTATGTGTAAGGGAAAAGATGGCGATGGGAGGTGGGTTGTGTGTGCTTTCACTACGAATTGATTGATAAGTTGAGTATAAGCTGTAAACGGAAAGAAATGTATTGAAAGAAATCAAAGCTAGGGGGGATAAGTGGGAATAGAAAGAGCGTTGTTGGAATAATTAACAAAAATACATGCACATATTTTGACCCTCTCGAAACGCCCATAATCGTTATAAAAAGCCACATTGGGTTCACCGGTGGTGGTGAAGTGTAATTAACAATATAGATTTATTACATAATATGATCTTCATTTTTACAGTTTCTGCATTTTATATGACTTTTTCAGTTTTCTAGACCGCTTTGATTTGGTTTCAATAAATTATTAGAATATGACCATTCAAGAAGCAATAGAAAATTATTGAACGTAAAATTGTCTAGCAAAATCACAACTAGCCAAGAAAAAATAACGCTGGGGTTTGGATTCTCAAGATCCTGTAAGGATAAGCAACTAGCCTTAGATGCTATTTATGTAGTATATCTTTGATTTTATGTAATGCAATTAATAATTAATTTTTTTTCAAAGTATGATAATAACATATAACTTACACTATTTATGCGGCGTCCTTGGCTTTGGTGTTGCGAGTCCGACTCGTAATTCCAACGTACCGAGATCGAAACGCACTGCTTGCTGCATTGATTTTTATCATGGTATGAGGCGTCGCAGGTTGACCCAACCTAAAATGGGTACCAGGATGGCTGTCCTGGGAAAGTAAAGACGACCGGCGGAATGCTGACCACATTATCCCCCTAGTGCCGATTAGTCTGAGAAAAACAATAAGGGGGGTTTTCCCGATATGCCCGATGCGCCTAAAGGCGCGAAAAGACATCTTTACTTACTTCACTTGTAAAATATTTATAATAGGTAACATTTATAACTAAAACAAATCGGGTGTATGTAATAAAATATAAAAAATTATTTGAATGCTTGGAACTGACTCAAGCAAGGGCTAATTGCTGTAGGAGTGCATGTTTGGGCACGCTAATAGTCTTCAATAGATTTGTCATCACATAAATTGAATGTAACAGTCGATAGAAGTTTCATAATAAACGACGCCTTTGTAATTGTTTAAATTGTGCTATTACTTATCACAGATGGACGTTACGAACTAAAGCGACCGTGGAATGATTGCCTTGTGAAAAACAAATCACTGTGGAAAGTTCGAGCAATCAAAGGTATACAATTCAATCTGGCATGTTTATTATTATTATTATTATTATTATCATTTGTTTTTTTTATTATTATCGTCAATGCTTCTCAATACCATCCCACTATATGATGGGTCTTTAAACAACTCTCACCAAGGCGCTCTATTTTATGCCATTCTCCAGTTGGGTGGACATTTTTCTGTTATTCGGTTCTCCATCCCCCCCCCCCCTACCCCCCTTCTTTTTCCCCCAGCCAGTTCCCATCCTTTATTTTTATTCTTCGCTTATTATTATGGAAGATTATACATAAGTGGTTCTGAAACCTAGAACACACCTTGTTGCCAGCGCCCCCCCCCCCCCCCCCCCCACCCAAAAAAATTATTTAAACAGTTTGGATCGATCATCAAGGGTCTCCATGGCCACGTTGTTAAAGCATGTGCCTCTTGGCCTGAAAGTAATGTGTTCATTTCGCGGCTGCTTCTTTCGACTCAGGAGTGCAGCAGTTTTTACAGAGAGCTCCGGGAATCTCACCAGAGGTGCAAAGTTCATGCTTTGTCCATGATCATGTCAGGCGGCTAGCCGTTCTGGGAAAAACCCAGCCAGTTGATTGAAACCCATTGCACTTAAGTGGATCCTCTTGATTACAACCTTTAAAACCTTTTTCCAATCACATATTCAGACTGAGAGGAATTTTAGCGGGAGAAGCAATAACGAAATTTATAATGTGTTCACAACTGATCACTGGTATCAGGAAGGCTAATGGATTTGAATGGTTCGGACATAAAGAGAGATAGATGGCAGAAAGGCTGTGTACACTAGGGTGTTAAATAGTTGTAGAACATCAAGGCTGAGAATTATTACCTTCTGCTTGAAGAAAACGAATATCACAGCTAGCTGAACGAGCAAGTGACTGGATCCATGTTTATTCATTGGCAGACCTACTGCTGAACAACTGCGACTGTAGATTGGTGTATAGTAAGCTAAAAGGCTGCTGAATGATGCAAGCAATGAATGTTGTCGCTACGGCAAACTTAATATTTTCCCCTAAGAACTGTCCAATTGGATTATAATTTTGTACTAGCCGTCATATGTGCATTGTCAGATGCCTTTTTAAAATGCACGAAAACATTATTTTAACATCTTTTATATACCATTTTTGTTTCTAATATATGCCATAAAATGAATATACGAAATATTGTTGATCTGTTCTGTCAGAAATCATTTTGTAATCACCCAGTATATCCTCGACGTATGATTTTAGCTTCTTTAGCAGTAACGCGATAGTATCTTACAGCATGTAGACTTTTTCTTTTCCCCACACACATACACACACACACACACGCGCGCATATATATATATATATATATATTTTTGCATATATATATATTTATATTTGCATATATATATTTATATATAAACGAATGCTGACTTGGTTTGCAACATTCTTTGAAAACACACACACACACACACACACACACACACACACACACATCCTGCAACACAACTAACTGTTTCAGTTTTTAAAAAAAGTTGGTAATTTGATATTTTTTTTAGACAACAAATGTTAACTGGTTTTTTTTATTAGTCTTTTTCTAATCATACAGTTTATTTATGGTGTTTGCTGCCTAGCATAATATAATGAAAAGTGACAAACCAAACTAAAAATAAAACAAGTCAGCTTCATATTTTCACAAGCACAAACAACAAGTGGACCTTGCAGCTAGAGAGCCCTGACAAACATATGACATGAGTATACACAGCCAAAAATACAAGATAGAATACACACAGTCATACAACTGGAGTATCTCTGAGACATATCTGCATCACATATCCCTAACGGAAATATCTACATCTCGTATTTATCTGGCCAGTTGAATCTGATAAATTTCTGCATCACATATCCCTAACTGAAATATCTACATGCCGTGTCTATCCGGCCAGTTGAATCTCTGACTCGTGTGTGACTCTGCATCTTGTATCTATCTGGTCAGTTGAATCTCTGACTCGTGTGTGACTCTACATCTTGTATCTATCTGGTCAGTTGAATCTCTGACTCGTGTGTGACTCTACATCTTGTATCTATCTGGCCAGTTGAATCTCTGACTCCTGTGTGACTCTAAATCTCGTATCTATCTGGCCAGTTAAATCTCTGACTCGTGTGTGACTCTACATCTTGTATCTATCCGGCCAGTTGAATCTCTGACTCGTGTGTGACTCTGCATCTTGTATCTATCTGGTCAGTTGAATCTCTGACTCGTGTGTGACTCTACATCTTGTATCTATCTGGTCAGTTGAATCTCTGACTCGTGTGTGACTCTACATCTTGTATCTATCTGGTCAGTTGAATCTCTGACTCGTGTGTGACTCTACATCTTGTATCTATCTGGTCAGTTGAATCTCTGACTCGTGTGTGACTCTACATCTTGTATCTATCTGGCCAGTTGAATCTCTGACTCGTGTGTGACTCTAAATCTCGTATCTATCTGGCCAGTTAAATCTCTGACTCGTGTGTGACCACTAGAAATAAATTCTTTGCAGAAATGCCAGGACGGCAAGGGCCGTAACTAAAACAATATGAGATAAAGAATTATGGATGTTAGGTCCCCTACTTAGCAAATGCATGCGCCTGCTAACTAATCGACATTATTTTAGTTAGATCTGTTCGAGAAACAGTCTTTTACATGAGTGTTATACTTTAGACCTTATGTGTGGGAAAAAAAAATGTTTGGTAAATAGTTTGCCGTTTCCACATTGAAACGTGTCGGGGTGTACATACTGGTGTCTTTAATGAATATTGCAGGGAAAAACTCGGTATCTTGTATGGTACGACACTCATACTGTTGTTGGAAAGAAGCAATAAATGGGTTTTTAACAACCCCAAGCGGGAAACGAAACCTATACCCGAAAACGACAGCCTTGTTAAACACATTTACTAACCTCTAAGCCACAATTTGATGTTAATAGATGAGTAACTATTAATTCTCACCTTCAGATGCTGAAGACAGAGAAAAAGCCAAGAACTGTGCCTCTGAAGGAGATAAAGATGAATCACAACATGACTCTGCAGAGTCTCCCAGCTCCATCCCGCAAATAACATCATCACAGTCATCTTTGCCAGCGACATCATCTTCATTAGTACCATCACCAACTTTGCAAAAACCCAAACCCTCACCGAAACCACCACTGTCCCAGACCAAATCTTCCAATGTGATGAACCAGATCCACCCCTCAGATACAAATCCTCCCACGGATACATCCTCAGATATTTGTTCTAAAGAGACTGCAAGTCAAGAATGATGTCGAAACTAGGAGTGACTGAACTTGAGCTGAAATCAAGAACTGGATTAACTTAACACAAAAAGCGACTAACAAATTTAACAATGGGCAAGGAAGTGAACAGCCGCGGACTGATACCACACTTTCCGTGTGCTACGTTTACGTTTATTGTGTGGCTTATGACTCCTGTTGTTTTGTTCACTGACAAAGAATTTGGTCGAAACTTGTATGCTTTTTTCCCTTTCTCCTTCTTGAGCATTCTAGCCGCAATTTTTGTGAAGTCATTTTAAAGCTAATAACAACTCTGATGTTCCTGGCGTCAGCCGGATTGTTGAGCTTAAGCCATGAGCCGAGTTGACCAGTTGTATCACTCTAATGTCAGCTCAGATTAATAGTCCTTAAGCATAGAATGTCGTTTAAATGATATCACTGCCTCACAATTAAGCTTTTGACTGCCATTCAGCTTCATCTGGAGAAATTACTGTGATAGTTTGCCCCTGCCTTCCACCTAACATGCCAGTGGAACAAACGTACTTATACAATTAGTAATGCAGCTAGAGATTAGCATACAAGAAAACCAAAAATTAGTTGATAATGTATCTACGAAATTGTAACTTGATTTTATGAATAAATCTTCGGATCTATGCATAAGACCATACCATAATCTCATAAAGATATGTGTAATAACAATATGTTTCATCAAAATGATTTTTGTATGTTGAATATAAACATTGATTTACGTTAGTTTGAATACTGAGCTGATAAAATGTTCCCTATCCTTGTATTGAAATATCTTGGGAGAGGCGGCGGGGTTATAGTTTGATTTCATCAAGAAACCATGTGTCTCCTCATGCTCCTTTGGAAGCTAGTTTGCAATATTTCTTTTGATAACAATAACAATTGGTTAGTTGATAGCTGTAGTTTTTCAATGGCTAGATGCTTGCCTGCTTCAAGGTCTTAGGTTCAAATCAGCATTGAAGCCAGTTTTAATAATGCCCAAGTTAACAGAGCTTACATCAAAGTGGTCTAGATAGTAAAGTCCACAGACACCATGAAGGCAGTAATGGTTGTTCTTTTGCATCAGATGCGCTTCCAGCTTCCAGATCCTGAACTTTTATTATTGTTCTGCCAGGATTTAACCTTAGATAGCAGTCGTCGCAGGGAAGCGCTCTCATCACCGTGCCACAACATGGCCGTTTGAACGTCGCTCAGACATTTTGACAATCTACAAAATGTTTTTTAGTTAGGACGGGCTTCAGCGCCCATCCCACGCAGACGTACATTCTTAATAATGCTGTGATCATTATTGTAAGTAAATTTAAAGTCGGGAGATGTGAACCAGCGTCATTGCACACGGTAATAAACCATAAGTACTCTGCTACCAGTACGGACAGCTGATAAGAAACTGTCCGCCTGTGTCGCCATCCGCACGCAACTCCGTAGCTACAGCGTCGTTCTTTATTTTACCCCGGAGTGGTAACTCTGGTACCCATTACCTAGAAGCTGGGTGAACCCCCGGAACCACCCGGCTTCAAACACCGACCGTGGGCTACAGAGAGTCATAGAGTGATTTGAAAGCGAGTCTTCTATCGACTACGCTAACTCGGCCCCCTTAAATATTATTATTATTACACTCTTAAACACTGAGGATCCTTGGAAAGGGACTGAGGCTGGAGCCCAATATTTTGAATCTATCGGCGCCCAAGTATGACAGTGACTCCTACGTTAATGTACAATATAAAATAGAACTGAAGTAAAGAAATCCAGGGGAAAGTGTGTACAAATATGTAATGTATATATTGAGGGCAAATAAAATAGAAAGCACTGCTAGTATGTGATATGTTGTGACATATGTCAGCTCTGATTCTCATTCCATGTTTTTATATTGCTCATGTGTGGGAGATCATTTGTATGTGAATATCACTTTATTAAACAGATGTGGGAATCGTTGGTATCACACAAACTCAGCGCAATTTTGGCGATTTTCACCTAATTGCTTTTTTTTTTAGGTTTGCTATTTCTCGCTTAACAAAATGCGGAAGGCATACATGTAAATTCCTACTCTAAATGGGTCAAAACGAAGTACTAATTTTCAGTCAACTACACAGTTTGAATTTGCCACAATTTTCCAGGTAATTTTTAACCCTCTAAGACCCTTTGAAAATAAAGTGCGTTCATTCGTTGGTTCAAGGTTCCTATTCGCGTTTCCCGGCCCATCTACACACTGGCTGACCTTTCATTAATGCTTTCTGAGACTGTTCTACGTCAGAGGGGTGTCACGTTGTCTTGCCTCCAATTACATCAGCGCCGATGTGGTGTGTTCTATACTACACGACGACACAACATTTGACGACTGCAGAACATCTAGAACTGGCCCTAACCCACCGCCCTCCCTTATCCACAGTCTGAGCCTAGGTCCCATGAGAGACTCTTTTTCGAAGAAAACAGTACAAAATTACATCCCTATGACCTAGACCAGACTGAGAAAGTGTTGGCCGGGAAACGCAAATAGATCCGTTTAAGAGACCTTAATGTTCACACACGATTATCTCTAAACACTGTTTTAGCACTTAGACGACATGTGGTAGGTATAAATGGTGCTGCATGAACTTGATCTAGCTAAATTAGCTTCTTGATTGTTGTATTCATAGCAATTATAATAGTTATTTTATCAGCATATGAGTATTATACAACTATTCACATCAGTATTCGCTCTTGTGTAAATGACAAGCTAGAAATACATTTTTGTTTTTTGGGGTTTAGTCTCAACAGTTGCGATGTATACAAGAATAAATGGAGGTTGAATCCCTTTTATTTCTCCATCACCTCCAGAGTTTTATTTGCTTAAAAATGTGTCTGGATGAAAGGGGATTTGATTAATAACACTATGGGCTGATGGAAACCGAAGTAGCAACTGCGATAGGATAGGTTTGATCCACAGCTAGATCAGTCACGCTGCTATGAAGTTTTGTTTTTTCTTGTTAAAGATTTCCTAGGTTCTAGTCCCTCCCCCGCTACTTTCCCCAACCCCAGTAACTAAGATACAATTTTCCGAAAACCCCAGATAGCATCAGCCCACGGTTGACCGTGGAGCATATTTTGCGATGACTTCACGTTTTGCAGATTTCTTCTACACACAAAGTGGAGTGGGACTTTACAAACACCCTATCCTGTGTGCGTTGAGTGCTGAACATTTCGTTGCTGCTGTTTTGTGGAGATGTCTAAGATGTGATATACGTTTATTGCTCTTATTATTTCTCTAGGCTTATTCGTGTGGTAAACATTTCTGATAAAGGCTTTACTTGAAAGAATTGGGTTCCATTCCTTCATGAGACGGATTGACTGGGAGCTCTAAGGTCAAAGCATTCTGAAATGGGTACACCAACATGCTCTAGAATGTAACAGCAAGGAAAGTTTGTAGAAACATAAAAGTATTTTTTCGGTGTCGGTGGCTTGGTGTTGCAAAATCGCTTAGTAATTCCAAGTCACTTGGTTTGATTCCACCTGTGGGTGATTTGGCAGCAGACCGCATTGTGTTAGTTTCGACAGTTGTGTCGAAAACCGACCATTAAATGGCAATTGCAATCTACTGAACATAAACATGTCTAGTTAAGTTACAAACAGTTGTTCGTCCACTTCTGTCTTTGGTCTTGTACACAACTTGCGTGTTGCGTGCATATCCTATTATATTTTTTTTTTTAAATCTGAAATTTGTATGCAGACTGTTGATTCCTCGTCTGTCAGGCAGATGCACTCAGCCTGACAGAACCCACCCCCACCCCCACCCCCCCCCCACTTAGTCACCTTTCACGTCATGCTTATCGGGAAGCCGTTTGTCTCTTCCCGCCCCCCCCCCCTTCCACCAAATAAATGACGCCATAGAACCCGCACGGGGATTGTGATGAATAAATAATTCAGTCTTAGTTGTTCTTTATTCCTTACTAGAGTTTTGCATTTTCTTCGATGTTATTATCTATTATTTTTTCAACCGTGAGCTTTATACGATACCATGTTATGGTTAACTGACCCACACAATTTACTCCTGTCTTTGTGTCACTTCCACCTGTATTAGTATATGGCTGTTTATTTGATATCAACTAGCAGCTTCGACAACTAGCAACATGATCGGTTAGTTAAACGTTAGTCTCCCTAGACCCCGCCCATTTACACACTAGCTAACTTCTGATTGGTAGTTCTTGAGCCCCGTGACACTCGCACACGATTACGGGGGTGTTCCGCAATGCCGCAGATATCGCGTGTTGTATATTTCAGCACGCCAGTGCTTTTTATAATTCAAAAACAATGAGAAACTGGTTCTCAAACAACCTCCCTGGAGAGTGCTGCAACCTATGTCACAAGCATTCTTTTTCTCGGAATGAAAACGTGAATGCAAGACATCGCAAAAACCATACAACAGAGCAGGACACACATGTAACCTACAGGAAAGTCGATCAGCCCCATAAACTTGTAATAAAAAGTGACCTATTTTACATGGGGGAGACAAACGTCGAACTAACCGCATGACCACTCAGGCAGCCGTGAGGTCGATGCCCACACACCGCAGCTGGTTATTGTCATTATTTCTTTATTGTTACTGTTAAGAGTGCCCCAATGTAACTGATGTACACTACTAAATAGAACACCCGGGAATTGTTCCAGTAGGTTTGACATCTAAATACTAGCTCCTTGAGTCACTAGGTGTCAAACTACCAGGTTACACATCCAGAAGGGATTACAAGAGTGAGGAGGGAGGGGAAAAGAGTGGGGGGGGGGGGTTGGGTGGAATTTGTCAATAAAATTAGGGCTGTACCGAATAGTGATTTTCACTATTCGGCCGAATTCGAATAGTGGGACCAACTATTCGGCCGAATACGAATACGAATAGTGTATAGTGTATACAATATATCTTTTAAAAACACACACACACATTCATAATGTCAAATGTACGCTGAACTTTTACTTCACATATAGTAACCAGAATAGTCACCTTCTTCTTTGAAGACGACTGGTCTTTTCAATGTTTTATATATTTTGATCTTGGTGTTGCGAGACAGACACTTTGACTTTAGCAGATGTTGAAGGGCATAGTATACTTTATTTCTAGAATGTATTCTAGATTGTATTTCTTCTCTCGGCATGTTGGAACAGTTCAAAGTTTGCACCTAAGTACTTTTATGTTTCCGTTCGTTTGATTTTTATATTATTTACTTGTATGTGGCCGGAGTTTATATTCTTTCCATGTCTAGTTAGTATTCGTATAGAATAGTAAACATTTAAAAACATTTTATATTCTGCATCGTTCAGTCAGCCTGTGATAACTAATAACTAGGATTGAAAGAATCCTAAGTATTATAACAAGTAACTAAACTTAAAAATTGTCACTGACAGCTTAGTTAATGCATTAAAACTGTATTAGCTTTCACCAAAACCAATTGTTCCATTATTTCAGCATTAAGGCCGTGTATGCAGAAACGGGGCTAAGCTAACTACTTTTCGTATTCAGCCTGACCGCAACTATTCGGCCGAATACCGAATAGTCAATAGGTCCACTATTCGGCCCCGAAGCGAATACGAAGCGAATTCGAAGCGAATATTCGGTACAGCCCTAAATAAAATAGATCGTCTTGTTTACTAGTGCAAAGATGGCATGTCTAAATGTTAGTGCTACTTTCTAAAGTAGACTTTTCAACTGAGTTCCTCTTTTTTAAACTGCATTTTGTTTGATTTAAAAAAAGAAAGAACTTAGAGAAATGTGTGCGTGTAATTGTGAGAGAGAGAGAGAGAGAGAGAGAGAGAGAGAGAGAGAGAGAGAGAGAGAGAGAGAGAGAGAGAGAGAGAGAGAGAAAGAAAGAGAGAGAATAACAAAAACAAAACAAACTAAATACCCAAGTGTTAAAAAAGGGACATTTTTGATAGAAGTGTAATTTATAACACATTGCATCGTTATGTTAGCATTCAGTTTTTTTTAATGGTTGCGTGGATTGATGGATAGATGGATGGATAAATTGGAGTGGATGAATGGAAGGATTTGGTAGGTGGATATATGCATTTGATGGATGGAAAGATGGACAGACGAGTGGAATGTGTGGATGGATGAAAGACTTTGTGGGTGAGTGGTTTAATGGACGTAAAGACGAGTTGGGTCGATAGATTATGAATTTATAAAATGATGAGTGAGTGGATGGATGGACGGGAGAGAGTAAACTTTATTTTTATAACATTGTTGCTGCTTATATTTTGTTACCCACCTGTTGTAAAATGTCATTTCTATACTCTTTTTTCAGCCCCTCTTGCCTGTCATGCACATAAGGCTACTTTGTCTGTTAAACACTTTTGTTTGAAATGCTCCATAAATTCCATTTATTTTTTGGTTATTCCTTTGATACCCTATCTGGTGACACCTGCAAATCTCAGCCTGTGTTCGTCTGCGCTATAATAAAATGGACACTGTTCACAAAATCCATATATTTGCTGTAAATCATTCATATCCACACAGAAGAAATGGCCGCATACATTTGATTTGTGAACGACATATTTTACCCATGATATGTTTGTTTTTCATGGCATTGCTCATTCTTTGGATACACCAATTGTTACCTGTATCACTGTATATCTTTTGTCGGACACCAGATATACTCGTGTAAAATTAGGAACACTGTATTATATAGATAGCTTCACGTGTTGATTTAATTATCATACTTTTTGGAATGCATTGTGTAAATATTGCGATAATGAGGACAGAAACAGTATGGTTCACAATTTATTGCCTAGCATATTTCGATGCAACAAGTCGGCTCTGTACTACACACTTTGGACAGCTCTGAAAAAACATAAACCAAAATTACAACATGTGTGATTATACGATATGTGGCGGCAAAAACAAGAAGAGCTCACAAATGAAGAACTGAGAAAGCTGGTAGGCATATTATGGGTACATGATTTCATAGAACATTAAAGAATCAATTGGTTCGGTCACTCTGTCAGGCAAAGAGGTTAGAGGCTGACCAAGAAAGAGATGGGGTGAGGTTTGGGGGAAGGAGGGGGGGGGGGTGGGGGTCTGGAGTAAAAGAGGCAACTACAGGGCCTTACAAAAGTCGTGGTATCACACTTTAACTAATATTTTGAAAACTTCTGTATGCGTTAACACGAATTTTCCATTTGCATTAGACTTCTAATGTCTGTAGGTATTCATAATTTATAACTGCACAGTTGCTGCTGTTTTCTTAAAGTAGAGAATGTATTTTTAGTTTTGTTTGACTAATTGTTTTTGTCCATTTTTTTTTTTTTTCATATACTGCAAATTAGGCAAAAGGAAAACGAGATGTCTGTTTACATTTGAAAAATACACAACAATTCTGACAAGGGCATGTTTATTAACAGACTGTATGCCAAATTCGAACAATAAGAAGAAACTCCACAGGGAAGTATGTACAGCAGGAGACTACAAATCATCTGTAGAAGTGATCCATCCTCCACAATTGTTTCGCCCCACAAGCTCCTAGACAATCTCAGAAGGTGGGCCCACCTGAGTTCATGAAGCTCAGGTTTGTTCTGCTCCTGCTGCAAGTATTACCGGATGTTCTCGGACAGGGACAAGACGAAATTGGTGATTGTAAGGTTCGAGGTTTATTTATAGTCGCTGCGTTAGGCCATTACATCAGTCGGCATACCTAGACAACAAGCGGCGTCCGTGGCTAAGGCGTTGGAGTCCGTCTCGTAAGCCAGCATACCGCGATCGAAACCCACTGCAGGCTGCGTGGATTTGTATCGTGGTATGGGACGTCGCAGGTCGACCCAGCCTAAAATGGGTACCAGGACGGGCTGTCCTGGGAAAGTAAAGACAGCCGGCGTAATGCTGACCACATTACCCACAGAGTGCTGATGGTCTGTAAAAATATGGGACGCTCTGCCCATATGCCCGATACGCCGAAAGGCGTGAAAAGGGATCTTTACTTTTTTTTTTTTTTAATACCTAGACAACTAAGTGGCAAGCTAACGGTTGGTTAGTCAGACACGTGTTAGACTTATACCGAAAGGTTATTAAAACATTTTTGTTGGCACGATTTCTGGAACACACTACAGCAAAAGAAGGAAACTACATCTAGCTCGTCTCTGCGACGCTTTACACTATTAACAGAAGAATAAGATCTCATAAATTGCAAGAACGTTTACTGAATCGCTCAAATTAATCCTTTTAACTGAAATAGAGAATTCGATTAGACTAGTATTGTACTTGTGTACAACATCAGAAGCTTTGGGAAATCATGAGGAATATGGGCTTTCCATCACATATAGTGCAGCTCATTAAAATGCTCTATCAAGACCAACAAGCAGCAGTCAGAATAGATGGAGAGACATCAGACTGGTTTGGCATCAAGCAAGGAGTCCGTCAGGGATGTGTGCTGTCACCGTATTTGTTCAACCTGTACGCCGAAAATATAATGAGAAATGTAAGAGATGATATAAACAAGGAACAATATGATGCCCTAAACATCGGTGGTCATGAAATACCAGAAATTCGTTATGCTGATGATACAGTATTACTATCAACATCACAAAATGGTTTAGAAAACTTATTAACCTCACTCCAAAGAAATAGTGAAAATCATAACTTATTTCTTAACATAGCAAAAACAAAGATAATGCATACAAACAAAACTGCCATGGAGAAGGAAATATATGTTAATGAGGAAAGAAGTGGAAGTGGTGGAAAATTTCGAATATCTTGGGTCACTGGTTACCAACAATGGCGACACAATGAAAGAAATTAAACGGCGACTATCAATTGCTCTTCAAAGACTAAAACAACTGAATAAATTATGGAATTGTACAGATAGAACTACAAAGGTCAGATTTTTAAGAGCATGCATCTTTCCCATTGCAAACATACGCCTGTGAGACCTGGACACTTACTAAACAAGCGGAACAGCGCATAAATGCATTTGAATATAAATGTTACAGACAGGTTCTAAGAATATCTTGGGTAAAGAAAAAGAACAAATGCATCCATACTTCAAGAGCTGAATATTGAAGAGGGTTGGCTAGTAAAGACAATAAAACAAAGAAAATTGAAATATTTTGGTCACTTGAAACGTCATGGAAGTTTAGAGAGAACAATAATGGAGGGGTATATGCCTGGGAAGAGAGGAAGAGGAAGGCCAAGGAGAAGATGGGTGCAGGATGTGGCAGATGATCTCCAGATGGGTGTATCAGACGCAGGACATCTTGCTCAGGATAGGAAGGTTTTCCGGAGGGTTGTTATGGCAGCGAGGTTCCGCGAGGGACATGCTACTGAATGAATGAATGAGTATTGTACTAGCATGTTTTCACGGTATTCGTAGGTGAAAAAATACGTGTTTTCTTTGTTTGCATAGCATCCAAATGTCCATGCCTACGGCAACTTCTTTAGCTGATTTTATCTATTTTTCTTTGTTTGATGTGCTTGATTTTCTTATGTGTTAATGTAATTTATGTAGTGCACACATGGCGAAGAATATGTGGATCTACTTTAAATATGGTATCAATGGTATCATATAACTGAGGAGAAAAAAAACACACATTTTTTAGGTAAAATAGAGAATTCACAGTCCACTTTTTCACTGTATGTGTCGCCACAGTAGTCTTAGGCTAACCAAAACAGTTTTTTTGTTTTTGTTTTGTTCATGACACGTTATTGCCTGTTTCTGCCTTTTCAAATACATGTTCATAGTTTGTTGTGATTTATGTGTGTTTACATAATTTTAATGAGCAAACAGGCGGACAATCGTACTGTCCCTGGCTATGTGGATATACAGAAGTTCTGAACAGACCAGAAATAAAAAGTGAAGTCGTTAAAAATTTCTGCAAGACAAAAACTGTTTTTGTAAAAACCACACTATAGGGAAAGCCTGACGGAAATCAAGCAAGAGGTAGACAGCGATAAAATAGGGATAACATCCAGAGATGTACTAAAAGCAGTCTGAGAGAGGGCATCTAAGGCAAAAGGCAGAACATGCTGGACATCCATTACAGCTGACCTTCATTGTAAAGACGGCACCCGATTAATGGACTGATTGACGTAATGTATGTAGTAAACTTCTGAGGAATACACAGATGGCTCCACAACTAAACGCTGGAGGCGCCACTAAGGTATTTAAAGAGTAATCGAATTACTCTACTGACTAAACAATGCAAAATCTGCTATGCTGTAAACAAATAGTGTTTTGTTGTGTTTTCATTAATTAAAATCACAAAGGAAAACATTATCTTTGAATGTAAAAATAAAATGTTCATTTTTTGTTTATTTCAATTGTTTATGGTTTACATTAACACTAAGCAATGTATTACTTTATAATAATATATAAGTATGAGTTGATCATTTTTAGGGCAGGTCATAGTTAGTTTGATTCGGGTACAATGTTAGTGTGTTTTCTAAAGGTATAATTTATTTACTTTTGTTAAGAGCATATATTAATGTGTAGTTTAAAAAATGATATTTGTACACTTTTTTACTTTTTAAAGAGCGTATGTTTAGCAGTAATTGAGCATATGTTAATGGGCTCTACATCACTACATGACCTGTATGTGGGATGAAGAGGGCACTTATCTGCTTTGCCTAAGTTGGACATAGAATACGAAAAGTGTATAAATACTCTCTCGCTGTCTCTCTCTGAATCTCTCTCTCTCTCTCTCTCTCTCTCTCTCTCTCTCTCTCTCTCTCTCTCTCTCTCTCTCTCTCTCTCTCTCTCTCTGTTTCAAATTCTTCCTTACAATTATCTATAAACCTAAAATGAAAATATCCTGTTTCTCCCCCTCTCTTATAATGTGTATGCTTATCTGTTTGTTTTTCCTTATCTGTTTCTCTGCCTGCCCCCCCCCCCCCCCATCTTATTTCTCTCTCTCTCTCTCTCTCTCTCTCTCTCTCTCTCTCTCTCTCTGTCTTTCTATCTTGTTTCAAATTCTATGAACCTAGAGAGAAAACAATGCCCTCCCCCACCACACTATGTGTGTGGCGTGTGTGTCTATCTCTCTCTCTGTTTCCCTATCTCTGTTTCTCTGCCTGCTTCTTTCGCTCTTTTTCTCTCTCATACAGACTCGCTCTCTCCAAGACCGGCTCCAGGTGACGGGCCATGATGCTGACGTCACATAACCAGGCAAACGATGCGTAGCCGGTTTTGCTCTCCCTCTCTTCATCCCTCTCTCTCTCCATCCCTTTCTCTCTCTCCATCCCTCTCTCTCTCTCTCTCTATCTCTCCCCATCTCTCTTCATCCCTCTCTCTCTCCATCCCTTTCTCTCACTCTCTCTCTCTCTTAGAAATTAATTTACACAGAGTGTATACCCGAGTAATATTATGTTATATCTATGTGTATGCGCTCGCGTGTGTATGTGTGTGTGACACACACACACACACACACACCTCAGACTACCACTGACTTCTAATGTAGAACCGTACAGCTACGAGTGAAAACATCCACTTTAGGAGCAAATACGAGTTACTTGATACGTACTAAACTTAATGTATAAACACGCTAAAATTATTTTCCGTTGTAAACGATCACTACCCACGCGGCTGTCCGTTATGTACTCTACTATCCTCGGTTAAATCGCACATGGGGGTTCTCAGCCCAGTACACGAACACTACATAACACC
Organism: Candidula unifasciata; assembly: GCA_905116865.2. Classification (NCBI taxonomy): domain Eukaryota; kingdom Metazoa; phylum Mollusca; class Gastropoda; order Stylommatophora; family Geomitridae; genus Candidula; species Candidula unifasciata. The sequence goes on along the minus strand of CAJHNH020002524.1, from coordinate 232,152 downwards.
AACTAGGACCCCTATGTGTAGGTTCTGGAATTATACTTGTTTAAGCTATTCTCCTATTGGCGGTCTGCATCATGCAGCGGGTTTCTAGCAGAAGGTTGCTCAGATCACCGCCATTTGAAAACTCTTGGTCTGTTGACGACTGTCATGTGTTCAAGTCCTAAAGTTCTGTTCCCGCTCTCTTGATGGCTATCATTTGCTTTACTTTCAGCTGTCGTGACTTGGACTGCTGTTCTTTTTTTTTCTTTTTTTTCAGCACTTAAAATTGTGTTTGGGAGCATTGTGTTTTGGTTTTGCATCTATGCTGTGATATCTACGCCTTTTACCTAACACATTCGATTTCAGTAAAGATTTTAATATTCGCCCTTTACGGCATGCTTGTTAAGGAGCAATGGATGTGATGTCTTCCTCCGCAGTCCTTACTGTATCTACAGTATCTTATCTGTCACTGGAGTTAAAATAGTCATAACAGTAGCCACACTAACTTATCTGTCCCTGGAGTTGAAATAGACAATACTGTACCTACACTAACTTATCTGTCCCTGGAGTTGAAATAGACAAAATTGTACTTACACTAACTTATCTGTCTATGGAGTTAAAATAGTCATAACAGCATCCACACTAACTTATCTGTCCCTGCTGTTAAAATAGACAATACAGTACCTACACTAACTTATCTGTCCCTGGAGTTGAAATAGACAAAACTGTACTTACACTAACTTATCTGTCCCTGGAGTTAAAATAGTCATAACAGAATCCACACTAACTTATCTGTCCCTGGAGTTGAAATAGACAATACAGTACCTACACTAACTTGTGTGTCACTGGAGTTAAAATAGACAATGCAGTACCTACACTAACTTATGTGTCACTGGAGGTAAAATAGACAATACAGTAACTAGATTATCTTATCTGTCCCTGGAGTTAATATAGACATAATATCTGCTAAACTGAGGTATCTGTCCCTGGAGTTAAAATGGACATAAGAGTATATCTACGCTGTCTTATCTATTCTTAGAGTTAAAATAGACATAATATTATCTCCGATATCTTATCTGACCCTGTAGTTAAAATAGACACAATAGTTGCTACACTGTATTATCTGTACCTGAAGTTACAATAGACATAACAGTATACATACTATCGTTTCTCTCCTCAGAGTTGAAATATGCATATTAGTTGCTGCAATACCACAGTATATATGTGTGTAGAAGATCCGGAACAGTGGCATTTGACCTAAAGCCTGGAAAAGAACAGTCTATATCCCTCTCCCAAAGAAAGGAAATCCAAAACTATGCTCCAACTACCATCCCATCGCATTAATAAGTCATGCTAGCAAAATCCTCTTACGAATTATCATGAAAAGGATTGAAAGGAAATTACAATATGAGCTAGATGAAGCACAAGCGGGTTTCAGACAGGGTAGAGAAACTAGGGATCACATCTTTAATATGAGAATAATTTTTGAAAAATGCAGAGAATACAATGTAGATTTTCATGCTTGTTTTATTGATTTGATTGTGTCCAGCACCACAAACTGTGGACTATTATGAAAAGTATGGGGTTTCCAGCGCATTTAATTGACAATCTTTATCATGAACAACAAGCAGCCATCAGAGCAGCTGGTGAAACATCTGTTTGGTTTGAGGTGCAAAAAGGGGTGAGGCAGGGGTGCATTCTCTCATACGTATTCAATATATACGCAGAAAATATCATGAGAAATGTCAAAAATGGCCAGACTTGTGACAGTTATGATCCGCTCAAAATTGGTGGCAACCCTATTCCAGAACTCCGCTACGCAGATGACACAGTCCTCCTTTCGAACAGCGTAAAGGGAATAGAAAATTTAATATTGTCTGTCCAAAAGCACAGTGAAGATCAAAATCTGTTCTTGAATTTAAAGAAAACGAAAATAATGTCCACAGATAAAACTGGCTGTCACCCAAAAATAACAATAAATGATGAGGAAATTGAAAATGTCACAAACTTTGAATATCTAGGCTCTGTAATAAACAAAAATAAAGACTGTTCGACAGAAATTAAAAGGAGGATGGCCATAGCAATGCAAAGATTGAACAGCCTTAAAGGTCTATGGTTAAGCACCAGCAAGGGGTTAAAAATTAAAATTTTGAGAGCATGCATCTTTCCTGTGGCTACATACGGATGTGAGTCGTGGACTATCTCTCAGTCCTTAAGAAAGAGAATAGGGGCTTTTGAGCTGAAATGCTATAGAAAGATTCTCAGAATATCTTGGACAAAGAAGATGAGAAATATTGACATCTTAAAAGATCTGAACATCAAGGAAGATTGGCTAATAAACAGCATCCTTTCTCGAAAGCTGAAATATTTTGGTCATATCAAGCGCCACGGCGGATTGGAAAGAATTATAGCAGAAGGCATGGTACCAGGAAGGAGGAGCAGGGGCCGACCGACACGAAGATGGGCACAGGATATAAGTGACTCCTTGAGTGTGAAAGTTCATGAGTCGGGAGAACTGGCGAGAGACCGAGTTTCTTTCAGGCAGACCGTGATGAGAGCGACGTTCTGCAAAGGACCTACTTCGTGATGATATATATATATATATATATATATATATATATATATATATATATATATATTATATATATATATATATATATATATAAAGAACAGATTTACATTTAGCTGCTCACGTTGCTAGTTCGCCCATTACGACATACTTGTTTGGGAAGGGGCAGACAGTGAGTCTATTCATCAGGCTTGCTGTTTCGGATGTGTGTGACACAGTGACATCCTAAAGTTAGGGACACACCTTCATTTCACTGTTACGGAGAGGCAGGGCCGAATTAACCACCAAGTACGTGCTTACTGTATCACAGTGGGAAGGGCCACCACAAACAGTTTTAATAGCCTTGGTTCTAAGAGTTTTTTTTTTTTCTTGTTTGATGTATATTTTTAAAAGCTGCTTAGAACAGCAATGCAAGAAGACAGACTGGATGCCTTACCTCTGTTGAGTATTGATTTAAGTTTTGATACAGATGTGTTACATAAAATTAGCCGGGGGATCTAATCAAAGACTGCAGTTTAAAAAAAAAAGAATGAGAAATTTTCCAACATAAACGAAGTGGAAGTATGCAAAAATAGACATTATTTTTCCTTCTTAATGTGAGTTTTGTTTAATTTCGATTAAACAAATTTTATTTAATGGTTTATTATTGCTCACATTTTGAATTACACACACACGCACGTACGCACGCACGCACACACACACACACACACACACACACACACACACATATATATATATATATATATATATATATATATATATATATATGGGGACACCGGAGCTGCCTTGTCACTTGGGCTCGCAGGACACTTGCCCGAAGGCTTCATTGAGCATAGTGGCTCTCTGTTGATCTGTGTGTTTCAAATGACCATTTATATTTCATTCCTGTGAGTGGTTACCGTAACGGCCGCTACACACTAGTTTGACCATAGCCACATAATGCTGTTCAGTCAGCTTAGTTATTTTTTTTTGTGTGTGTGTGTGTGGGTTGGGGGGGGGGGATATTTTGTGGTCTTGAAGCATCAAAGAAACTTAATTTGGCCCTTCGGAAAGGAAATACAAGAATGAATAATTTTTGACTGTGCGTTAGTGAAGAAAATGAAGACATTCCGTTAGCACCAAACTTCTTAACGGCATAAATCAGCACTTAATTTTCGTTAGGAACATCAGAAAATCATCCTCCTTGTCGGGTAAGACTTTTCGTGCCGGCTCAAATTCATGCCGTGGCGGTTCTTATGGGTTGTCCTATGTTGTAGCGGTGTTAGGTGCTTCGACTTTGGTGCAACCTTATAATCCATTTGTGGGATGCAATTTTTCGTTATTTGAAGCCCGGCCATAAATATTTTATAAAGGTTGAACGCGGTTTCTAGGACCTCTCCACGGGTGATCCTCATCCACATGGTGGCACTCTGTGTCATCAGTGAGATTAATGAACTGCTGTGAAGCTGTACAAAAATCAAGAAAATATATAAAACCTGAAAGAAAAGTATATTAGCAAGCTTCACACTCTGCTGAGAAACAACCGACCGGGCCGCTTCGAGCTACCAGCTATGTGATTTTGTGTATCTGTGTAGTCTTGTTTTATTTGTATGTGCTGATGAAGGCTCAATAGCAGCTAAGTTCACGTTTTGTTTGTATTTGTTATATCGTGAAGCCTGCTAATATACTTTTCTTTCGGGTTTTGTATCTTTTATGTGTCATCAGGTGTTTATCGCTTGTGTGATGTCCTGGTAGGGTAAAAGAGGATAGACATATTCGACTTTGCCGTCTATACACAGTGTGGAAGAGCGGTTCCAGATCGTTCGAGGCTCGACACGAAAGTGTGGGGCGCTATTTCGTGGCAGGCGACAGTTTTGTGTGTGTATGTGTGTGTGTGTGTGTGTGTGTGTACGCGCTTCCGCGCACGAGCGAGTGGTCTAGTATTTTTTTTTCTCTGTCAACAAAGTCACTTGAGCAACAGTCACTAGTTTGAGAATGGGTGACATTTTAGAGTGGGCTCTGGGTCAAGTCACAAATTAAAGGCGGCAGTGATAGCGATGAAGAGCGAACGCACAGCCAACTAACACCCACAGTGCCGGTCGCCTACAACGTGGACTATACAATGCTTATACCATTGAAAAAAAAACATGACACCCCTAGAACATAGGACAGCCTGTGGGAAATCTCGCCCCTAAGGAGATGGGGTGATTTTCCTGATATGCAGGTGGCAGTATGTAAAACAAGGCTACGAGTACATGTTATACGTATATATGTTATACGTGTACATGTTATACGTATACATGTTACACGTGTACATGTTATTCGTGTGTCTTTCATAAGTTTCTATAAGTAGGAGGAAGAACATTTTGTTTTAATTAAAACCTTTTTTTATTTATACAATATGCTCTACATGACTACCATTGTTTTGAAAACACAGTTCAATGGATATTCTCCACCAGCTAAGTGGGGTATATGCACAGTTTGAGTTATGCATGTAACGGTGATGTTAATTTGCTTATTGTTTCCCAGTGTATGGAAACTTATGACACACCGTGCGGACCATATCTTTGTAAATTACTTATGAATTGTAAATAGCACATGTCAAATACTAATAAACAAGGATGCAAAAAGGCATGGGAACCATGCTAAACGATTTCATAACGCGAAATGTTGCAATACGTGTTTGTTAAAGATACAATGAAGAGGGGATCAGTGGCAAGGTTCATTTGTCAGGGTTGTGGTTGTAATGCAAGAAATCTCAATTCTTCCTTTGATGTGTTTTACCACGATAATCAAACTGTGATGTTTTCTTTTTCTAAATATAATGTTTGTACACCAATGACAATGTTTTGTTTATTGAGTAATAGGTGTTGTGTGTTTTATATGGTTGCAGCCTGGATTGATTCGTGCTAACAGACAGGGCTACATGAATGGGTGTAGGTTTCTAATAGACAGGGCTACATGAATGGGTGTGGGTTTCTAATAGACAGGGCTACATGAATGGGTGTGGGTTTCTAATAGACAGGGCTACATGAATGGGTGTGGGTTTCTAATAGACAGGGCTACATGAATGGGTGTGGGTTTCTAATAGACAGGGCTACATGAATGGGTGTGGGTTTCTAATAGACAGGGCTACATGAATGGGTGTGGGTTTCTAATAGACAGGGCTACATGAATGGGTGTGGGTTTCTAATAGACAGGGCTACATGAATGGGTGTGGGTTTCTAATAAACAGAGCTACATAAATGGATGTGTGTTGCTAATAGACAGAGCTACACAAATGGATGTGTGTTGCTAATAGACAGAGCTACATAAATGGATGTGTGTTGCTAATAGACAGAGCTACATAAATGGATGTGTGTTGCTAGTAGACTTGGCTACATGAATGGATGTGTGTTGCCAATAGACAGTGCTATATAAATGTGTGCGTATAGCTAATAGACAGGGCAACATGAATGGATGATCTGGAGGTCCCGGGATCAAGTCCCGGTGAAGGCTGGGATTTTTTAAGTGGACTTCTAGTATTTGATCTGGTCTCTTGGTAGTAACATTGGACGCCCGTGTGTATTGTTGCGCACACACACAAAATCCATTGGCGTTGGAGATCGAAAAGTGTAGCTGTCTGGCCAAAATTTGTAGTTACAAATCTACCCAAAGTATTTCAGGATCCTCGCTGGTGCAAAGGAGTTCGTGCAAGGCACTAAGATTTTTCAGACTCCAGCTTTAGTTAAAAGCAGAACAACGCACTTTTCCATCGAATAAACAAACAAGCAAACAAACAATCTATCGAATATTAAACAACATTGAATGTGTGCCACTTAGCCTCAATCAAAACACACAGTGCCACGGCCTGAGTAAACCATTTGGTCACCTTAACTGCAATATTTATTTAAATCATCAAAACAAAGAAAGACTTTCCTGTCTTTTAAGAACAGCTAGGCTACCAAGAAAATAACCAGGTCTACTAGTGGCTATCATTGCTTGATTTGGCCACGCCTACAGGTTGAGCTCGCTGTCTACTTGGTGGAGGTCATTATGTAATGGTCAGTGGTATTTTCCCCGCCCATTGGTTGACGTTGATTGGATGATCCGCCTTGCACAACCATGTGTATCAGTCAGTGGTGGAGAACGAGTTGTTTTAGTTAAGTCTCTCCTCTTGAGCCTAAGGTGGCGCATAGGGCAGAGGTCATAGCTCTCCATGTCTCGTTGTTCGTTGCCACCTGTTTTAGGTCTTGGATGTTTGTTAGAACCATGGTTGAGCCTCCCTGATGATGGTTCTACCCAGTGTCTCTCTTGGTCTTCCTCATTTTCTTTTCCCTTACTGTGTCCATATGAGGGCTTGATGGGGAAGTCTTATCTTATCCATTCTTAGTGCATGGCCGATATAGTTCCAGCGGCGCTTTCTTATACAATTTACGAGTTGTGTACTATGGCGTCAAAGCTATAAGTCTCAATTTAAGTAGCAAGTACTAATTAAGCGACTCAAGTCAGATACGAATCCAGGTCGCGCGACTCGAGTCCCGACCTCTGCCTCAAGAGGCCTGAGTCTCCAGATTTCGTTGCAGCTATTGAGAGTTATCTTTGTTTAGACCTGTTGTCACATAATGTCATTGTCACGTGTCTTTGTTAGGGTTTTCCCCCAATGAACCAAAAGACACTCTGAAGTAGTTGGAGTGTTGAGATGTTGGCTCGCAATGGTCTAGACGGTATTCCACAGCTCCAAAGAACATCCAGCCTACTTTAGCGGTGAGACGACTCAAGTTATGGCACTAGAGAATTCATAAACATTCCTAGGCGCAATTGAGACTGACTTTCCCACTACTTTTAAGCCCATAATAATCCTATGCTAGTCAAATTACCACAGTATAACATGAAGTACAACAATACAACAGCTACTCCAGACAACTTAAGAACCGTAAAGAATGAAAACTAACCACACAATGTAAAATACCAAAACATCATGTAATTAGTGCAACACATGTGAGAACATAAAGAAATGAATGCAGCAAGACCAATCCAACCAGCTAAGTAAGCAAAGAATGATTCTACCCCAGGTGAACTCCTGGTTTGTCCCTAGCAACAGCAAGTGTCATCACTGCCAGACTGTGGCATTCTGGACCTAGGTAACTGGCACTCGGTGTTAGGATTAACCGCAGTTACAGGCACACACAATATCTGTCTGGGATGTCCTGTCCATTTGAATTGGGGCATCTGGCAGTGCTTGTTAGAAGTCTTGTGAATTCCATCATGAATATCACGATTCAGCAGTCATTAGAATTAACAGACAGAACTATAAATGTCTGTAAAATGCCACCATGAAGTAATACAAATGTTCTACGGTATCTCACTGAAGATGGGTCCGAGTTAACACTTAGTTATAGGTTATACTGTATGCCAGCCTCTGGTCGTGGCAGTTGTTGGCAACCCCCCATATAAAAGGCATCTGGGTTGAAGATACAAGCTGATGTTCAACATCCCACAACAACAGACAGTTGTCGTCTCATGGAGCCACTGACATTGGTGCATGGACATGAATGAGTTGTTCGCTGGGGACTCCTCACCCTGTCAGCTGGATGTGGGTCAAACTTGATAGTGTTAGGATATTGATCGTTGACTAGGCCTCCAGATATTAAAACATCCTGTGACAAAGATGAAAACCAGAGTTAGCAATCCCCAAACACCATACCACATTCACCACATTGTTTTATCTCCGATGCATGTGCAAGGCTTTTATAGACTGAAAAAGTCTCTAACAATCCCAGGACCACCAGCCGTGAGGTTAGAACAAATATAAGGTCTTCTAATGCTGCTCTCAAGGGACAACGATAGTCTGCATATGCCAACTTACATATCGATAAGACAATTTAATTTCCATAATACGATACTTATACTCACACAAGTATACCACGAATACAAGAATATAAATGTGTGGAAAGCGTACTAGTAACACAAACACGAGACAACGATCTTACTCTCCCTCTAACATTGTTTTAGGAGTCGCCGTGGCGTAGCGGCTAGACGCTCGTGTGCGGATTGGAAGGTCGTGGTTTTACTCCCTGGTGGAGCCAGATTTTTTTTCAAAAATGACCTTGACTCCCAGGTCGACCCAGCCTTGAGTGGGTACCGGGTGCATTCCAGGGAAGTAAAGGCAGCCGGTGTGATGCTGATCACATAACCCATCATGTGCCGATTGGTCAATAAAAATATAGGTCTAGCCCTATATGCCCTATACACCTTAAGGCGTCGAAAAAGGGACCTGTACCTATTTACTTTTTAGCGTTGTCCTGTTTACATTTTGGGTTTGGCGGACATGACGTCACACCTGTATTAAAATTAGCCAGACCTCAGCTGATTCTAATCAATATGGTCTGACCTGTCGTTTCCGATTCTTCCCTTAGTTAAAGAGTGCATATATCTATCGGATAGGGTTGCTATTTCCATAGTGCTGAGCCAAAGGGAAGAAGTCCGTAAATTACACACGACTGAAGCCCTGTTAGGGCATTTGTTTGGCTGCCATAATATGGGGAGGAAGTTCCGAGGAGAGCAGAAAACTGGCCTCCAGAATGCAATCCTGAAGACAAAGTTCACTTCCTCATAGAAACGAAAAAGATCGTTCCATTTAGCCTGCTTACTAGACACAACTTACTGTGTGCCCAGATGCACACGAAATTTAAGAACTGTGCCCGCCTGCGACCACCCATACTATGATAAAAATCCACGCAGCCAGCAGTGGTTTTCGATCGCGGTACGTTGGAATTACGAGTCTGACTTGCAACGCCTAAGCCACAGGCGCCGTATACTCTTAAAGTATACAGTAAATTTGCAGTGATTGGTTAAACATATTGGCAGTTGTGTCATGTGGTTGGTACCTTCTCAACGTGATTGAAAATATGTGGTCACGTCTGTTTCCCTTTTCAGGACGTTAATTAATAGTTTGATCATTCCTCTCTCACCTTTCTGCTTGACAAACCAATATTGCTACAAAACCTGGACATCATGTTTGACCTCTAAACGATTTTGTAATTAGGGTAACCTTGACAACTGCAGTAATGATGTAATCTGTAGCTTTGTGCATGAATAAAATATACAGATAATAATTTAAAGTCTAAATCCCTAAACTATCACTATACTTTCTACTTGACGAGAGGTTCTGGCAGATGCTCGAGGCTTAGAAGAAAGGCAAGACGGACGTTTAATCAGAATGCTACTGACACCATTAGTATCGGAACTCTTCGCTGGCTGCTGAAGATGGGGACGGAGCGCTTATGGGAATGCCCCGAGTGCTGTGATGTCGGTTCTTGAATCAAATCAAATCAAATTAAATACTTTCTACTAATAGTAATACCATATGTGTGTACACATGCAATGTAAACTTCTCTGTTGTTGTTTTCAGTGTATATTTTGTTTTAATAACTGCGGTAAGTTCACTTTCAATGATGAATTCCTAATTCCAACTGCTACAACTTTCCTGAACATAAATAGGAATAAACTCCACAGGGGAGCAAGTACAGCAGGGATCTACCAGTCATCAGTAGAAGTTATCCCTCGTCGACAAACGTTTCAGCCCACGACCTCCTAGACGTTTTCAGAGAGTGGGCCCACCTGAGTTCATGAAGCTCAGGGCTGGTTTCCCTGCTGCACGGAATTACCGGATGGTGTTTTCATTTCGGATAGGGACAAGACGACTTGGTGATTTCGCAGATGGTACTGTGAGATAAGAAGCCGCCGCGGCAGCATTATTAGAGCAATCTGCATACCTGGACGACCGAGCGACAAGCTTACGATTGGTATACGGGACACATGTTGGACTTTGTTAGCAGGTGGCAGAGAAACCCTGGCAGACAATTCGGACACGATGAACTTTCAAAGGATGAGAAACCCTTTTCCACTAGACACACTAGCTCACCGAGGCCCGTCCCCTACGTTGTTTCGTTGCGTCCAAAGCCAGCTCGAGGCCCTCTCGGCAACCTCGCCCAGCCGCTTGAGTGTTCGTTTCCGTTCATTACAGAGCAATCCTAGTTCTTTAACCACATTGTAGAGTGAAGTGGAGACGAGGCCTCTCGCTCCCACTTCGACGGCAAAGACACGTACTGTGTACGCCTCGTCTCTCCCCAGAAAGGCTGCTAAATCATTGTATTTCTCAAGCTTATACAGGTGATTTTCATCCATACGCGACTCATACGGGACGGTCAGCTCAATCAGGATGAGCTGCCGTATCTCCGCAGAGTGGAGAACTATGTCAGGCCGGTCTTCCGGATTAACTCAGGGTACCTTTCATGGCCCGGCAGATCAACCGCCAGTAATAAGTCCCTCGCAGAGTCTAGCATAGATGGAGCGAATGTGTTTTTGTTGATCTGACCTTTTTGAATCTGCCCAGCCTTGAGGAAGCGTATGAGGACGATGGTAGGACTGGCCCTAGCGTTGGCCTGCATCCTAGCCTGGTCAACAGCGGCTGCTAACTCTTTTAGCACCTTGTTGTGTCGCCAGGTATATCAGCCTTGGCCTAGGGCTTTCCTGCACGCGGACAGGACGTGCTCAAGTGTCTGCTTCGCTTTGCGCAGCGGGCAAGTCGGATCGTTAGTCGCAGACCACTTAACCATGTTAACACCGGACGGTAATACATCGTACGCCGAAAGAACGATATAGCTCAGTCGCAACGGGGTCATTCGCCAGATCTCACACCGTGTGTGTATTCTTGGCAATGCGCTCTCCAGGCTGACCTAATGGCCCTGCTGCTACTGCTGGGCTGCTTTCTGGACCCGAACCTCGTTTTCGTTGTCCCTCACTTGTTTTATTACCATGTCTCGGCGTTCTTTGGCTGAGGCTTTTGACCACCAATTGACCATCCTGTGACCTAGGCCTCGACGGTCGGTTTGAGTGTATCCCATTATCTCCCTCAATTTTAGTGCATTCTGGGCAGATTCTATCGCATCGAGGACTCTCCTTTTCTGACCAGTCTTGAGAGCGGGCTGAACAGCGGTGACATTTGGGTCCGAAGACTCGCGCAAGAGCATGGCGAGTCTTACTTTGCCAACTTTAAACTCTTCGGTTATCGATTTGAACGGGAGTACCAGCTTAGCCTGCTTACAATACAGAGCCACGTCAGTCAGACAAGGCTGTGCACCAATCCACTTTCTTAAGGCTGTGTTGATTTTTCTCTCCATGGTTTCCACTGCAGTCATCGTCACTTCGTAGACTAACAGCGGCCAGAGGAGTTTTGGAATCAACATGAATTGGAGACACCATACCTTGAACTTCCCAACCAGCCTGCAACGCTCGATCGTGAGCAGGCCTGTAGCCAGTGACTCGTGTATTCGCCGGACCTCCGCTCTATCAGATAACTTTGAATCGTAAACGCGACCGAGGCTCTTCACTGGTTCCTCTATAACCGTGGGGATCTTGTTCCTTGCCACCGTAAAACTGGTTGCCCTCACTCGACCCTTACGGATTGACAGACATCTCGACTTCTGCGGTTTGAAATGCATACCGCTCCATTGGACCACCGCGTCCAATCTTTCCAGGATCGTGCGGGCAGACTCCTCGCTGCTCGTTATAATAGTCGTGTCATCCATAAAGGCACGTAATGAAGGCATCCAGTGTTCCCCTATTTGAAGACCCAGTCCGTAATAAATAATATAGCAGATCGTGAAAACGTACTGCTGTTGAATCCCTTTGGATCAGTGCTGCTGAATCTATGTCTACCGATGCAGTTTATTTCCATTGTTCAGGCGCCGTTGAACCCCTTTGTACCGGAGCCTTTGATGCCTTCCGTAACCCAGTGCGATGTAGTGGACTACCTATTAAACTGGTACCTAACATGGGATGCGAGAGCTGGAAATCAACGAAAACTCTAGACACAAAATTAGACAGTTTTGAAAATAAATGCCTTAGAAGAATACTAAATTTCAAATGGTCAGATTTCCGAACCAATACACAAATAAGGTAAGAATCCAGGCAAGAGTATGTGTCTAATTTTATACGAAAACGCCGCTGGAACTATGTCGGCCACGCCCTTAGAATGGATAAATCAAGACTTCCTTACCAAGCCCTCATTTGGACACCACAGGGGCAAAGATCTCGTAGAAGACCAAGTGAAACCCTACGTAGAACTATCATCAGGGAAGGCTCACTCATGGGCCACTCAAACATTCAAGACCTACAACAGATTGCAACGAACCGCCATGCATGGAGAGTCATGACCTCTGCCCTATGTGCCGCACTCGACACAAGAGGAAAGACTAACTAACATGGGACCTGGACCTGGGTGCACGCTAAATTAATACATCTTTACTGACGTTGTCTTCAATACAATTAATTAAACTCCAAGTCTTAGTAAGGTGAAACGTTCAACAATAAAATTCTCAGAAATTATCTTAAGCGTTGACGCAATGAATAATTTAAAATTTCCGAATGTGTAAGAATTTTTAATGTTTCAAAAGTTGTGCTTCAACTTTCAATTAATGACGAATAAAGCATTTCATGTTTTGGATTTTTTTATTGAGTTACGTTTGCCTCCAAGTGTTTCAAACTTTTTTTAATAAATACAATTTATCACTACAGCAATTAACTTCTGTTTTAAATAATATGAAGGACTGCTTTAATATATTATGTCTGTGACGCTCTTATATATTTTTGCTATGTTCTCCTCAACTAGGGCAGAATATTCACGTTGAGTTACATACCTATATATGTTAGCAAATTATACAATTCATCCCGAGTTGCATCATTAATTTGAAATTAAAAAATAGCACTATTAGCACCATGAATACAGAGTGTTGACCAACACATTTAGTGAAAAGATAATATAGGCCTAACAATCAATGTTTAATGTGTTTATGCCACACAAAAAAATAATAACAATAATGTCAGCTCCAGCCTTATATATGTTTATATGGATAGCCCAACGAAATTAGAAGTTGTTTTTGGGAAGGGAGAAGCTCCCACGAGCACAATCCCTTATGTTGTCAATAAGTTAATGTGTGCGGATATCCAAGAAATATCACACACACACAGGACATGGTCAGTTACTGAAATATCTCTATATCTTCTTGGTAACGTTGACGATGTCTGGCCAAGGTTTGGGGTTGCGTGGTCTCGAGGTATGGTGTTTGCCTAGTGTGCTAGAGGTACCGGATTCCGGCCCCGATGCGGGTTTTTTTTTTTACGTGGACTTTTAGTAATTTTCCCTGGTCTCTGGGTAGTGAGATCGGACGCCTGTGTGTATTGTTGTGCACGTAAAATAAAATCCATTGGCAGTTAGACATTGAAAAGAGTAGCCTAACGGCGCTGCCGGGGCAAAATTTGCAATTAAAAATCTATCCAAAGTATTTCATGATCTTGCCCGGTGATACAGAGCCCGTGCACTGCACTGAGCTACTTCGGACTCAGATTTATGTTAGAAGTAGAGTGAAGCAATTATGGATTACTACCCGTGTGCCACCTTAAACCTTCAAACATCAAACCATATATATCCTATCTTTTAAATCAGAATCGACATTCTATTATTCAAAGTTTGGCCTTTGTTGTCGAAACATATCTGGCATTATATTTATAAAAATCCAAATAAAGCACTAAACGAATACGATACTGATAACATTAAAATAAGTATTGTAATCGTATAAGCCATTTTTCAGAACTCGAGTACCATGGTTCTGCCAACTTGATCTTGTCTGCTAGAAAACATTTGACTAAAAGCTGTTTACTTTACATGTCAAAGTTTGCTGTATTTTGTTTTCCCAACAATATATAAAGACAAATCCAGCTGTTTAGTTTAGAATTTAAGCTGCACTAACTTCTACACAATCAAGGAGTTGACTTATAAGGCTGTCTTTAACAGGGTAAGCAACCGATCCTGAATTTTCTACGTCTGTCCCGAATGTTTGTGGGACGCCAGAAACCAGTAATTAAAACCATTTTATGAAGAGGTCGTTTTCTAGAAATCTAACAAAGCCCAGATTTTCTCCGTAATTTCCAGCGTTTACGACTTGCCATTAACTTAGAACACTACACTGATTTCATTTTTTTCAGGTAAGTTTTACAGGAGAAAGTATTAAAAATAACCTACTAAGAATGTGCTGTACTGTAACTAACCTCCATTGGTAGGCCTATACTAAACATGCCCGGCTCTACTGGCAAATCCGGACGAAGAATAAACAGCCTTGGACGACTTAGTCAGCGTTCTCTCCCTTGGGCGCACTGCGAACAGTGATCGGAAAAGCCACAACGAAACAAAGAAGACAGTCACGTCGACATCAGGGCTGCCAATGCTTGGTTGTTTCCCCCAGATCTGGGTTTTTTTTTCGACGCTGCAGGACAATTCTGGGTGTGGTTTTTTTTGGGTGTGTTGTGTTTGTTGGTGTTTGCCGATTTGTATGCTTTAATGATCGATAAATTTGCGTGGTTAGGGGGGTAGGTGTTAGGGTTAGGGAGTAGGATTAGGATTAGGGTTAGCGGTAGGGTTAGGATTAGCGTTAGATTTGACACTTTTGACGCCGGAGTTCCCTATAATCGTGCACAGTCCCATACACACACACAAACAATCGAGGGCCTCTGGATGCTGGTCAAACGCACAATTCGCCAACGATTGGGGGCACCAGCCGCACGCTATTGGCGTCATATTTGGCAGAGTTTCAGTGGCGCCACTCCCACAAACATCATATTGTCGGCCAGTATTTCGAAATCCTACGTCAAAATTTTCACATCTAACCCTAACCCTACCCCTAACCCTACCCCTAACCCTACCCCTAACCCTACCCCTAACCCTAACACTACCCCTAACCCTACCCCTAACCCTAACCCTACCCCTAACCCTAACCCTAACCCTACCCCTAACTCTAATCCAACAACCGCATGATGATGACTACACAACCATTCACAATGCTTCACGCAACCGTACGCAACTGTGCACGCAACCATATGATGATGCCATGATGTCTCACGCAACCGTACGCAGCCCTACACGCAACCGCAGGATGATAGGTAAGTGTGTCGTTTGTTTCGTTTGTTTTCCGATCACTGTTCGGAGTGCGGCGACGGGAGATAACTCTGACTAAGTCGTCCAAGTCTGTTTATTCTTCGTCCGGATTTGCCAGTAGAGCCACATGCCCTAACTACTGTACTGCAGTACACATTCAATTTGTGCAGTTTGCATACATATTCTGTAACAAGGTATATCATTATTATTTGATAGGCATTCCCGCCATGTTTGCTATCAAGCCAAGATTTTTTGACGACTTGGACGTTGTCTTCTTTGATCACCTTCGACCAAGTATGTCTAGCACGACTCTGCCTGCTGCTAGCACATCAGCTTTACTAAGGAGGAGGAGGAACGAGTCCGAGGTAATTATTAGTAACTACACGCTTATTATATCTTTTTATATATCATGTTTTATTTACTGCAAGGGAATGTTTAGTTATTGATTATGTGACATATTCTGTACACATGCCATGCAAACTGTGTATCAAAAAGAAGCAGGACAACAAGCATGACTCAGTATCCTTGTCCAGGTTGATGGAGATGGTAGTGCAGTATGGAGTAGCCAGACATGAACATTTCACCAAGGGCATGAGGCATCCAGTTAATCATCACAAAACAGGTATGATCAATCATAGTGAATTAGGAATCAACAATGCAGCACTCGGGACACCCCTATAAGCACCCGTCCCTATCTTCAACAGCAAGAGAAGAGCTCCAATTCTGATGGCATCAGTAACTGCATGATTGTTTATCCGACTTGCATTTCCCTTGAGTGCTGAGCATCAGTTAGATTCCCTGGTAACTTCTTGCAGCGCCATTCTCCTCAGACAAAAATTTGATCTATACGTGCCTCCACACTGTTCATACGCTTTTAAAGGGCCATCACAAAGTCTAGTTTGTATTACTCTTGTGGAGTTACTGAGGAGACCTTCGGGGCACCTATGGATCTTTCTGAAGTGCTGTGGTGATAGTTTTCACTAGTCACAATTCTGTACAAATAAATTGTCATCATTAGCTTTGCTGATAAGCGTAGGCTGTCATATTTTGTCATCTCAAATGATAACCAGAATCACAGATCAGGTAAAGTTCTTGTCAGCCCATCCACATGGTTGAGCCATCCAGATGTTTATCTCCTTGCCTTCCTTTTGCCCTGTTTCCATCAATGATGCCAGTCGTCTGCAAGTTTTCCCATCCACTCTTTCTCATATGACATGCCTCAGATAATATTGACTGCATATGTCTTAAGTTCTCTAACCTGTTTATAGTGTTAATTTTCTTGAGACAGACTAATTTGTGTTTTACTCACTCAGTAATGTACTAGTCAAACAGTACTATTACCATCATTTTGCTTTAGCAGGTGAAGACTTCATGTTGTTGACTTCTGGGAGGCACAAATATTGGTCAGTGCTATGTAGAAAATGGCTGCTAATGGTGTGCTTTGGGCTACTCTTTTCAATTTCCAGCTGCCAGTGCGCAACAGTGCACACTGGCATCTGATCTTACTACCCACAGACCGGGGGAATTATTAGAAGTCCAATCTCGCGTGAAAAAATCCCAGCTCTTACCGGGAATTGAACCCGCAACCTCTAGCACTCGAGGTGGATACCTAGCCTCAAAACCTTGCAGCCCCCCTTGGAGCAAAGTGTAAATGGAATCAGTGTGTCCACATATTTGTAAGGCCAGCAACGTTTGCAGTTTGATTAACAGACAAAAATACTAAGGAGCCATGACAAAAATTGAAGACCCCCACATTTTTTAAGATCAGACATAAGGGAACATCATTTAAAAGAAACTCCTTATTCATACCTTGATACAGAGACACAAAAGGAGGAGACGGCTAATAAATTCGGAAGAGCACATGCCCAACTTGATGCACACACAAATGAATGCATTTTTAGAAATCTAATTAAACCTAAAGAGAAAATTCACACTCTTGCATACCATGTTAACAGCTGAGCTACAGGCATTTGATTGTTGAAGAAAGTGTGTTTAAACAAAAAGAAAACAAAATTTATATATAACTCAGACAGTCGACAACCTTTGTAAACTTTGAGGGATGCAGTATTTTTTCCCATCCATAGTGGTTTAAAAAAAAAAAATCTTTTACAACCAAGGAACTCATCAAAAATGTTAAAAAGTTAAAGTTGAGATGATCGACTTCATTGCAGTGGGTTTTATCCTATATGGCTCGGTCTCTCTCTCTCCGCAGAATTGCTAGCCACCTGCTGAAAGCATAGCACAGAGAATGAATTTTGTGGCTCTGGTGACAGTCCCCAGGAATCTTCGTAAAAATGTCATTTGCCAACTAAACAACACAGCCGTGAAACGAACCCACGACTTTCAGAGCGCGTGACAAATGGCTTGACCACTCTGCCATGGAGACTCATCTAGAAATTCATATAAAAATTTGAACTGAGAAAAGGACCAGTATTGTACACTTTGATAGACAGAAACATTTCTGTCAGTTGTATAGTATATTAGAAACACTAACATTAATATTAATCATCATGTCAGTACGTGACCATATCTTCATTTTGATTATTGGGGATCCATTTCAAATCCAGTCGATGTAAATAGCCGGGTCACGACCAGACGTACACATGTTCGCGAAGATAACCCAGCTCATATAACCCATACGTTTCAAAGTGATCCTCACTATTACTTCTTGAAGGAAACCCCATTAATTCTTCATTAACTTTAACTAACCAATTTTCTTGTTTTTTTTAATTTGAAAAAAAAATAGACTAACGCAAAACCAGAATTATATTTCCGGGCAAAAAATATACCGTTCACCGACCATGTTTCTATGGTAACAAAGCAACAGGATATCGTGAAATGCATCTAAATACACCTAAACGAACGTGATATGTGTTTTCATTGTATTTAAATGTGTCAGTTTGATCAGATTTAGGTAATGTATATTGCCATTTCACACCCAAGAATTAAGGTTCTTAGCAATCTATAAGAAAAGTCGAAGACGAGTTAGCTCATCCTTAGCAGTGAGGGCATAAAAATGGAAGACGAGTTAGTTCGTCCTTAGCAGTGAGGGCATAGAAAATGGAAGACGAGTTAGCTCACCCTTAGCAGTGAGGGCATAGAAAACGGAAGACGAGTTAGCTCGTCCTTAGCAGTGAGGGCATAGAAAATGGAAGACGAGTTAGCTCACCGTTAGCAGTGAGGGCATAGAAAACGGAAGACGAGTTAGCTCGTCCTTAGCAGTCTACTGGACAGACGAGTTATCTCGTCCATAACAGCGAAAGGGTTAATTTTCTCTTGAGTTAACCGAGCTGTATGTGGTCTGGCAATATCATGAAGGAGCAGCACTCCTCTAGTCAGCAGGTCTGGACATTTTCTTTGAACTGCATCATGAAGCATCGATAGAAATTACAGTTCAACAAATCAGCATTCACATTATCACTTTTTTGTTTTTTTTTAAAACTGGTTAAAATCGCTCCTTTAAAACCCCAGCCTTGTTTTGAAATATTTCACACAAAAAGATATTATTAATAATGTGACCTGTTGATTTCAAGACCGCTAGTAGATAGATCAGTCACGATGGATATTGGCATACTCTAAGACTAAATAACTACAGTAAGAGATAATTCAGCATAAAGAATGCTTGATTTAGGAATAAATATATAGCTGCTTTATGTAGGGACATATAATGTGAAACATTTGACATGTTTGCAGTCAGTATGCTGCATACATGATTAACATCTACAACTTTGCTTTCTTTATATTTCTGAGGACACAATATTGTATTACTACCCAGGCTGATGGATGTGGTAGTGCAACCTGGAGCTTCCATGGTGTCACCTGAAGCTGCCAGACATGAGTGAGCACTTTACAAATGGTATCAGTCATTTGATTGTTCACGACAGAACAGGCAGGAGCGGTCATTTTGGAGCTATTGCAGAAATTCAGTGCTTTTGTATCTATCTAGAATGCTGTTGTGATAGTCTTCAGTAGTCAGCGATCACCTTTTCTGAGGAAGATGAAGCATTTGTTTGTGGGTTTGCCTAGAGGACTTTTGAGTTGTTTCTTAAGACCAAGAAACTAGACCTTAATTTTGTTAGTTGAATTACATAATTGAGATCCAGGAAGTAGGCAGAGCTACCTTCACACACCTTACCTACCATCCCCCAAGAGTTTCCTGTATTTTATCGCCATACATGCATACTTACATACATATTTTGGTTTGCCTGCTTTTAGCCATTGTCATATTTTTTCTTTCAGGTTCATAATACTGATAGAGAATTTCGTATCCGGCTAGAACTTTATGAATATAAACCTGAAGAAATAAGAATAACAGCGGACAAAAAACATGTCACAGTTACAGCCAAACATGAAGAGAGGGAAGCTAGTCATGGCTTTGTGTCACGGAAGATCACTCGCAGATACAAGCTACCAGATGTAAGTAGTATGTTTATCTGTTCTATTTTTTTTTTTGGGGTAAGCATTCACCAGCTGTAAACTCGGGTGGAAAATTCTGGTTGTTTGTCCACTTCTAGACTGTGGTCTTGTTCAAGGGCATGGCTTGAGTTTTGCATGTACATACATTTTACAGATCGACTTGTTTGTATGCAGACTGTTGGATCCTCTCTCTCAGGCTGATGTACTTTGGCTCTTAATTAGTAGCCTCATATGACTTTTTAAGAGGGCAGTAGAATTCCCCCTCCCCCTCTAAATAGACGCACAGAATCCACACAGGCAGTTGTATGGTTGAATATTATAATTTAAACCCCCAAAAAATAATTTAAAAAAATGATGTTTCCAACAAACAAACAAATGTCTCAGGTAAGATGCAGTACCAACCCCAGCATTGTTTGGCTTTTTGTGATTTTTGCCGGGGAATTTTACGTTCACTAGTTAAGCCATTGCTTCTTGAGCAGCTGTTTACATAAAAAATTTGAATCATGAATCTCATTTCAGCATCTGCACTAGATAAGCATTGATTCCCATAAATTTGTCTCATCAATTCAGCTATCACAGCAGCATTTGTTACCATGTTTAAAACATAATTTAATGTTTGCTCTTTGCTCCATGCTGCATATGTAACAATGCAGCTGTTTCTAGTTGAACAAAATGGTGAGTTATTTGTCATCTGCTGACAAGGCATTTTATTTGTGGGAATGAATCATTGAGCAGATAAGTTACTATTGAGGAGACAGGTTCTAATCCATGGCAGATTCAAATTTATCGTTGAGCAAATAAATTTAATCTCATCCTGCACTCTGGCAGCTTAAGGTAATTCACTGTTACAGTATTATAAGGGGATTAGTAACGTAACCTGAAACATTTTGTGTATTGTTATTTTAACTCTTTCTGTCCCAAGGAAGGCATTATGCGTTCATAGGTTCCAAACTAAAAGCCCAGTGAACGCACTGTGTGCTGATTATACATATCTCTTTACCATCCCTTGGGTCTCTGATGTTTAACCACCTCTAGGACTCTAAGGGTAAATTGGGAGGAAAATTTAATTGTAATTATTTTGTTAAAAGGGTCATTTCTTTGTTTACAGAATGTTGACCCACAGTCTTTGAAGTCCAGTATGAATTCGCAGGGAGTTCTGTGTATTAGGGGCCAAAAGAAAGAGGAGACTTGTAGAGAAGTTCCAATCACGGTGGAGTACAAGAGCTCCAGAGATTGGTGAAGACAAGCTGTTTCGGATTTAATTTCTCAACGCTCTTGTTTTTCGCATCATTATTGTGGTGTTGTTTTTTTTTTTTAATTTGGTGGAAAGTTTTACTCAGCCATTTGTTGGAATCTTTTTTTTTTCTTTTGGCTGCAATAATTTTGGTTGCAGACTTTACACAAATCATTTAATGGTTCTTTCTGGGTTCTATAATTACTGTTATACAAATGGTAAGACAGCTTTATGTATGAGCTATTTTGCTGTATGTTGTTTATGACATGTTATTTAATGTTAATTAATTGGGAGTCTCTGTGGTGAAGTGGTCAAGACATTGACTTTGTGCTCTGATGATCATGGGATCATGGGTAACACTAACATGCTGCAAACAATAGTTTTGATATGGAAGACTCGGGCATGAAATTCAATTTCAGACAGTTTTAGAAGGCATAAAACCTGGGAGAAGATATACTGGTTGACTGATGTGAATGGATGAAGGCTGGGTATGAAATGTCTCAGGAGGCAGAGGCACTGCAGAAAGTCTTAATTTTTTTTTCTTTAGGGGTTATGATGAGAGTGATGTTCTGCCAGGAGTGGCTGGCCAAATAGTTAAGAACATGGGGCTTTCCTGCGGGAGACCTTGGTTTGAATCCTTGGTAAGGTAGGGATTTTTTATGATTGGGTAAAAAAAAGGTCCTAACCTGTACAGTCTGTGGCGACAGCATTAGATGTGTAGTCCTAAATCCTCAGACTCCCCTGTCTACACTGCAGAAGTGGTTAAAAACAGGTAGTAATGGAAGTAGGGCATATGTTCTACAAGGGACGTGCTACTTCAGGGTAATCTCTAGAGCTGTACCAAACATTCGCTTCAGGGCTGAATAGTGCACCTATTAACTATTCGAGATTCAGCCGAATACTTGGGTCGGGCCGAATACGATTAGTTGTTACCTTACACCCACTTCTGCATACATTGCATTAATGCTGACTACATAGAACGATTGGTTTTATTGAAAGCTAATGCTGCTTTCATGAATTAGCTAAGCTGTCAGTGACAAACTACAAGTTTAGTTACTTGTTATAATACTTAGGATACTTTCATTCCTAGTTATTAGTTACCAAAAACTGACTAAACGATGCAAAACATAAAATGTTTTTTAATGTAAACTATTCTGTATGAATACTAACTAGACAGGGAAAGAATATAAACTCCAGCCACATACAAGTCAATAATATGAAAATCAGATGAACGGAAACATGTAAGTACTTTGGTGCAAATTTCATCTGCTCCAACATGCTGAGAAAAGAAATGCAATCTAGAATACAATCTGGACATAAAGTATACTATGCCCTTCAACATCTGCTAAAGTCAAAGTGTCTGTCTCGCAACACCAAGATCAAACTATATAAAACGTTGATAAGACCAGTCATGTTATATATGGCTCTGAAACTTTAAACACAACTAAAAGAGATGAAGCCTTATTACAGGCTTTAGAAAACTGAGTCCTTCGACAAATCTTTGGACCCATCAAAGATGCAAACAGCGGGGAATGGAGAGTAAGAAGCAACAGTGAAATTCATAATCAGTTTAAGTGACCATTAATCACTGGTGAGAGCTAATACACTGAAAAGGTTGGGACATATTGAAAGAATATCAGATGACAGAGAAATAAAAACTGAATACACAAGGGAGAGGAATGGTCGTAGACCACGAGACAGACCCTGCATACAATTGGTGTCACCAAAGAGAAGGTCAACCAGAGAGATAAATGGAGGCAAGTGATATCTGCAGCAGTGAACCTCAAGGGCTCGGAATGCTGAAGAAGAAGGAAAAGACTATTCTGTACTACATTTTGTGAAGTAAAAGTTCAGTGTACATCTGACATTATGAATGTTTTTTTTCCCCCTCACATTTATTGTATACACTACTCGTATTTGGCCGAATAGTTGGTCCCGTTATTCATATTTGGCCGAATAGTGGTAACCCCCTATTCGATACAGCTCTAGTAATCTCAGACTTGTTTACCTAAGTATGGCAACACTGGAATGCGGCACACTTTATCTAGTCACTTCTTAGGTCAGTGGACAAAAAGGCGACTTTCAGCAGAGTACTGTGAGCTTGCAAATGAAAGCAAGTGCTAACGGACAAGTTTATGTAATACAATTGTGAAAAGGTATTGAATGAAACAGCAACCCCCCCCCCCCCCCCCCCCCCCCCCCCCCCCATCCCATCCCATTGCTGAAAAAATGTAGAGGTTAAAATTGATCTCTCTCTCTCTCTCTTTTTTTTCCTTGCCCCCTTCTCCTCCTCCTCCCCCTCCCCCTTTGTTTTCATTTCCTTGCAACACACGATGTTGTCATCTCTACTGTCTCACATTTACAACATGAGCTATGGCTTGTGTCTTTTTTTTTTTTTTTTAAACCTTTAAACGTTTCAGTAACACAGACATTTGATTTTTCTTTTCTAGTTTACATAAACAAGGGGCAGTAAGTGAAACTGTTTATGAGATATTAATTATGGTAACTTTTTTGTTAGAAGAACATATGACAAGAAGAAATGAAATTCAGAAATTAACCTTATGTGTGGAAAACATTGAACAAATAATTGAACAAACAAGTGAAGATTGTTTTCCAAGGCTACAGAATTGGGCACTCTGACCCTTTTAAAGGTCTGTACTTCTATGTCACTACTTCCATATGTTGTTTTACATACATGGTTGGACAATGAAGGCAGAGAAATATATCATAGACATGTACAGGTTAAAGTTCTGTACTTCTATGTCACTACTTGCATATGTTGTTTCACATACATGGTTGGACAGTGAAGGCAGAGACAGATATCATAGACATGTACAGGTTAAACCAGGTGTCCAAACATGAGACCTTTGCCTCATAGGGAGACATTTTGGTTGGGGGTTGGGGGGGGGGGGGGTGTGATTGTTAATGGGGACAATTTAAAAATGGAGCTGTCTAGAGTTCTAGTTACATTAGGGTACATAAGAATTTTTGAAAATTCTCAGACATATTTTAGAAAGTTTGGGAAATACTGGCTTAAACAGTTGGAGATCAGTTAATAATATAAGCATCACTGTGATGTAGCAGGTGCTTTACAGAATGTTGCTGTCATCACGGTCTGCCTGAAAGGAACTCAGTCTCTTGCCAGCTCTCTCAACTCATGTACTTTCATTTCATATCCAAGGAGTCACTTTTATCCTGTGCCCATGTTCATGCTGGTCGGCCCCTGCCTCTCCTTTCGGGTACCATGCTTTCTGCTGTTATTTTTTTTTTCAAATCCGCCATGGTGCTTGACCAAAATATTTCATCTTCCAAATAAGATACTGTTTATTACCCAATCTTCCTTGATGTTCAGATCTTTAATATTTGTCAGTATTTCCTCTCTTCTTTGATAAGCAGCACCAGTTTCATTAAAATACCAACTGATAGAGTAGGTTGCAGAGTCATGATGGCCGCCAATTCTGTTCTAGACTTGGCACCTCAAGAAAAAAATTACAACAACATAAATATATGGAAGAATATACAAATGTATTTGCATTTAAGATATGTGCTTTGAAGATATTCCTTTATGTTTTTATTATGCTGAGATATGCTACTTGCTAACACAGGACTGTTCCTGCTTTTGTTAACATCTAATGTTAGTTGATAAATAAAATGTTAAACTCATTGCTTGCATTTGTTGTATTGTCAATAATCCTACAGAAAGGTTTACAAACCCTTGAAAGTTGGACATCTGATGTGATGCAGTTTTTGAAAAACTCGACATTTTCCAGATTTTTTTCTCTTCTTTATTCATGCTGTATAGTGTGTAAAGGATCCTTTTTCACACATGGGCATATAGGGCTAGACCTGTTTGTTTACAGACCAATCAGCACTTGGTGGGTGACAGCTATAAGACCACTATGGTCACACGCGGAACATTTTCACATTTCGGAACTAATCAAATTCAAAAACTGTTTTCAATACTTTTTGGCAAAATTAAAATACTCAGAATTTTAAAACAATAAATGGTGGTCCAAAGGACGTTGTGTATGGAAGCTCGCTCTCCTATGAGATACGCCTAGCCAGATCAAAGGGAGACAGAATAAACAGGAAAGACCAAGAAAGAAGAAGGAAGACATGCACCAGTGACAACAGGACGAGCGGTTTGATTCGGATTGAAGCATTAAGCCCAGAAATGGCACAAACACTAAAATTCAGTCACGAAGGTGACGCAAATAACCGAGACCACAAATATAGGCGGAGACTGCTAGCAGCCTAGGCTAACTAGCAGCAGTCTGAACGTGGTCGAGCTTTTCTTTTTTTTTCTCTAAAGGACGTGGACGTGGACAGACTTGGTGGGTGATGTGGTCAACGTCAGGCCGGTCACCTTTATTTTCTAGGAAATTACGTGGTACCCGCTCAAGGCTGGTTTGACGGGAACCAAGGCGATTTTTTTTGGCGGGTGAAGGAGGGTGTGAGGAGTCTGTCTCTATCGGGACCTGAACCTGGGACCTTCAGATCTGAAGGTGAGTGTCTAGCTCTCTGCAACATGGTGGTCGCTTTCTTTAGGCGATGACTTGATGAAAGTGTTTTTGCACATTAAATATTTGCTAAAACTATGCACTTTAAATTGCCTGCTTCACAAAAACAATTTTAAGAAATGGTAACTGAATGTAAACTATGCTTTAGACTATGATGAAATCAGTAAATTGGTTTGACTAATCGGTAAAACTAATTTTGCGAATATACATTTGTCTTCATCAGCATAACATGTGATACCAAGTACTGCATCTGAACGTGCTTTCCCACAAGCATATAAACTCATTGTGCTTGGCAAATTTGTTCAGCCATTGTCTTTCAGGCCACTCTGTCAATACATCCAGCATTTTTTCTGTAATTTTTTTAAACCTCTGCCTCTATCACTCTTAGCCTTTCTAGTTTCCAAAATCATATGTAATACTTTTTTCCTCACAGTGTGGTCGTAGTATGTTGACTACGTTGTCCTGCTGTCATCTGTCTTTGTACAGCATTTTGAAGTCGTGTGATTTTTTTTAATATTCGGTTTTTTCTCCTCCTAATGTCAGAGTTTGCAGTGTCCATGATTTACGGGTATACAGCAGTACTCCTAGCATTAACATCATCATCATTGTCTTGTCATATAAGGCTTACAGTGGATTCCTCTATTCCATGTGCAGCCACTTTGAAATCATCGATGAAATTGAACACCAAAAGCTTCTCTCACCGAGTGTTTGCTTTAGGGTTTCTTTTGCACTTCAATTCTTCCTTTATCCTTTTATGTCCCATTTTAGTGCCTGCTTGGTAATTCTGTGCTCGTTTCTTGTCAGGATATATCCGGTAAAGTGCCATCTGTGTCTTATAACTGTTGTTACTAGTGGCTGCCCAGACATTCTTCCTATTTGTTCACCCCCTCTTGAATTCATCTCATCTGTGTTAAATCATTTTCCTCAGTTATTTATTTTTAAATGCAATTAGCTTTCATTCCATATCCTTCTTTAGTGGTCTCCTGCTTTTACTTGCCATATGTTACAAGTTAAAATATTATAATTTTTAAAAATGCCTAAAATTATTCAATGTAGAGTTCACAATTTTTGTTAAGTTGAGAGCTGCTGACACCTTGCCATTGCATGTTATAATTTGTTTACTTTGTATGTATTTGAGAATTGAGATTACTGCCTAAAAAGGTAAATTGATCTGTAATTTAAGTTCTTTGTATCTCTATTGTTACATCTGCTTGATTCACTGTTATTGATGTTATCAGCATATTTGTTTTGCATAACATGTAATCTAACTTTTGATGCTACATTTGCTATATCATTTGTTTTCTTTGCATGACATAATAACTAGTGTGCCTCATTTAATTTACTGGATTAGTACTGTCGCTTGTAATCCAAAGATGTTAATGCTGTTTGTAAATACAAGACAATAAACTGTCAAATACAATTGTATTTGAATTCCAGTCAGAAATTGATGTGAGGCATTGAACTCTGCTGATTAACTTAGCATGTTTTTTTCAAATTATCAATATTCATCGAGGATTGTCTCAAAGCTTGATTTCAGATGTGTAGGATAATGGCTAAATACGTCAGGTGGTGACCGGCCATAGACATGGAGGAAATCAAAAGCTGTAGTGTTGTAACGAGATCTGACCATTTTTTTTTTGTTAAACAACTGTTGCATTCTCCCTTAAAAGGGAGGGGGGCTAGCTGTCCCAATACTTGGTTTGCTTTACTGCATCTAATGTCAATTTCTTTATCCAATTTCCCATCTTCGGTAAATGTAGTTCCCAGATATTTAAACTCAGATGCCTGTTTAATGCCTTTGTATTCTATTGCTATGTTTAGATCTGTCTTCTTTTTTCCTATTGACATTACTTCTGTCTTTTCAGTGTTGATTCTCATATTATTTGTTTTACATTCTTCATTCATGGATGTTAGATGTTGTTGCAATTTCATGGCTGTATCTGCTATCAAGGCCTGGTCATCTGCAAAGAGTAATTAGTTGATCTTACTAAGATCTTTATTCATGGGCTTGGCATTCTTGCATATACTGTCGATGTAGGTGATAAACAGCAGTGGTGATAAGACACACCCCTGTCTTACTCCAGATGTCACTGTGAAAGGATGAAATGTTCCCTGATTTATTCTAACTACACTTCTGCAATCCCTGTATAAACTTTTGTACACTTCGTTGAGGTGTTCACTTACTCCATATCTTGCCATTATTTTCCATAATAATTGTCTTTCGACTCTGTCAAATGCCTTCTCCTGGTCTACGAATGCAAGAAAATGTAACACCAGTACAAAGCAGCTGCCGGGTGAGAAGAGCAGTATTCTATCTGTCTGCTTAACAGAGCTTTCTTCCTAGAACAGCTGCCAGCCAAAGCTAAGGGCCTGATCTGCCCTGCAATAAGATACTGTTTTTATGTTGCATTTCCTCTTTGTCTGATTAGAATAGGTTAAATTTCCTTTGTGGTAAGATAATATAAACGGATGGAATGGCTTCCTGGCAAGGCGTAGGTACAGGAAAATAATTGGATCAGGCGGATGATATCATTGCTTTCAGGGAGGGAGCAGGACGAACAGATGATTCAGGAGACGACGGTGAATCGGCAACATTGACAAGACTACAGTAGTTTTAGTCAAGGTTTCAACTTCTCTTCAATCTGGTTTGTCCATACTTGCTCCGTCGCTATGCCAATGCTACAGTAACTTCATGTCAAAAGAGGTGTTGCCAGATATGATTATAATATAGGCAGTCAACGATGAAATATAGACCAAATACAGAACTGGTGTTATCAGTCGCCACTCACTGAGGGAGATACTGAAGATGGGATCCGACCATTTTTGGGCCTATCCGATGTGGATGAGGACAGTCTGTCGTCTGTTTAGAACAACGCATGGTTTTAGACTGTCGGTTTTTTCTTGGGAGATGACAAATGAGTGTGCAGTGTAGTAATTATTCGTGAGGCAAAATATACAACTTGAGAACTAATATCGGTGGACATCTTGAAGAGTACAGGGCGAATTTTGACAACACAGGAACTAGTCGAACGAACCCCAGATAGTTCTGGCATCCTGAATACCTTAAGCTTATTCTTGCTTGGCTTGAAATAGATTATCTAAATCTGCAATGCTGCCTCTAGTATGATCTTCTCTGGCTGTAATAATTCAGTCAACGACCCTTAAATTTTCCTTGCACTGATGTCTCTCTTGGCCAGAAGTTTTGCATTGATATGATGTATTTGGGACATTCTTGGAGAATGTGATCTGTTGTCTCAGGTGTTAATCCACATGGCTGATTGGCCTGTCTTAAATATAGTGTACATGTGTCTGCCATATAAATTCTGTCCTGTTCTAAGGCTTAGAGTAATGACTTTCTCTGGTCTGTCCATAATATGGTAATCGTCTTTTGCTGGCTTTCGTATTGATGTGATTATTCCCTGAAGCTATTCATGACACTGAGAACCAACCTTGTACATTACACAACACCAGTTTGACAGTGTTAGAAGCACATGTATTCAGCACGTCAGACAGTATCAAAACGTTGATGAAGTCATATGTTTTAAAACATCGATTTCTGTCTCAACACAGAGGAATTACGTCATATGCAACGTAAAGACCTAAGCTGTAGCTTATTTGGGTTATAACTAAATCCGACCCTGCATTTATCTTATTCCTTCGCCTGTCTTCAATTCAACCCATATAAAATAGATGTATTCAAAACAATAGTTTGATATAAAACAATCGCCTCATACCAGAAATCTGGAACACGAAGCCAGACAAACATAAGTTCCTTGCTGAAACCAAAGTGTCTTGATGTTGCTTGAATCTGCTTATCTTGGCAACACCCGAATGATTATTTTGCCTGAATGGCGTTCTCCCCTCGCCGGCAGACAACACATTCGGCAGCCTGCAGCAGCTAGTTAGCGCCAGTTGGCCAGAATTGTTTTGAATACACACTGCAATCTACATGTCAAAGTCAAGAAAATGTAGACATTGATGAGTTCTCTTTATACAGATGAATTTGTTGTCAGAACGTTCTGCTGTAAATACAGATGGTGCAAGGTAGAAACATTCAAAGAAATGAAATTATTCCGCTGAATTCGTTTGCTACATTTACCTGTTGCTTTGCAAGAAGATAGTTAACTCTTTAGATCTCAAGTTACACAAATCTGGTTTGTGTATTATGTGTGTGAGTGTGTGTTCCTGTTATCTGGTATGTATGCTATTCTGTGCTCGCGGTACGCACACCGCTGTAGTTTTGACACTGTAATATGCGCCACGAGGGGTTGTGTCGCATATCTGGCGAAGTGTCTAGGGCGATGATTATGCTTCACCCATACATACAAAAGTTCCCTAGTCGTTACGTACCACCAACACTAGAGGAACGATGTCAACACGGATACATTAAAAGACATCTCTATAATAATGTATTAGTCTCTTTATTGGACGGATACATTGCGACGAAGAATTGGTCATCGATGAATGCTGTCAATCTACTATCAAATTTTGCCACTGGTTTTCTTTAGGAATACTCGGTTGGTAAACTCCAAAGGCGACATTCGCTTAAAAAGGCGACACGTATCCTTGATTTGCCGTGCATTCACAACATGCAAACGCCTTCGGCATATGGGTCCACTTCTGGGGTCACCAGTAGCCTATAACCAACGCCTTTGGCATATGGGCCCATTCCAGGAGTCACCAGTAGCCAAAAACAGCAGATATTGCTGGGAAAGCCAGGCTGACTTGCAGGAAAGCAGATAAATTGTACTGCTATCAATTGAGTCGCCGGGTTACCAACACTGCGAAATATAATCACTCAACACAGTGCTCAAAGTGTCGGGATCTTACAGTCTCGTCTCCTATAACTACACTCATTTGTAGCATTCCGAATAATACATCAAATTCCACTGAACAGTCTAAACTTTCCAACATAATAAAATAGTACATATAATTACGAATAAAGGTCACACACGTCCGCACTATCCCACTCATCGAGAGGCATTGACTGGGACACATGTGTAGCCTCAGCGGCCGGTCACACCGGGGTCTCATCATACCCGTGAAGCCGCTGTTACCTGTTAATCTCAAGAAACAATTGTCTCACAACTTCAAGTAGCGTGGACCTTTTGCACTCGTCTCTGTCATTATAATTATCTAGCGCCTTTTACGACTGGCGTAGGCGATCACGCCTTTGATCTCTGGTAGACTTGAATATCAAAGTGAGTTCGGCACACAAAAAACCTGTTATTTCTCATTTATGAAGTCAGAAGTTTTGTCACAGAATGTTATTATTTAAAAGCCAATCCAGATCAAATGCAGTACTTATTACTTTAAGACCGAACTATGTAGGAAATTATGACTTACAAAAAAAAAAAAAAAAATGCAAGCCTGGGACTGACATATGCAAACTCTCTGGGCTAAAATACGTGCGTATGATAACCAGATTAGGGATTCTCCTCCTCCTCCTCTTCTTCCTACTCCTCCTCCTCTTCTTTCTCCTCCTCCTCCTCCTTCTTCTTCTTCTTCTTCTTCTTCTTCTTCTTCTTCTTCTTCTTCTTCTTCTTCTTCTTCTTCTTCTTCTTCTTCTTCTTCTTCTTCTTCTTCTTCTTCTTCTTCTTCTTCTTCTTCTTTTTCTTCTTCTTCTTCTTCTTCTTCTTCTTCTTCTTCTTCTTCTTCTTCCTCTTCTTCTTCTTCTTCTACTGTTTATTTGTTTCTTCATCTGCCTTCACCATTTCAATGCCGTTGTTTCGTTGTTAGTTAGCTAGTTTACGACACACTATTCTCATTGCACATCAAACCATTGTGGTCCGTTGTGTTATGCCTTACAGCCAGGAAGAGGCAACTGTGCCTTTCTGCTCCAAACATCCAATTTCAGTATATCCCTAATGGACCA
The DNA here is from genome assembly GCA_905116865.2 of Candidula unifasciata. Classification (NCBI taxonomy): domain Eukaryota; kingdom Metazoa; phylum Mollusca; class Gastropoda; order Stylommatophora; family Geomitridae; genus Candidula; species Candidula unifasciata. The sequence continues at coordinate 200,610 of CAJHNH020002524.1, read as the reverse complement.
ACTGTCACCACCAGTGTGATGCTGAAATGATGCATCTATTGCGGAATTGTAAATAAACAATGGGCCTATAATCTCAAAAGCCGTTTGGTTATTATGCCAATGGAGTCAGAGGGTCATAGTTTTGAAATTAAATTAAACAAAATATAATAATCATCACACCAAATGTAATTACTTTAATAAATGTAATATAGATATCTACTACTTTCGTGAGATTTTTTTTTTTTTTTAAATCCTCTGCCGCATTTTTTGTTTTTAAATCTGGCAACTAAACCCGAGGCAGTGGAAATTACCCTGTGCTAAAGACATCCTCCTGATGCATAGAGTCTGAATCCTAGCAACATACACAGGTTTGTTTACAGTGGCAACACTGCTCCAACATGACAATACCAGACCACACCACAGTTGAACTTACCCAGTAGAGAACTATTTTGGGTGGTGAATTGTTCATCTGCCTTTTAGTCCAGATTTAGCCAAGGGTGGCTTTCACCTGTTTAACTCGCTGAAAGCTCTTTGGTGAACTTTCACAGATTTTAAAGTTTGTCGCACAGGAGTTATTGCCTTGGGATCCTATCCTCCCTCCTCCTACTTTTTTTCTCTTGTTGTTGTTGTTGTTGTTGTTGTTGTTGTTCTTCTTCTTCTTCTTCTTCTTCTTCTTTTTCTTCTTCTTCTTCTTCTTCTTCTTCTTCTTCTTCTTCTTCTTCTTCTTCTTCTTCTTCTTCTTCTTCTTCTTCTTCTTCTTCTTCTTCTTCTTCTTCTTCTTCTTCTTCTTCTTCTTCTTCTTCTTCTTCTTCTTCTTCTTCTTTTTCTTCTTCTTCTCCTTCTTCTTCTCCTTCTTCGTCTTCTTCTTCTTCTTTGTTCTCTTTGTTTCTCATTCTGCGTCTCCTCAGTCGCCGTCGTCGTCTTCAGCGTCCGCTCATAAACATAGGGTTTTGCATGTTTTTTTTTCAGCTGAGCTGCGATATCTGTATTTTTAGGCAAACTCATAATTGTTTGCGACATTTGTATTAAGTGACATTGGTTAGGTCCTCCACCCCTCGCCCTTGTTCCTCTACAAGCGGCCTAGCAATCCACACGAGAAGCTTTTATAAAGTAAAAGATAAAACCTTCACATATCCTGAGCAAACACAAGCAAGATGTTTGAGCCACTAGCAATCGATCATTCTGTTTGTCAACGTCAGGATTTTGTCTAAAAGTTTGCCATCCCATCCTGATTAAATATATATATATATATATATATATATATATATATATATATATATATATATATATATATATATATTAGGGCTGTACCGAATAGGGATTTTCTCTATTCGGCCGAAAACGAATAGCTGGACCAACTATTCGGCCGAATAAGAATACGAATATGAATAGTGAATCATCATCATCAGGTGCTTGTGCTTTGCCGACTGGTATGGGCGATTGTGCCTCGCTACAATCTGCGATCTCCTGCAGCATTTATTAGTTCGTGTGCTGACACACCTCCATGCCATGCAACAAGACTGTCAAGAATCTTCTCTTCCTCTATCCCTCCTTTCACATATCTTTCCAGTGGTCACCACGTGTTTCATTTCCCTCAGCTTATAACATGGCCGAAAAATGATGACTGTCTCCTTCTGATGTCTGTGAGGAGTTGTCTTCGGGCTCCCGCCTCTATCAAAACTTTTTGGTTGCTGTCCAGGGTATTTTAAGCATTGTTCTGTAATACCACATCTCTGAGCACCACTCGCCTCGGTTCGATGTTCGTTCACTAGTCTTCTTGTAGTGAGCACTGCCCGACCCAGTTCATTGCTGGTTTACCAAATTTATTGTAGTGAGCACCGCTTGCCCCAGTTTGATGTTCGTTCACTATGCAGGATATTTTAAGCATTGTTCTGTAATACCACATCTCTGAGGCCTCAAGAAATTGTTTGGCCTGCCTACCGATTGTCCAGGACTTACAGCCATTTGTTAAAACTGGATGTATGTAGCAAGCAAGATGTTCTTCATTTTATAGAATGCAGTTTTTGCCTGTCCTATTCTGTTTCTTATTTCAGTAATGCGTCTTCCATCTGATGTTATCAATGTACCTAGATACTTAAATTTCTGTACTTGTCCCAAAATAAAACCATTGACTTTTATTACACATTTGGAAATAATTATTTTCTTTGATACCACCATTACTTCTGTCTTCCCACTATTCAAACTGAGGCCCATTCTTCCACTTTCATATATACAATAGATCTAAAAAGAAAACATCCATAATGTCAAATGTACGCTGACATTTTACTTCACAAAATTTAGTGCAGAATAATAAACATGTAAATACATTTTATGTTTTGCATTCTTCAGTCAGTCAGTCTGTGGTAACTAATACATAGGAGTGAAAGTATTCTTAGTTTCATAACAAGTAACTAAACTTGTAAATTATCACTGACAGCTTAATTAATCAATGAAAGTGGCATTAGCTTTCCACACCCAAAAAAATCGTTCCATGTTGTCAGCATTAAGGCAGCTTCTTGTCTCACTGAAGGCATTTCCAGCTTTACTAAACAGACGTTCACTTGGTACGCTCGTAGGTGGTGCACAAAGATAACGCTGGACAGTATGAACCAAGGTGGGAAATCTTGACATGTTTATTTTCTACCATGAACAGGTGTGAGGTAACCACTATTCGTATTCGGCCCGACCGCAACTATTCGGCCGAATACCGAATAGTTATTAGGTTACTATTCGGCCCCGGAGCGAATACGAAGCGAATATTCGGTACAGCTCTAATATATATACCCCTGTTCAACCTCCAAAATCTGGCCACTCGTCGAGGCTACAGCAGCCTGGTGTGACCTGCAGTCCTTTCTGGTAATAACGATCGACCATTAGCCTTGTGGGCTCACCGTGTTACGTAAATATTATTATAGACAATGTATCATTTGCAAATAGATGACTGACTGACTTTCTAACCCCACCAGGACATCAAACAAACGATAAACACCCGATGACACAAATTGCCACATGTGGATGAGGATCACCGTGGAGAGGTCCCAGAAACCGCGTTGAGCCAATTGGCCATATTTATGGTCTGGCTATATTGCGGCCCCTGGGGCTTCAAATAACGAAGAATTTCGTCCTAAAAAAGACGGCCAGTTACAATGGCATGATCTCTCATTGCAAATAGATGTTGTAAACATCACTCCCGTCGACATGACTTCAGAAAACATTTCCTGGTACATTTTAAACTAGGTCAACCTGACAACTCTAGGTAAATAATAAAAATCAGTGCCGGTTCAGATACGAATCCACCTTTCACAGATGGACAGAAAAGCGTGTTAACTAATGCGCTTTCGGCTGCCGGTTTAGAGACAGAAGAAATAGATTGTCCGATTGAAAGAAGAGAAATGACAACCGCACAAGCAAAACATGCACAGATTTTGAATTTTCATTGTTGTCCCCCCTGTTCTGGAAGTTGTTAGCGCCTAGTAAAAAAAATATTGCATATGTTGTGAACGCTTCCTATGTGAGTTCGTACTGTTTTCAGTTCCGATTGGATTTCCGGCTTATATCTTTTCTTCACCAATCTCAGGGGGGCTGCTTGGTCTCGAGCAATGGTGTCCGCCTCGAGTGCTAGAGGTTCCGGGTTCAATCCCCGGAAAAAGCTTGCATTTTGTCCACGTGGACTTGTACTAGTAATTCCCTCTGGTCTATGGGTAGTGAGATCGAACGCCAGTGTGCATTGTTGCGCACATAACAAATCTTTAGGTAGTTGGAAATCAAAAAGAGTAGCGTAACGGCGCTGCCCGGGCAAAAATTGGGAGTTTAAAATCTACCTAAAGAATTTTAGGATCCTTGCCGGTGCTACAGAACCTGTGCACTGTGCTGAGCTTCTTTGGACTCAGACTTGAGTTAAAAGAAAAAATGTTGATTCGTTGTTCGAACATCAAACCTCACCAGTCTCATCGACGTACGCGTCAGTGTTCCTTCTCTCCAGGCCACTCTCTGTATATTTTAGGTTTCCTCCATGTTCGTGTTATTTCACACGTCTTTACATCTTGATACAAGAGTGTTAGCTACAGTACCTGTATCTGCAAGTTGATTTTTCAATTCTGAAGTACACCGCTGCAGCTTTCCCTAAATTGAAGTAGTTTCTCTTTGTTGGATGAATTTTCGCCAAGTCTGATTGCACCATGGGAGTCGGAGGTTAGGCACTTTCAGACACTACACACGCAACAACAATATTAAGAGGAAGCAAAGCCCTCAACCCTTTTTTCAAACACAGTAAGAGACCCCCCCCCCCCACCACCCCCACTCCCAATCTGTATTGTTGCACAGTTATATCAGTTCTCTCTTTACGTTGTTGCTTATGCATATAGTATTATTTCATATGTATCTTCTTTTCTTCTTTTCTCTACTCTTGGAATGCATCGCGGCATTAGAGCAGGAATAGACCTCTGATAATTTTGCTTTCATTTTCTGTGTGGTCGACCTTTGGTTCTGTTACGATTTCATCTGTGCAGCATTGTTTTTTCTCTGGTGCCCTGTGATGCCAATCTCCTTACATGGCCAAACCAGTTGATTAGTTGTCTACTGAGAAATTTCAGTACTGGTTCTGTGCCGACTCTCCTCCTAACTTCATTGTTTCTAAGTCCATCTTTTCTTGATATAACTAGCATAGGGCATACACATTTCATTTCTGTCGTGACTGTTAGTTGTATTTCGTGACTCTATTCTTCTCCTTCTTGTGTTGTCTCACTGATACCAAGTTGCAACCCAGTGTCGTGGTTTTCTGTATATGTCGTGCCCTTCTCATGTGGCGTGGGTGATGGATTTTTTAAAATCTTTTTTGCATATTTGCGCTAAACTAGTTATGTATCTTTTTTTTTATTTCTCTTCCCCTCGCTTTCCTACAAGATGTTCTGCTGTAAAAAGTCTCATACGCAGTTTGGTCTGGCTGCATTCTCACTAGATGGCTGAACCATTTCATTCTTTGTCAATATAATTAGGACATGGTCTTATTTTAACTTTATCTCTAATGCTGGTATTCGCAACACTTATCTTATTATGTTATTAGTAACCTTGTGGAAACAGCGCCTTTTACGTGTAGTTCTCCACACTTGACTTTATACGCAGAGTAAAAGTAAAGGACACAGTTAAGGCCCCTTAGTGGCGCATTGGGTGTTTGATGCTGGACCCATATTTGTTCTACAGTTATCATATCTTGATGGGTGATATGGGTACCATCACGTTGGTCGCCTTTACTCCCCAGACATTACATGTACTGTTTTAGATTGGGTCAACTATAGAGCCATTTTTAGTTATAAATAAGAATCGACACAATGTGGATTCGAACTCGAGCCTCGATGCAGAAGCCGAGCGTTAAACAACCACGCCACTGTTAAGTTAGTTGTCTAGCTCTTACAAGAGGTTACAGAACCAGCCGCAGGATTTCCTAGGCGTGTTTGCTTTTACATTCAGTAGTTTGCCATTACTTTCTATAATATCGGCTCTCGATAATTCTGTCGATATGAACACATAGCGGCCTGCTGCTAAATATACCGCAGCTGGAATCGAACAGAGTTAGTCGGAAATACAAAGTACGTTCGATACACCTAAACCACAGACGCCAACAAGTACTGTTGGGATAACCATCTATCTATGACATGACGAGATATAGTTGTCCTGTCAGCCTTATACTACACAGATACACGGCGCGCACGCACACTTACACTCACATATACTTATATTCCACTCACATTATCAAAGGCTATCCTACGTAAACTTAACAGCTGTGAAATGAGATGCTCGAGGAAAGTCGCCAACTTAACCATCTAAGACAAAATGATGAATGATACTGTCAGACGGACTGTGGGAACTGCATCATACTGCAAATTCATTGAGAATTAGAAGATCGAAGGATTTGGTCATCTCATTAGAATGCAGCCAGAACAACTACTGACACAGGTGCTGCAGTTGAAACGATGTGATGGGAAAACAAGCGGCCACTGTAGGAGATTATGGACTGATGACATTAAAGAGTGTCTACACCGACACTGAAAGACGATAGCCATTACTACCCACCAGTAATGGATCGCAAACCGTTACTTCTCACAGATATTAACGACAGAGTGGGAAATTGATGAATATCATGATAGCGATGATGATGATGAATATGATGACAGGCAAACAGGATACTTTCTCGAGCTCTTGTGTGCACCAATATAACTATTTTAAGCGCTCTAGGATTGTATCTGGTTGGAATGTCCTACAAATAGGAGCTCTTGTGTGCACCAATATAACTATTTCAAACGCTCTAGGATTTTATCTGGTTGGAATGTCCTACAAATAGGAGCTCTTGGAGAACAGGGTGCAAATGTCTATGCTATAATCCCAGAGAGGGTATGCAGACAACTGTATTTCTTGCACCAACGATCTTCTTCAACAGTGTTTACAAAGACACTTTATTAAGACGCCTTTGCTGACGCGAACAACCCCGGTTTCCATGTTATTCTGAGGCTGTTAACAGCAGTTTTTCTCTAGCGTTCTCAAGAATGTATTAGGTGTAATGTAGCTTTAATGAAGCCATTCTCCGCTGTTCACTTAACCCGGTTATTAACTTACATATTTGTAGTCTGCTTATGTGTAACGTATGCGTTACAGCTTTTTAAAGTAGGTTATTTTTGTTTCAGGTAAGATGTCAATTTTGATTCCAGGTAGAGTTATGACTTTGGCGTGGATTCAAATGTCAAATCTTATTCTACATAGAAGTATGTGTGAATTTGTTCCAGCTTTAGTTTGTCAATTCCCCCGTGTGGTATCCGGAATCCTAACTTAAGAGGAAAAGAATGCTAGTCGCTAGGGCCTTTTTTGTGTGGCGGTATGCCACAATATAATCTACCGGCATTTTTTCAGATATCAAATTTCTCAGCAATACTGTAACAGAAACTTTGTGATGAGTACCTTCACCGTTTGAACACACTTTGTGTTAAGTACCGTCTTATTTTGAACACACTTGGCGGGGAGTACCGGCACCTTTTATACACACACTTGGTGGGTGTACCATTTTCTTTCGAACACACTTTGTGGGGAGTACTGTAACCTTTTGAATACACTTTGTGGTGAGCACCGGCACCACGTGAACACACTTTATCGTAGTCATTAGCACCTTTTGAACACACATTGATGTGAATACCGGCTCTTTTTAAAAACACTTTGTGTTGAATACCGGCACTTTTTAAAAACACTTTGTGGTGAATACCGGCTCTTTTTAAAAACACTTTGTGGTGAATACCGGCACTTTTTAAAAACACTTTGTGGTGAATTCCGGCTCTTTTTAAAAACACTTTGTGTTGAATACCGGCACTTTTTAAAAACACATTGGGTGAATATCGGCACGTTTTTAAAACACTTTGTGGTGAATACTGGCTCTTTTTAAAAACACTTTGTGGTGAATACCGGCTCTTTTAAAAAAAAAAAAACTTTGTATCAAATACAAGCTCTTTTTAGTAACACTTTGTGGTGAATTCCGTCTCTTTTTAAAAAACACATTGTGGTGAATACCGGCACTTTTTAAAAAACACATTGTGGTGAATACCGGCACTTTTTTAAAAACACATTGTGGTGAATACCGGCACTTTTTTAAAAGCACTTTGAGGTGAATACCGGCACTTTTTTAAAAGCACTTTGAGGTGAATACCGGCACTTTTTTAAAAGCACTTTGAGGTGAATACCGGCACTTTTTTAAAAGCACTTTGAGGTGAATACCGGCACTTTTTTAAAAGCACTTTGAGGTGAATACCGGCACTTTTTTAAAAGCACTTTGAGGTGAATACCGGCACTTTTTTAAAAGCACTTTGAGGTGAATACCGGCACTTTTAGAGGACACTGTGGAGACTACCTGCATCTTTTGAACACACTATTTTCTCCAGTCTTTAAAAGGTACCCTTTAACGACTTGCATATAAAGAAACATTATGTCTATTCACCGCCTCCCCATTATTCCCACTGGTGTCCCGACATACACGCAGGGATTACAGATCGATGTTCTTTGTTCCAGTAAGTTTTGAACATTAAACTGTGCTAAATACTTGGACTTGCTAAATGGCTTTGCAATATTAGTTCGGAACAATATTAGTAAAAGCACCCACTCCCCTCCCCTTTCCCGCAACCAAACATACCCCTCACCCCTTCCCCTCCCACACACACTCAACACACACTAAACACACACTCAACACACACACTCAACACACACACTCAACACACACACACTCAACACACACACACTCAACACACACACTCAACACACACACAACACACACTCAACACACACTCAACACACACTCAACACATACACACACACACTCAACGCACACCTTGTTTCCACTTGAAATTTAAATAACTTTCAATGAACTATAAGTAGACCAATCTTAATGAGAATTGCATAGGAATTAGGGCATTTGAAGAGTTAAAGGGTACCTAAAAAAAAAAAAAAAACATTGGATTACAACTCACCATATCAAACCACTTGGCACTTGGCACTTGCAAACCACTTGGCACTTGGCACTTGTAAACCACTTTCCACACAGTGCCTAAGTTTATTCATTCCGTTCATTGTGTTCAAAACTACAGCTACGGTGGCTATTGCTTGACGCCGTGAACGGCGCCTACCTTCTCTGTGCTGCCTTTGCTTCAGCTCTCACCAGCTCCCCTGCTACTTAGTTTAGAGAATCGGTGCCAAAATACGAGGAGTTTCTAGACTCAACTAACAGGCGTTTGTTGCTGGCTTCTCAAGCATTGTACCGCTATCTTAGCTGATGTCTATCTCACTTCTCAATATAGGAAGGGACAGAAAGGAGTAGAGAAAAACAGAGCGAGAGAGAGAGAGAGAGAGAGAGAGAGAGAGAGAGAGAGAGAGTCAGAAAGAGACATGGAGAGAAAGCGGGAAAGAGAGAGAAAGAAGTGGGAAAAAAAGCATAAATTAGAGACAGGGACTGGGGAGAAAGCGAGAGATTTAGATAAATAATATGTGAAACAGGCAAGGGAGAACGATAGAGTAAGCTAGAGAGAGAGAGAGAGAGAGAGAGAGGGGGAGAGAGAGAGAGAGAGAGAGAGAGAGAGAGAGAGAGAAAGAGAGTGAAAGAGAGATTAAAAGCGAGACTAACAATCACTAAAAAAAGAGGGCGGGGGTGTGTTAATATGTAGACACAGCAAAATCTGAATCATGAGTGGAAGATGAAGAACGATAAGACCAGTGCTAGAGACATGAAGGTAAAAGTGTTTGTACACATGAAAAGTGTGTACTGTACATCATTAATTACCTGTTTAAATAGCGAGCTCCTACTGTTTCCCCTCTAAAGATGAAACTTTAGGAGACATGCAATTATTTTAATACCTATCCCTCTCATGTATCTATTCTGTCTAGTGTTCTTTGAACTCTTCTACAGAAGATACCGAGGGATGGGGAGGGGGGGGGGCGAGGTGCATTTACTGTTAATGTTAGATGTGTTGTTTTCTTTTCTTTTTTGTTTCTGAAATTCAGAATTCCTCCTCCTCCTCCTCTTTATCTCCTCCTCTTCTTTTTCTTCCTCCTCCTCATATACCTTCTCCTATTCTTTCTTCTCCTCTTCATTCCCTCCCTTTCCTTCTTCGTCGTCTTCTTTCTTTCTTTCTTTCTTTCTTTCTTTCTTTCTTTCTTTCTTTCTTTCTTTCTTTCTTTCTTTCTTTCTTTCTTTTTTTCTTTCTTTCTTTCTTTCTTTCTTTCTTTCTTTCTTTCTTTCTTTCTTTCTTTCTTTCTTTCTTTCTTTCTTTCTTTCTTTCTTTCTTTCTTTCTTTCTTTCTTTCTCTCTTTCTTTCTTTCCTTCTTTCTTTATTTCTTATTCTTCTTCTTCATTTTTCTTTTAAATTACGCATTTTGACTATTCTACGCAAAGTCTTCTCCGTTGTAATTCTCTTCTTATTGCTTTTTGTTCTTCCTTTCAGCAGCTGTAAACTCCTGTGTTAACTTCTAGTCGTTCATCAACCTCTAGACTTGTGACTTGTTCCAGAACATGAGTTCGTGTTCACATCCGCTTTACATATATGGATTGTTTGTCTTCAACTGTTGATTCCTTGTCTATCAGAGAAACGCAACCATTCTTCGTTAAAGCATCCCTAATTAGCGCCCTCTTAGGACATGATGGTTAAGCGGCAGTGGATCTATCATCCCACGTCTTCACCTCCCCCCTCCCCCCTCCCCCCCACACACACACAATTATAAATCCAACCTTATGGGGATGTTGTAATTATGATCTATGTGACATTATTCAATCAGTATCCTGTTATGCCATTTTATGTCATATATGGCTAGCAGTCTATGCTTCTGTTCCTCTCAGCAGGTGTCCAATGTTGATACCAGTGACATACGTGGGACATATACTTCACCTTTAACCTACATGCTAAGGAACATACTCTTTTTTCTTTTTCACCTTGTGTCTTTACGAGAAAAACCTGTACTTCTGCTGTCACGACACCAGGCGATATGTGCAATGGCTGCACTGTTTTAGGGTGTCATGTACTTTCAACCTTCGGACTCTAGGAATCATTGCAACCTACCTTTTAACTACTGGAATTATTGCAACCAGCCTTTTAACTCTAGGAATCATTGTAACCAGCCTTTGAATCCTAGGAAATATTGCAACTAAACTTTCAACTCTAGGAATTATTGCAACCAGCCTTTTTACTCAAGGAACGATTTCAACTACCTTTTAACTCTAGGAATCATTGCAACAACATTTTGACTCTAGGAATTATTGCAACCAAACTTTTTAACTCTAGGAATAATTGCAACCAATCTTTCAACTCTATGAATCATTGCAAACAACCTTTTAACTTTAGGAATCATTGCAACCAACCTTTTAAATTCTAGGAATTTAGTTTTAAAATGCAACCAACACACTGCCGAGGCGTGCATGTAACATCTGTATTTCTGATAACAGTTTCCTTTCCCAAAACAAATTGCGATTTTACTAATTATTATTTATGTCTACTATTTATTAAAAATACATCACACGGTTTACGTCTTGCACATAGTGAAAAGAAACTTCACTGCATGCTTACGCCGCTCTTGCAGAAACGGTCACGTGTGAAAGCTGACAGTTACTAGTACTACGATGCTAGCTGCGCACACATACTCTCGGCAGCTAAGTGACGAGAATAAATATCACGTGATACCCTCAGTAATGTAATTGTCACCTGCTAACACTTATACGTGCAAATGTAGCACGCATCGACCTATAAAACTGAAAGACGAAAAAAAAAAAAAAATCTTTACAACGCTTGGAACAATCATCATGGAGCTGCTTTCTATACGATAGGTCAAATCGACGCATTTAGTCACTTTTTGTACACTAAATAAACAAAGGAAAAAAAAACAATTAGTTAACAAATCCTTATTTGGATCCCGGGTCAGTATTTGTGAGGAAAAAGAATAAATATACAAACTGCCCCTTTTCGAGTATATCGTAAAACTCGACTTTTTTTTTAGGATTGATGAAAACATATTTATTGCCAGGCATATTTCGCTGTATCTCATCAGGTGCGTTACTACAGAGTTACAGCAACATAAAATAAAGCATAAAACTGAATAAATTCAATTGAAATGCCAATAGTTTCTTCAATTTATTGCCAGGCATATTTCGTTGTAACTCATCAGGTGCGTCACTACAGAGCTACATCAACATAGACAGATGTGTTAGACCGGCAGCTATAAATATTGCAGCTCAGCTGTATGTCACAATATAACCTACTAACCACCCTTTCAGGGGGAAAAGCAACAGCATAGGAAGATGGAGAAGGACAGAGAAGAAAAAGATGATGATATAAAAAAAAGAAGAAGAAAGAAGAAGAAGAAGAAGAAGAAGAAGAAGAAGAAGAAGAAGAAGAAGAAGAAGAAGAAGAAGAAGAAGAAGAAGAAGAAGAAGAAGAAGAAGAAGAAGAAGAAGAAGAAGAAGAAGAAGAAGAAGAAGAAGAAGAAAAGAAGAAGAAGAAAAAGAAGAAGAAGAAGAAGAAGAAGAAGAAGAAGAAGAAGAAGAAGAAGAAGAAGAAGAAGAAGAAGAAGAAGAAGAAGAAGAAGAGAGAATAAAAAAGAAAAAAGAGAAGAAGAAGAAGAAGAAGAAGAAGAAGAAGAAGAAGAAGAAGAAGAAGAAGAAGAAGAAGAAGAAGAAGAAGAAGAAGAAGAAGAAGAAGAAGAAGAAAAGATGAAGAATTACAATTATGATAAGTTCAGATGGACGAACATTTTGCGGTAGATATTTTGAAATCACCTATCTATTATAGAACGATTAGTTTTTGATAAATGCAGTTGAAAAACATATGCAACTATCTCTTTAAGAAACTATCTCCTCATGACTCACCGCAATCACCATTTAGAGGCTGCATGACGTCGCTGCTACCTGTTTGTGTTTTCTCTTGGGAAATTGAATCTCTCCCACGTATTTATATTATGTCTGATAAACATGCTAGATGACTTCTCTTTAACATGCCCATCCAGCAGTTCGAGGTTTTCTTACCCTCGCTTCTCTTTGTTTTTACCGCAGGGGTGGGGTGGGAGGTGGGGGGTTGAATAGGGGTTAGGCGTCCACCTACCACATAAACACAAGTTTAGTTCTTCAGTACTTAGGTTATAAATGCCATTTTATTTCACACACACATTCACACACACACACACACACACACACATATATATATATATAGCACAAAATTAGTATTAATGCGTACTTAAACCAGGATGTAGTTAATCGATCAGACACTTTTTAAAGGAGCTACCATCCCCCCCCCCCCTTTTCCCTTCCTTTCCCCATCACCACACACACACCCACACACACACACAACCTGGGCCCTCTTTTCCGCTACGAACCCCTCCAATCAGTTCACTGCATCGACACCTCTGATACACTGTTAGACAAAGATAAACGATACAAACAGGGCAGGAAATTAGAATTTATGCCTACGATGCTAACCTACGGAACAGACTGATTAAATGGCAGGAGTCTGTTTATCACAAGACATACGCAAAGAAGATAAGCAGTGTTTAAAATCGAGGAAAATTCATCACCGGGACAAAAACACACAAAAAAAGGATGAGTAATGCAAATGCGAAAATAAACAGTTGTCCGTAATACATTACCAAGGCGGTGTCAAATAACCATTTGCTCCCATTTCTGAATTTGCAGTACATATTATCATCTGATTATGGAAGTCTCAGTACCTGAATGTGAGAAATATAAAGTAAGAATTTAAAATACTGGCAAAATAATAAGGTTAGTCGCGTATCCTTTACAGGACGTTGCAGAACCAACCCCAACAACCCTTGGCTGTTGTGTTGTTTTTCTAGGCAATTTACGTCCAGTAGTTTGCCATTGCTCTCTGGACGGTCGGCTTTCTTGATACCACTGTCAAAACCAAAGCAAGGCGCATGGCCCGCTGGGATCGAACCCGGCATCCCGGCACTACGAAGCGTTCGCATCGACTTAGCCACAGAGCTGACGGTAAAATAATAGTAACTACATAAACAAAAAAACATGTCGATTAAAATAAATAACAAAGAAATAACACAGCGAACACCATATATATGGCGAATGTCCGACCTAAACTCAGCAGGAGGGGTAAGACTGATATAGGTTTCGAGGTGGATTCATAGATATAGGGCACCATGAATGGCATTGTATTGAAGTGCAAACTTGGGAAGAAAATAAGGGACACAGTTTAAAAAGCAGACTGGTTAAGAGTAGATAGTCTAAGAAGAAATATGTCAAAAACGCGTGATAACAACAACAATAGTCCTGAAATTGTGTACAGTTTTTGCAGAAGATTCTTCTTAACACGAACTGGTCTTCCTGGCTGCACTCGCCATCGCCATGGGCTGCGATTCTCTTGCACTCCCCCCCCCCCTTTTCCCCCAATAGCACAATACAAACACTGCCGTCTGTAAAGACAGAACGATGCCAGCCTAGGTAGGACATTTTACTGTATTCCTTTTAGACCGGATAATTTAAGTGCTGAAATCCCCAAATAATAACATCGTGTGGAAAGACAAGGAATGAGAAAAAGTTAACGGAAATAAATATGAAAAAGGACCGATGCCGCTGTGTGCAAGCAGAAGGAATTCGTGGTACATTTCAATTAACAATTTAGCCAGTATTTTGAAGTGTTGCAGCGAAATATGACAAGTAATCTATTATGCGTCGGCTCTGTGGCTAAGTTGATGCGAACGCTTCGTAATGCCGGGATGCCAGGTTCGATCCCAGCTGCGGGCCATGCGCCTTGCGTTGGTTTCTACAATGGTATAAAAAAAAAAGCAGACCGCCCAGAAACTGCTGGACGTAAACTTGCCTAGAAAAACTACACAACAGCCAGAGGCTGTTAGGGTTGGTTCTGCAACGTCCTGTAAAGGATACGCAAATAACCTAACCTAATCTATTATGCAATGTTCTAATGGATAATTGCGTATTTCGTTCTCATATTTAGTATAATATATTTGTTATATCTTGATATTTTAATTTATGGCCTTTGAGAGATATTTTTTAAAAGTGCTTACATCATCATCATCATCATGCGCCCTGCCAACTGGCGTAGGTGCTCATGAGTCTCCACAGATCACGATCCCTGGTTGACTGGAACAGCTCTCTTGATGATATCCCTCAATGTCATCGTTTTAGCCCATCCAGCATCATCTCTCTCGGTCTGCCTATACCGCTTTTTCCATTGATCTTTCCAGTTGTCACGATGTTCTCCACAGTCTCTTTTCTCATTTTGTGGCCAAAGAACAGTGTTCGTCTGTTTCTCATTGTTGTATAAAGAGATCTACTATTACTAGCCTCATTCAAGCAATCGTTGTTAGTTACTCTGGCCGTCCAAGGTATTCGTAACATTCGTCTCAGAAACCACATCTCTGTTGCTTTCAAATTCTTCTTAATTTGTTCAGTGACATTCCATGATTCTCTGATATACAGCGGAACAGGTTCTATGTAAAATTTTAGCCTTCTCTTTCTGGCATTAAATGAGAGCGATTTATTGCATAAGATATTAGTACTTACAGGATCAAAAATTTGTTTCAAATGAGGCAAAGACTTGAAGACATTGTATGAAAAAGATGAGTCAGTTGTCATTTATTTTTGGCACTGTCGTGGATTGTTTTTCTTTGGTGGTAGGTAAAGATGAGCACTACCAACATCTGTTTATGCATAACTTTTTTTTTTTTCAGCAGTGCCAAAATAGACACTTTGTGGTGGGTACTGGCGCTTTTTGTTTTTTCTGTAAAGACACTTTGTACCAGCGCCTTTTTTTTTTCTTCTGGTAAAAGGCCCTGGGAACTACTTTGAGAGAGTGAGTTCTATGTGCTCAATACGCCCGAATGCGTGAAAAAATCGGTATTTTTCTATTCCAAGAAGAGACATATTGCACACGTTTTGTTCTTTTTCTTCATGTTCCCCTTATTGTGATCTTTTTCACGTGTTTTTTCTCTCCTCTCTCTCTCTCTCTCTCTCTCTCTCTCTCTCTCTCTCTCTCTCTCTCTCTCTCTCTCTCTATCTCTCTCTCTTTCTCGTTTTCAGTAGTCTGTTTCACATAATAACTATCTCAGTCTCTCACTTTCTCTGGATTTTGTCTCTCCCTCATGCTTTTCATCCCACCTCCTCTCTCTCTCTCTCTCTCTCTCTCTCTCTCTCTCTCTCTCGTTTTCAGTAGTCTGTTTTAAATATTATCTATCTCAGCCTCTCACTTTCTCTGGATTTTGTCTCTACATCATGCTTGTCATCCCACCCCTCTTTCTTTCTCTCTCTCTCTCTCTCTCTCTCTCTCTCTCTCTCTCTCTCTCTCTCTCTCTTTCTCGTTTTCAGTAGTCTGTTTTACATATTAACTATCTCAGTTTCTCACTTTCTCTGGATCTTGTCTCTGCCTCATGCTTTTTCATTCAAACTCTCTCTCTCTCTCTCTCTCTCTCTCTCTCTCTCTCTCTCTCTCTCTCTCTCTCTCTCTCTCGCTCTGTTTTTCTCTACTCCTTTCTGTCCCTTCCTATATTGAGAAGTGAGACAGACATCAGCTAAGATAGCGGTACAATGCTTGAGAAGCCAGCAAACGAACACCTGTTAGTTGAGTCTAGAAACTCCTCGTAATTTGGCACCGATTCTCTAAACTAAGTAGCAGGGGAGCTGGTGAGAGCTGAAGCAAAGGCAGCACAGAGAAGGTAGGCGCCGTTCACGGCGTCAAGCAATAGCCACCGTAGCTGTAGTTTTCAACACAATGAACGGAATGAATAAACTTAGGCACTGTGTGGAAAGTGGTTTACAAGTGCCAAGTGTCTAGTGGTTTAATGTAGTGAGTTGTAATCCAGTGCGTTGTTTGTACTGTTTAACTCTTCAAATTCACCAATTCCTATGCAGTTTTCAGTACGATTGGTCTTCTCATAATTAATGGGAAATTATTGAAATCTCAAATGGGAAAGATGTGTGTGTGATTTGAGCATGTGTGTTTGTGTGTGTGAGTGTGTGTGTGTGTGGGGGTGGGGGTAGGGTTAGGTTGCGGGGAAAAAGGGGGAGGGGGTGGAACTGTGAATTCGAACGCCGTCTCAGAACGGATTATGTTCGAATTCCCAGGTAGAAAGGTAAGCAACCGTCAGTGCCTGGGGACTACATATTTTTGCAACTGGTTTTGGGAAATGCGTCTGCTATGTATGTAAAGCCCAATGCAAACATGCTGAGAAAATTAACATATGATTATGTGACACGGTGTCGTGACTAGGTATATGTGACATCCTAAAACACTGCAACCATCATAGATATCACTTCTCTTGACGGCATTGTGCGAGTTGATTTGGTATTCTCATGAAGAACCTAGGTAAGCAAAAACACTAACTAAGGAGAGAAAAACACAGGTAGAATAATAATACGAGTATATTCTTTTACATGCAGGTTAAAGTTGAAGTATATGTCCCAAGCATGTCACTGATGTCTTCACTGGACACATGCTGAGAAGAAGCCAGCAAATAATCGCCAAACAAGCATTAACATGTAAAATAGGGGATTAAGAGGTAAGGACGACAAGAAGAAACCTTAAGACAATGTTGATGAGAGAGGCCAAAGCTGCTCGACTGGATTCCATCTATGATATTGAACTGATTGGACAGGATAGACTGTAATGGAGAAATAGACTGTGAGTACTATACTGCACATAATGACACAGCAGGATAATGAATGAATAAGTCACATAGATCATAATTACATCACCATGGTGGTCCGTTTATAATTGTTTGTGGGGAAAGGGGGAGAGAGGAAAGGGCGGGGGTGGGGTGGGGGTGTTGACCCGCTTCCCTTAAGCATTATGTAACAAAAAAAGACAACCGGGCTTTCTCGGGAGTCGATGTGTGTTTCTCCAACAGACGAGAAATCAGCAGTCTGCATGACTGACTGACGTTCAACCCACCACGAGTGCTCAATGAGCGATAAACACCCGGTGACACAGGTGCCACCTTTCAGATGCAAATCACCGGACGCAAGTCACAGAAACCCCGTTTTACCCGTAGGTTATAATTAGGGATCCAGTTCTGACAGCCGGGTTGGGTTACAGACGAATAAGCTAAATCTGTAATGCTAATGTGCACATGAACTCATGTCTCATCTTCACTTCCATGTACAATGTGATAGAGCAGCTGGGCTTGTGAGGAAACGAGCGCAAACGATCACTAAAACAACTGGGCGAAGCTGCTGAGAGGGCTTCGAGCTGACTCTGGACACAACGGAATGTCGTGGGGGACGGGCCTCGGTATGCTGGTTATGTATCTAGTGGAGAAGAAAGTTTTATCCCCTAAGTCTTTCGTATCCTAATTGTCTACCGGTGTCCCTCTGCCAATTGACAACTACGTCTAACATGTGTCCGATAAACCAACAGTAAGCTTGCCACTTGGTCGTCAAGGTATGCCGACTGATCTAATAGGTTACTGCAGGGCCTATGTAAAAAAAAATTTCAAATCTTACAGTACCTGTTGCATGGTCACCAATTTCGTCATGTCCCTGTCCGAGAACATCTGGTAATACGTGCAGCAGGAGCAGATCAAGCCTGAGCTTCATGAACTCAGGTGGGCCCACCCTCTGAAATCGTCTACTAGCTCGTGGGCCGAAACAGTTGTGGACGAGAGATCACTTCTACTGATGGTTGGTAGACTCCTGCTGTACATACTCCACTGTGGAGTTTCTTCTTATTAGGGCTCCAGATCTGACAGCCGGGTTGGGTTACAGACGGATAGGCTAAATCTATAATGCGTATGTACAAACGAACTCAAGTTCCTGAACAAAACCATAGTCGAGAAGTCTCGAACAACCAGAAGTTACCACCGAGGTTAACAGTCAGTAAACAGAAGAACAAGAAGCAAAAGGATTAGAATTACAAAGGAGAAGACTTACTTGGAATGGTTAAAAACACAAGAAGAAGAAGAAAAGAAGAAGAAAAAGAAGAAGAAAAAGAAGGAGAAGAAGAAGAAGAGAAGGAGGAGGAGAAGAAGGAAGAGGAGAACACAGAAAGAAGTTGCAGAGGAGAAAAAAGAGGATGAGATCTGGATTTTAAGAGACAGAGAGAGAGAGAGAGAGAGAGAGAGAGAGAGAGAGAGAGAGAGAGAGAGAGAGAGAGAGGACAGCACGACTGATAGTAAAGACTTTTTTTAATTCTTGAATCTAGGGAAGACGAGTTCCAAGACCACTGGACAACGACTACAATAACCATTTCAATCAGTGAATGCCTCTTATAATTTAAACTCTAGGACCAAAAACAGTAGGAGTTCGCTGTGTAAACTTGTCATTAAGCATGTACAGTACACTCTTCTCCTCTATACAAACACTTTTACCTTTATCTAGCACATGCGTTATCGTTCCTCATCTTCCAATCTCACCCTTTTCCTGTATTTCTCAATAACCATTTTTTATTTGTCTTTATGCCAATGTTCACATATGATTCAGATTTAGTTCTTTGTCTTTGTTAATACAGTCCTTTTTTTGTGATGTTGTTCTCGCTTTTATTCTCGTATTCTCTCTCCCGGTCTCTCTATGTCTCTTTCAATCCCTCAATCACTTTCTGTTTCAATAGTCTCTTTCACATATTATCTGTCTCAATCTCTCACTTTCTCTGAATTTTGTCTCTCCCTCATGTTTTTTTTTTCTTTCACCTCTCTCTCTCTCTCTCTCTCTCTCTCTCTCTCTCTCTCTATATATATATATATATATATATATATATATATATATATATATATATATATATATGCTTTTCTCTACCACTCTCTGTTCCTTCCTGTATTTAGATATTTAGATGTTAGATTATCATCCAGCTAAGAGAGCGGTACATTGCTTAAAAAGCCAGCAACAAACACATTTTGGTCGTCTAGAACTTTGGCACCGATTCTCTAAACCAAGTAGCATGGAAGCTGTTAAGGGCTGAATCAAAGGCAGCGCAGAGAAGGTAGGCGCTGTTCACGGCGTCAAGCAATAGCCACCGTAGGTGTAGTTTTAAACACGATAAAAGGAATAAATAAACTTAGGCAGTGTGTCGAAAGGGGTCTGTGAGTGCCAAGTGCCAAGTTGTTTGTAGTGTGTAATCCAATGCGCTCTTTATAATCCTTAGGTCTTTAAATACCTAAAATCCTTTGCTGTTTTCAGCACGATTGGTCTTCACATAATCCATGGGACATTTTTGAAATCTTAAGTGGGAAAAACGTGTGTGTGTTGGGTGGGGTTCTATGTAACGTTGCGCTGCGTAAGCCTCTTGAACAGCACTCCCTTTACAATATCAAGGGACTGTATAACCCAAATATTTCTTTGTTGCGGCGAGCCTGCTAGCCTCGCTGTTCAAAAAATAGGATTAGGCATGGCAGAGTTATTTTTGCTTCTGACAGAGCTTTGCTTAAGCAGTTTTTACATATGGACGGTAGTCTAAAGTTGAGCTGCCTGAGCTATTGAGTGCTTAATGCGGCACTGTGAGCTATTTTGTCATGTGGAATGCCTTTCATTTGTGCAGCGATTGAGTTGTCGTATCTAATAGGTCCTTTAGATGGTTTATGTGTGGGCTGGTGAAATAACTGATGTAATTATTCTACGTATGTATAGCCAACTTGTCGTGCCCTATTACTTCCATCAAAACAACAAACTGCATTTCTGGTGGCGACTGTTGGCTTTGGAGTCTATTGTATCTGCCATATGCATGTACTACGTTCAGATCGCGCAATGAGGGGCATTCTATTTGATTTTCACTGGCGCAGGAACGGAGCAAATATGGGGCGACCCGATTACATTGAAGTGTAAACCTCGACTACGACTGCGACTACTGGTAGACTTTGACTGCTGTCTGTCTGTATAAGAGGCAGCCAGTTTGTTGTTTCTCTGTGTCTGGTCACATTCCGTTGAACGGACCCACAGCAAGGTATGGTGTAGGAAACGAACGTGTAGTATTCCAACACCCTTCTATGCCGTGCAAGAATCTTCTAGCGTTGCCTGCGTCTCTGACATTCTCATTGTGAGGCGTTCAGAATCATAATTACAGCAAGTCTGATATAAATTGGTGAGCTGACACTATGTAGCATAGGGCCGAGACGATTGGCCACCTGTGCCAGTGCAGTGAAATAGGACTTCATGTTAGATTTAGTGCCACGCTGTCCAGCTTAGAGCAAAAATAGGGATTAGCCGGTGACCACTTATAACATGATGCACCTGGGTGTTGACCAGAGGATCTGACCGGCTCACTAGGCTCAGAGGAAAGGCAATGCTATTCTGGGAATCTTTATGTAGCACTTCAGCTCAAAAGCGCCTTTATTTTCTTCCTTAAGTACTGGGAGATAGTTCATTACTCACATCCGTATGTTGTTACAGGGAAAATGTATGCTCTCTTGATTTCCTTTCTGGTGCTTAACCATAGACTTTTAATGCTATTTAATCTTTGTATTGCAGAGCTCATTTTTTTTTTTTGGGGGGGGGGGGGGGGGGGGGGGGGTGGGGGGGGGGGGGGGGGGGGGGGGGGGGGGGGGGGGGGGGGGGGGGGGGGGGGGGGGGGGGGGGGGGGGGGGGGGGGGGGGGGGGGTTGGGGGGGGGGGGGGGGGGGGGGGGTTCAAATTCCGTCGAACAGTCTCCATAGCTGTTTATTGTGTAGCCCAAATATTCAAAGTTTGTGACATTTTAAATTTCTTTATCATTTATTGCTATTTTGTTGTTACATCCAGGTTTAGCTGTAAACATTATTTTTGATTTCTTTAAATTCAAGAATTTGATCTGCACTGTGTTTTTCGACAGACATGATTAAGTGGTCTACTTCAATATCTTACCAGCATCCAGACAATTTCTCATAGCACAAGCTACACTAGATGTACGTGGGAGATCAGATCACTGAAGGGAATTCTCTACAGCTTAGACTACTGAACATAAACAATATGGCATGAGTGAACTTTCAGCCACCAGCAATTGTACCTTGATGTCACTAACCCGAAAGTAACTACTGTTTTCATTAGAGTCATTATCGTGGAGGTGTGAGTGCAAACGGAGCGATCAGAGGCCGCTGTAGGGTGTAACATGTTATTGATCTCATTCAGAATGTAAAGGTAGATCGTTCGGTTTCTAGATGGAAAGAGTGCATCTGGTTAGAGAAGTCAAACATTCCTTTAGGCTTCAGAGATGTCGCTGTACAGAAGAACGCATCGAACTCCTTGCATAAATGTTTTGTAAAAGACTAAGACGCGAGGAATACCTATCGCAGACAACAGGAACAAGGCAGCTTTATTGTTTACATGCTAAAAGGAGAAAACAACACAACTTCGTGATTATGTTGTAAATGTATGGAAAGAAAGCTTTAAGAAGACATGGAAAATATTCTTGACATCTTGTGCTATGTCTCAGAAGGACGTCAGCACATGAACTGATACTGTTGGAGACCGCAAGAGAAGCACGATATCTTAGGCCAGTCGATAAGGCGCTCACCACCATCTTTACCAAAAGAGGAGATGCACGTAGATCACGAGGTAGATTAAGAACAAGATGGGAAGATAACATCAGAGAAGTTCTATAGTTTGCAATGAAAATAGCTCTTTAAAGAACTGCCTTAGCTGGTCTATCTAGTGTCGAACGGAGAGAAAGACTGTTTCGTTTAATTAAAACCGAAGAGAAAGATTCCCTTTACTGTGAAAAGTTACCTCCTGGATGCCTCATTACCAATTTCATTGTCTACCTAACCACTGTAAAATCAAGAGTACATTTGTTTCGCTCACTGGAAATTGAAGCTGAATTACTTATTAGAAAGGTGACAGCTGGAATATTTCTGTGTATGTCTATCTCGTACATAAGCAGCGCATGCAGCCGACAGATGTCACTGTGTGTTTAGCTGTCCTGAAAGGTTTCCTAAATGTTATTTACGTTCGCAAAATGTCTTCTCGCCATATGTAGTTCATTACACACATGTTGAACCGAGATGTTTGTCAGCATTACGTAAGATGTCCTTTAGAAAATGTCGCTGCCATCAAGGCTTGTGGGAAAGAATTTCACTTCCCTGCTAGCTCTCCTGCCTGTTGTAGTCATGCGTACAATATGTCTTCCGTATGTCATTTCCTCAGTTGTGATTGTTAAGGCCTGAATCTTCTTCCTAGAAGCATATTTTCCTTTTGTGTTACTTGCAAGCCAATGCAGGTTTTTGTGTGGCCAAAGTATTTCGGGCCTATTTGAGGATTAGGCATTTTAGATTACCTTATATAATTGTTATCCCAGTTGGGAGGATGTTAATCCAATTAAAGGACTATGAAATGCAACCTGAAAACTTCAATGTTATGGCAGGGCAGACCAGGCCTTCAGCCTTGATTGGAAGCAGGTCAAGGAAGAAACTCTGACATGCGGATAGAGTACTACTGTTCCGATTGTCAGCTTTTTTAGCATGATTTGTTCCAAGCGTATTGGTGTTATGTTCTCTCTCAATGGAACAGAACACGCAGAGCGAGGGATTCATGCTGCCTGGGAAACCCGTGGTATCTACAATACTGCCAGGCACATTGAACGTGGAGAACACCAGCTTCACTAGAGGCCTCATCTAGTATCGGATTGTGCTGTGGGGCCCCATGCTTAACTACGTCACAATGAGACATGACTGACTTCAAATGCGTGTGTGCGTGAGTATGTTTCTCTGTTTGGCTCTCTGAATTACAATGGGTAAGTAAAGCAGAAGATCCTTTTCCACCCCTTCAAGCGTTATTCGGCATACACGTCTAAACCTATATTTATAGACCAATCAGCACTTGGTTGGTGATGTGGTGGGCATCACACCGGCCGCCTTTACTTCCAAGACTTCTACCTGGTACCCATTTTAAGCTAGATGCCACAGTCATTTGGAAAACATCTGTCTAGCCCCGTTCGCATTCAGACCTTAGAATCCGCCGGCGAGTGTCTAGCCGATACACAACGACGGCTCTCGAATTACAGTGGGTTCCACCTGGTTAACCAATAGTCTGCACACAATAAGATAGATGTTTTAAACGGAGATGAACACAAAACTCAAGTTCTGGAACACAGACCAACCAAAGTCCAAAAGTGGGCGAACAACCAAAACCTTCTGCCGCAGTTTGGTAAATGGCAAGAGGAAAAAAGAATGAACAAGAAAGGTCGTTTTACTTGTATGAAAATACTGAGGTACAACTGTGCACTTACCGAGTCCTTGTGGCAGAGAAAACAGGTGGGCGGAGGGGGGTGGCGATAAAATGACGTCAGAGGTGGCTCTCAACCCTCATAAACATTTTCTAAGGATGGGGAGAGGCCTCATGCAGCCAGAGCCATGCTAAATACTTAACAATGTTTAGTAATAATAATAATAAGAGAAGAGGAAGAAGAAGAAGAAGAAGAAGAAGAAGAAGAAGAAGAAGAAGAAGAAGAAGAAGAAGAAGAAGAAGAAAAAGAAGAAGAAGAAGAAGAAGAAGAAGAAAAGAAGAAGAATAAGAAGAAGGAGAAGAAGAAGAAGAAGAAGAAGAAGAAGAAGAAGAAGAAGAAGAAGAAGAAGAAGAAGAAGAAGAAGAAGAAGAAGAAGAAGAAGAAGAAGAAGAAGAAGAAGAAGAAGAAGAAGAAGAGGAAGAAAAAGAAGAGGAAGAAGAAGAAGAAGAAGAAGAAGAAGAAGAAGAAGAAGAAGAAGAAGAAGAAGAAGAAGAAGAAGAAGAAGAAGAAGAAGAAGAAGAAGAAGAAGAAGAAGAAGAAGAAGAAGAAGAAGAAGAAGAAGAAGAAGAAGAAGAAGAAGAAGAAGAAGAAGAAGAAAGAAGAAGAAGAAAAAGAAGAAGAAGAGAAGAATAAGAAGAAGAAGAAGAAGAAGAAGAAGAAGAAGAAGAAGAAGAAGAAGAAGAAGAAGAAGAAGAAGAAAGAAGAAGAAGAAGAAGAAGAAGAAGAAGAAGGAGAAGAAGAAGAAGAAGAGAAAGAATTAGAAGAAGAGAAAGAAGAACAAAGAAAAAGAAGAAGAAGAAGAAGAAGAAGAAGAAGAAGAAGAAGAAGAAGAAGAAGAAGAAGAAGAAGAAGAAGAAGAAGAAGAAGAAGAAGAAGAAGAAGAAGAAGAAGAAGAAGAAGAAGAAGAAGAAGAAGAAGAAGAAGAGAAGAAGAAGAAGAAGAAGAAGAAGAAAAGAAGAAGAAGAAGAAGAAGAAGAAGAAGAAGAAGAAGAAGAAGAAGAAAAAAAAAAAGAAAAAGAAGAAGATGATGATGATGATGATGATGATGTTTATGATGATGATGAATGAACGAACGAACTAATTTTATTTTCAGAAGGTTACAAATTGGGCACCCAGCCCGTTTTCCATTCGGCCCTTCTAAGCACTCATCTTTCAGAGAACCAATACCTGTTATCAATAACGCATGTTATGTTCAAAAAGAAACCTCATAATTGACGGAGTGGAGAAATTACTGTTGGAAAATCTTGATTTAGCTAACAATATTGTTGTGCAAAGTAAAAACAGTAATCACATGCAAAGGAAAAGCGATGATTTAGCAAACATAACATAAAGAGATAGGTAAAAAAAAAAACTTTACGAAAAGAGGCATATATTGAAGACACCAGTTGAGTTGAGTTGAGTTAAGTCAAGAATTGACATCACAGCACTCGGGGCATTCGTATGCATGCTCCGTCCTCATCTTCAGCAGCCATCGCTGAGTTCCAATACTGATAGTACCGTTCACAATATGGCTAAAAGTCCGTCTTGCCTTTCCTCTGAGTATAGTGAGCCGGTCAGACTCTCTTGTTACACCCAGGTGTCTCATTCTCTCCAGGCAACAACATATTAAGTAGATTTAAGACTATAGACAAATATAATAAAATTAATAGATCAATTTACTCATTTAGATGGTGATATTAATAGTGAAGAAAATACAAAAAAGAAAAAAATAATGACACACATTGGCAAGGCATCGCAGCGTTTAATAACTTGAAGAAAATATGGAACTCTAAAATTTATAGTTTTAAAACCAAGTTACATATTTTCAAAATCTAATATTTCAATTTTAAAATATGCAAGTAAAAGTTGGAGAATCACTAAAGACATGGAAAGAAAGTTAAATTCAAAAGGAGTGAAGAAATAGGAGACATTTCTGGGCAACAACTAGTATCAATAATTATAGTTACAAAGCAGAGAAGATGGCGCCACGTTGGACACATCCTGGGAAACAAATCCAGCAGAGAATGATCAAACAAGCATTATAGTGGGAAATAAATGGAATAATGAGACGGTGGTGCCCAAAAGAAACCCTAAGACGAACGGTGGTGAGAGAGGCCAAAGCTGCTGGACTGGATTCCATCTAGAATATTAAACTGATAGAAGGGAGTGGAGGAATACGACTGCGAGCCCTATGTGACACAAAATGGCACAACATAGTGATGATTGAATGAATATAAATATAATTTCAAATAATGGGATGTTTATAATATTTAAGGTTTAAACAACGGATTGACATCATGGCACAAGAGTGGTAACCCATAAGTGCCCCGTTCTACTCTCAGTGCAGTGCACGAACTCTATAGCACAGGCGAGGATCCTGAAAACACTTTAGATTGATTTTTAACGCCGTTAGGCAACTGTTTTCAACTTCTAAATGACTGCCAGGGGAATTTTTTTAACGTGAGCAGCAATACACACGGACATCCGATCGTACCACACAGAGACCAGGAGAAATTACTAGAAGTCCATGTGTGATATATATCTAAATGAAGGCCCGGCTCTCTAGCGAAGTTGGTTAAACCTGACTTTCGCGGCGGCCGGGTGACGAACTCCTTGTGGTCCGGGTTCACTCCCGGGGGGTAGGCAGAAAAGCCACATTTCTCCCAGATTAACGGTACCTATAATGGAATCAATGCCGAAGGGTTGCGATATCCATAGTACCGAGCCAAAGAGTTTACAACTCTTGGTTTCTGGATACGTTTTAAAAAAAAAATCTAAATGAAGACTTGCAGATCATTTCTATGTCTTTCGGGTCGCGAAAGCCTCACAGGGGTGGGGGGGGGGGCGGTGGTAGAGGGTTGCGCAAGACACCTAGGCCAACCTGTACTGGCTCCTTGTCGTGTGGCATGTGTGGAATTTTCTTTCATCTTTAACTGAGAGTCATAGATAAAAGCTGTGCGTAACTACTTGAGTTATGATTCAGCTTTTTGCCACTTCATCGTCATGGCGCCTCGTTACCTGTTCATTACGGACGCTAAGTGCATCGTTTCGCCATTAAAAAATACATAACGGGTGTCTCATAAGTTTCCATAGATACGAAATAAGTAACATATTATCACCAACGCCATTTCCAATGTGACACCAGCTGTGCTTATACACATTTTTCAGCAGTGTTGGACACATCAAAACGTTTTCAAAACAATCGTAGACACGTAGAGCATATTATATATTTTCATAAAAAGTGTCTTTATTCTTATGTATATAAAATCATCAGACAACCTGTACCACGATAGTTAGCAAAAGCTGAGATCGTAACAGAATGATAATGGCTAGGCTAAGACAGAAACCGCTGATTGGTTGGCGAGGCCACAAAATCGGTGAATAATGTTCCACACACGCACATGCACACACACCACAACACACACAAGAACAATCACAAGACAGATGTGTGTGGAGTTAACTGTTTGCGGCATAGCCAGAAGGTGTTATGATTATTTCGGGCGAGTCCCCCCCCCCCCCCCCTTCCTTTCCCGCCTTGATAAAAAGGTGCAGATACTTACCACAGAGTGTCTGTTACATTAGGGCTGGAAAAACAAACAAAATAGACAACACACACACAAAAAAACTGTGTGCAACATTGCATACCGTCAGAAAAAGATAACCGGCATCGAGAATTTATCAGTTTACACGATGTCTTTGTCAACAATGTATTAACTTTGTTGCTTGTCTTAGGAGACGGAATATTAGGGTTGGGGGGGGGGGGGGGAGGGAGAAGGAATGCGGGAGAAGGGGTTCCCCAAATTTTGAGACCCTTTAACCCCCCCTTCCCCAACAACAACAAAAACAGTAGTTTTAGGCAGCAGAAGACCTTTATCGCTTTCTCACCATCTATAGATGTTTTCTTTTAAAGTTTTTTTTTTTTTAATGCTTTCGAAATCTATTATATTTTATCTGCCACTCAGTTGATAATAATTGTCAAAAACGCCATCTAAAGGCAAGGAAAAACATCTAAATACGGATGTAAAAACATCCAAAGTGGCAACACTGCCTCTTACCTTTTATTAACTTTTATTGTGCCTTTCTGGAGACGGCAGTAGTCACCGCTCTCTTTATCCCAACGGGTACTTGCAGCCAATATAGCCCGCCCTGTGAGCAATAGTACAGGTCGAGTACCTTCTGTTGGTATTCTCATAGTTACCGTGCCGGGAATCGAACCTGTCACCTCCAAATGTCGTATGCGCCTCGCTATGGAAACAAGTATACTAAGAACATGGTCAACAAGGAACCCGAAAATCGATGTCTTCGTTGACCGCGTTTATTCTACAGCTTGAAATCCACAACAATGGGTTAGGGAGAGAATTTATCTCAAATCATTGAGATGGCACCATATGTTACATAAATTTATATTAAACAAGCATAGATCGAAAAACTATCACAATAACAATTATAAACATATTGGACAGTAACGCGCTGTCTAGAATAAAATTGGTTGTTGCGTATCCTTTACAGGACGTTGCAGAACCAACCCCAACAACCCCTGACTGTTGTGTGGTTTTTCTAGGCAAATTTAGGTCCAATAGTTTGCCATTGCTTCATGGACGGTCGGCTTTCTTGATACCACTTTCGAAACCAAAGCAAGGCGAATGGCCCGCAGCTGGGATCGAACCCGGCATCCCGGCATTACGAAGCGTTCGCGTCGACTTACCCACAGAGCCGTCAAGAATACAAAAAAACATTTAAAAAGAGATTTGACTGGCCGTTATCTTTTTGTTACACGTATTAAATAAACCGAGGGCGAACCCTTGAGGCCGTAGAAACATTACATATAACAACAGACAGACAATGTATTGTGGGCACTAGTAGACTTGATAACCTAAAAATCGTAAGCTATAGTTACCGTGCCGTGAATCTAGCAAACTCTAAAGAAGCCTTTTCCCAATTACTCATTTTCTCGTCAGCGACCCGCTGAAAATAAACAAAGAGCGTTACACCTAGCACGAAATTCTGTAGAACAAGCGATCTGCCCCTGAAATCTCCTAACCTCTATCAAACGCTGACGGACCGATTCAGGTAACCGAACCCATTACTTTCAGAGCGAATGGTGTACGATGTAGCTAGCTAAAATTATCCGAAAGGGGGCGAGAGCGAAGGGCAGGCTGGGGGTTAGGGGTGGGTTGTTAGGTCCTAAGGTACCTGAAGCCCGAGGTTCGAGTGGATAGTGGATGCAACATCAACATTCCGACCTTTCTTCCCTAGTAACCAAAGCGAAAGAAGCACTCGTGGGCGCCGTTAGCACCCCATGAGAATCCTACCTCAAAGTAAACACAGCCTGTCCTGGCGCAGGAAAAACCTTCGTTTACTGGGCTGAAGGTGGTGAAAGATGTTTCCCTTGCATTATTGTAATCTTCTGTCATATCTTGAAAACTACTACTACTCACAGGGAAAGTGGCCGAGGTGTAGCGGCTAGACGATCATAAGATTGTGAGTTCGGGTAATGATCGACTCAGGCTTTTTTTAAAAAAAATGACCCATTGATCTATAAAATATGGGTCTAGGCCTGCATGCAAAATACGCCCAAAGGCGTGAAAAAGGGTCCTTTGCTTTACTAACTAGCCTGAGCCGCAGTATCGAGGTCACTAGGTCTTGCCTTTCGGTCCGAAAGTGATAGGCTCGAATTTGTAGTGAGCGGATTTGGCTGGTGGGGGAGAAAAGGGGAGGGGGTAGGGGTAGGGTGGTTGATCTTGGCTGTCAGGTGGGACCATCCCAAAAGTAGTAACCAGGAAGTGGTCACTTGAGATGAACCTTGACTGACAACGTATCTGCTTCGCCACGATTCAGCTTTTCATGATTACTGCAACGTGTCTACTTGCACTGCTCTAACGTCTAGGACTGATAAGACAAACGCCGCTCAGCTTCCTTGTACATGTTTATCAGTTTATTCTGCTGCATTTATTCAACATGCTCCAACGATTATTCACACTTCCATCACTTGCGACATATTCAAACACTGGTCATTCACACGACATAAGAACTCATCATCATCATCAGGTGCCTTACCGACTGGCGTGGGCGATCATGCCTCTCCACAATCTGCGATCTCCTGCAGCATGTATCAGTTCGTGTGCTGACACACCTCCATACCATGCAACAAGACTGTCGAGCATCTTCTCTCGTTGTCTTCCTCTATCCCTCCTTCCACAGATCTTTCAAATGGTCACCACATGTTCTATTTTCCCTCTTCTTTTTCTGGCCGAAAACGATGACTGTCTCCTTCTCATGTCTGTGATAAGTTTTCTTCGGGCTCCAACCTCTTTCAAAACCTCTTGGTTGCTCTTGTTTGGCTGTCCAAGGTATTCTAAGCATTCTTCTGTAAAACGACATTTTCTGAGGCCTCTAGAAATAGTTTTAGATCACATTCGTCAAAAGAAAGGACAAATTCTGACAATTTGTTTTAACATTCGTGGTAGATATATTTGGTAATTGATATTTTTGGTTTTCTGTATTGTTTTCTAATTCTCTGTCAAACTCCCTATCCTGAGTCAGAAAAAGCTGTCTAGATACTAAAACTCCGTAGCTTGTCTCTCTTAAAACACTGATGATAAAAACATGATAACAGTAAAACTAAAATGTCCCCGCACTAGACCCCACAGGTTTAAATGATAATTGCACTCTACGCTAAACATTCAGAAAGGAACTGCACTGTGAGATGAGGAGGACTCAGACATTTGCCAGCGGTAGCAAAAAGCAGGACGATTTAGTGTCAGTTTAATGTTAAAGTCGATATGATTAACTTCATTGCCTCTGATTTTAGCCAGTGTGGCCCAATCGTGAGTACAAAAAACAAACTCTGTAGCTCCAGCCACACTCTCCAGAGGTTTTCGTAAAAACTGCATTTATGAAAGGAACGACGGAACAGTGAAACGAACCCACGACCTTCAGAACGCGAGGCAAACGGCTTGTCCATTTCCCCACGTAGTGAGATAGCTGAGGCTCTATGTCCTGCTGGCGGATAAGGGGCGAATGTAGACGTGTGTCCACTAACCGTCTGTGTTTTCAGCTTCCGTCAGTACACACAGATACTAAATGAATACATTCTAGTATATCATAACTGACAAGAGCCTCACCTGCCGCTGCGACTGTCTGGGATTCAAGTCCGCATTCAAGCTGCTTACTTTTCAAAATTTATTTTGAGTACAAGGTAATGTTCTGTTCAGTTAGGCGCTTAGTGTGATGTTGATCACAACCACCCGTCGAAGGTCGATTGGTCTAAACAATTGTAAAGTGACAGAGGACACTTTACCATGCCCCTAGGCGTATTGTCTATATGGTGCTGGAACTGTATTGTGTATACCAATCGGCAGTCGATCGGAGATGTGGTCAGCATCACGAAGGCGGCTTTTACTTCCTATGACTGTAACTTGTACTCAGGGCACAGTTTTTAAAGTAATCCACCTCGATGCAAATCTGAAACCTAGATATTCGGAGCGACAGGCGAGCCTCTTGCCACTGGCTGGACCTGGACATCAAGGTCATGCTTGAAAACAATCCGGCTCGATTCTGGTTTGAACCCACAAGTTTCTTATCTGCAGGCTAACGTCTAGCCACTACAGCAAGGCGACTCCTACACAAACATAGGTCTAGCACTGTGCTCGATGCCGCAACATACGTCAAAAGGGTCCCTTGATTCTATTGTTTTACTATCTCATTGACCTACACGATTCTTCAACAAATGGCAATCGCAGACAGGCGCTTGAAGAAAAATAAACCATTGCTCAGAATATGCAAGCAAAGAAAGAAATACCTATTCTACATCTTGTGATATATTGCGCACGAGTTGAACGTGTAGAGAGTGAGTTCTCGCGCTGGCAAAGGTGAGCTGGTATGCCCTTCCAAGTACATGTAAACCATCTCATCCTAAACAGTCAGGTTCTACCTGAGCCTCTGTGTGCCAGGTTTTGTGGTGAGTGTTGGAAAAAAAGCGTTAGGTAAAAAAAAATAAAAAAAAATAATATTGCGCTACGCCTGACAGAGTTTTGGTTGGTTTAACACCAGAACTACATTCATATTCTTCTCTGGGAGGATTATCTGCAAAGCCTTATCAACAATAGGAATACGGGAATTTCGTGTAATCCTCACGTATTCGTTCGAACTTGTGGAATATGGAGACAGGATTCTGTCTTCCGTGTTTAATTCTTGTGGTGAATTCAAAATGGCGAATGGATAAAATGGAAGATGATAGTTGTCTGTCGGCCACAGTGCTAACCTGAAACGGATAACCATTTCTTTAATATTCTGAGCAAAAGGTGGACACCATATGTTACTTATTGTTTGCGCACTGAATTCATATTTGGCATACTATTCAAAAAAGCTGTTTTCCTTGCGTCTTTACATTAAGGTAATGATAGCACTTCGTTATATGTATTTTTATGGTTCAGTTGTCAATTGTTGTGTCCTTTTTTTTTTTTTTTTTGCCTTTATATTTTAGAAACTTGCACTTTTTTGTTTGTTTGACACAGACGCTGGCATCTTTCTTATGATGTCCCACTGTCACCGAGCTGTAACCCAGTGTCGTGGCTAAAAGCTAGCACGGATGACAGCATACATTATCTTATTCACTAGGATAGGCAAGTGTTAGTCCTTAAGAAAGACAATAGGGGCTTTTGAGCTGAAATGCTATAGAAAGATCCTCAGAATATCTTGGCCAAAGAAGATGAGAAATATTGACATCTTAAAAGATTTTAACATCAAGGAAGATTGGCTAGTAAACAGCATCCTTTCTCGGAAGCTGAAATATTTTGGTCATATCAAGCGCCACGACGGATTGGAAAAAATTATAGCAGAAGGCATGGTACTAGGAAGGAGGGGCAGGGGCAGGGGCCAACCGACATAAGATGGACACAGGATATAAGTGACTCCTTGAGTGTGAAAGTGCATGAGGCGGGAGAACTGGGGAGAGACCGAGTTTCATTCAGGCAGACTGTGATGAGAGCGACGTTCTGCAAAGGACCTGCTACATGATGAGGCAAGTGTTATCCACTAGCTACCAATATAAGGACATGGTACTATTTAACCTGTTGCCTTATAGCAGCTGTCAGCACCAAGTTTTCTCTCTTAACGTCGAATGTTAGACCGCGTAAACCAAACTGGCTTTATAACATTGTACTAACAGCTTCGGGTGGATGTGCTAGTGGAGGGGATATTTTCTTCTTCTTATGCTCGTTATCCTTGCCAGTGCTTTTCACACGAGTAAGCCGCTCCTCTGTGTCTCTATGGAGACCGTCATACAGAGCATGTCCCCCACTGATCCACTGAGCTTGATTTCCACCGGAATGCCAACTGGCAAGACAGGGATCTGACATTCATGAATGCAGTGGTGATAACCTTGTTGATGATAACGATCCACGGCATCGAGGGTCCGCCTCTGTCTATTGGTGTGAATTCCATATAGTAGGCATGTCTACATTTCATGTTCAGTATTCTATGGTGTCTGTCTACACGGGCACAGTTCTGAGGCCCCAGCCGTTAATGTCCAGCAAATATGACAGCGGTATCTGTCGTGCCCAGTTCGCAGTCTAAATTAAATATTAGTTTCTTTCGTTGGATTATGTCTTGGGAATTGTGTACTGTATCTGAAGTGTTCCAATTGTTTCTAATGTTGTAGGTAGGTGCTATGCTGAAAAAAAGAAATCCTCAAGTTTGACCAGCATCGCCCAAGGGGGAGAATTAGGTTATAATTATGGCTAGGTTATATGCGCTTCATAAAATGGCTTAGCCTTGCACGCAACCAAGAGCCATGAAAAGGATTCATGTAGTACTAAAGCGAATAAAGGAGACAGACCCACATACGGTCGCAATCGGAGACGAATTCGTCTACAGGCCAGCCAATAGGCAACCTTGTCGCTGAAGAGCGGTTCTAATGTCCGTCTTGATTTGTAGATCCCACCCGTCCCCTCCTCCACTTCATCTATGTGACTGCTCTGCTCTCTCTCTCTCTCTCTCTCTCTCTCTCTCTCTCTCTCTCTCTCTCTCTCTCTCTCTCTCTCTCTCCCTGTCTCTCTCTCTCTCTCATTCACTGAATGCGATGTAGGTCTGCAAGTATACTATCTCTCCACAGACATCTTGGTCTGCCTCTCAGTACACTTCCAGTAACCACCTTTTTTATATACGCCGTTTCTGTCATTTATCTTCCACTCTTATTGTTTGTCCAGATAATTGCAGTCTTTTAGCTCCCATGATGTCCGTAGTTAATAATTTTTTAAACATTTAATCAATGTTATTGTTGCTTCTCTATTCTTCGCTGCCTGCAATATTGGTCGGTGCATATATTCGTGGTAAGAGTTAGTTATCAAATGTCTACAATCATTCTTCTTCTCTTTAAGAAGTATGGCTTTCAGAGCCATATAGGACAAATTTGCTTATCGATGTTTTATATACTCTTCGCCGTGGACATCGGCTGTATAAAAACAATAATATGCAGTAAGGTCTTGTTGTTCTTCCACCTCTGGACTTTAGACTTTTTCTGGAACTCGAGTTGTAATCTGGTAATCCTAGTTTCAGCTTCCTAGCAAACTCGAGTTGTAATCTGGTAATCTGGTAATCCTAGTTTCAGCTTCATAGCAAACTCGAGTTGTAATCTGGTAATCCTAGTTTCAGCTTCATAGCAAACTCGAGTTGTAATTTGGTAACCTGGTAACCTGGTAATCTGGTAATCCTAGTTTCAGCTTCATAGCAAACTCGAGTTGCAATCTGGTAATCTGGTAATCTATCTGGTAATCTGGTAATCCTAGTTTCAGCTTTATACCAAACTCGAGTTGTAATCTGGTAATCCTAGTTTCAGCTTCATAGCAAACTCGAGTTGTAATCTGGTAATCTGGTAATCTATCTGGTAATCTGGTAATCTGGTAATCTGGTAATCTGGTAATTCTAGTTTCAGCTTCATAGCAAACTCGAGTTGCAATCTGGTAATCTATCTGGTAATCTGGTAATCTGGTAATCCTAGTTTCAGCTTCATACCAAACTCGAGTTGTAATCTGGTAATCCTAGTTTCAGCTTCATAGCAAACTCGAGTTGTAATCTGGTAATCTGGTAGTCTAGTAATCATAGTTTCAGCTTCATAGCAAACTCGTGTTTTTAACTGGTAATCTAGTAATCTTGTAATTTTGTAATCTATCTCGTAATCTATCTGGTAATCTGGTAATCTGGTAATCTGGTAATCCTAGTTTCAGCTTCATAGCAAACTCCAGTTGTAATCTGGTAATCTATCTGGTAATCCTAGTTTCAGCTTCATAGCAAATTCGAGTTGTGTCTACACCTTTTAGATCGTACCTATTTGTATGCGGATTGTTCAATGTTTTATTTTCGCCTCTCAGGTAAATACGCTCTGACCTCGAATGGAGCCACTGCCTAGTCGACTCTTACGACATGCTTGTTAGACAGGCAGTGGGTTTAGTCGCCCGGGAAACAACACCGGAATTCTATATATTGTTATCTGGGTACTAATCTTTTCAACTGTGTAGTAACTTTAACGTAACGATTTCAAGCTGCGGTAGTTAAGTGCTTGCCACTTTTGACTGGCAGCCAGGTTGTCTAGAGTTCCAACCATGTAATGTACTGGTAGGTAAACTCTAATAGAGATATCACTTATTGATTGCCGAATGGTCCATACAATTATGGGTTATCAAAACATATCTCCCACCTGAGTTCTGGGGGAACCAGTTATGTTGAACACATAGAAAAGACTCACTGTCCTTATTTTAGAAAGCAAAAAGGGAAGTGATAAAAAAAGGGGAAGTAAGTGGCTCGGCATTTAACTCCGCCACAAATCTTCAAAATATCCTTGTCATTGATAGTTAGAAAAAGAATTCTTGCCTGCTACATCCATCCAGTTTTAACATATGGCTGTGAATCCTGGACAATCGGTAGGCAGGCCAAACAATTTATTGAGGCCTCAGAGATGTGGTTTTACAGAGAATGCTTGGACAGCCAGCCAAAAAAAGCAACCAGGAGGTTTTGAAAGGGGCGGGACCCCGAAGACAACTTATCACAGATATCAAAAGGAGACAGTATCATTTTTCGGCCATGTTGTGAGAAGAGGGAAAATAGAACATTATGTGATCACTGGAAAGATCTGTGGAAGGAGAGTTAGAAGAAGACAACGAGAGAAGATGCTTGATAGTCTTGTTACATGGCATGGAGGTGTGTCGGCACACGAACTGATACATGCTGCAGGAGATTGCAGATTATGGAGAGGCATGATCGCCGACGCCAGTCGGCAAGGCACCCGATGATGATGATGACATATCTTTAGTATGCTGCAACAGGCCAGGATGTGGAAATTTGGTGATAATCGAAAGACCATGCTACAGACGGAAAGGGGAAGAACAGTGTTCCTGTGAATTCTAGTCGATTGATGGGTCTGTTTGTACCAGCTGGCTGATAACTATAACGTTTACCACACCACACTGAATATAAAACATCTTAGCCTGGACTTCAGACCAACAAGGTAGATCACAGGTACTCCGTTCAGTCTCTAAAGAAGTTATAAATAGGGTACCCATAACAGTTACACCAGCAAGGTGTTACCTGCAGTACTATGCGGGTAAGGACGAGGGGATCCACGTATAGGAAGCACATACAAGGTCACGTTCCTTCAGTAAATCACTCACCTCTAGAGAGCAAGGGTAAAAGAGGATCAGTAGGAGACGATGAGAAACTATAACGGCAAGTGGAAGATGCTTTAGAAAGTTAAATACAGAACAGATTAGGAAACAGCAGAATTAATAGTATACATTGCAAAATAATGCCATGTCAAATATGGAAGTGAGTCACCGTACACTTGTGTTATATAAAGAAAGGCTCACTCTCTATTGACACAAACTAAATTTGTTAACCAGCAAATTATCTGTGACAATAACAATGAAACGACCCGTGTCTTCAATCAATCAGTTGCAGATTCAATAGTTAGGGGTAGTTGTAATTAGGGCTGTACCGAAAATTCGCTTCGTTTTCGCTTCGGGCCGAATAGTGGACCTATTGACTGTTGGGTATTCGGCCGAATAGTTGCGGTAGGGCGGATACGAATAGTAGTTACTTTACACCCGCTTCTGCATACACGGCTTTAATGCTGACAACATGGACCGATTGGGTTTGTTGAAAGCTAATGAAGCTTTCCTGCATTAACTAAGCTGTCAGTGACAATTTCCAAGTTTAGTTACTTGCTATAATACTTAGGATTCTTTCATTCCTAGTTATTAGTTACCACGTACTGACTAAAGGATGTAAAAAAAAAAAAAAATGTTTCTAAATGTTTACTATTCTGTACGAATACTAACTAGACATGGAAAGAATTTAAACTCAGGCCACATCCAATTCGATAATTTAAAAAAAATCAAACGAACGGAAACATATAAGTACTTGGGTGCAAACTTCAACTGCTCCAACATGCTGATAGAAGAAATACAATCCAGAATACAATATAGAAATAAAGTATGCTATGCTCTTCAACATCTGTTAAAGTCACAGTGTCTGTCTCGCAGCGCCAAGATCAAAATATATCAAACGTTGATAAAACAAGTCGTTTTATATGGATTTGAAACTTAAAGCAGAAATAAAAGAGATGAAACCTTATTACAGGTTTTCTAAAACAGTCTTACGACAAATCTTTAGACCCATCAGAGATGCTAACAGCGGGGAGTGGAGAGAGAGAAGCAAGAACGTAACACATAATCTATTTAAATCACCATTGATCACTGACACCATGAGAGCTAACTAACAGACTAAAATGGTTGGGGCATAATGAAACAATGTCAGATGACAGAGAAGTAAACACTGAATACACGTGAGAGAGGAATGGGCGTAGACAACGAGGCAGACAAGAAAGAAGTTCGAGAGATAATGTCCAGTCAGATCTGCAAACAATTGGTGTCACAAATTGTGAAGATAAGGCCAGCCAGAGAACGAAAGAACAAACTTTTGAACAAACAAACTTTTTTTTCAAAGGGCTACAAATTGGACACGCAGGCCCGTCTGACATTCGGCCCTGAGAAATGAATGGAGACATCTGCAACAGTGAACCCCAAGGGCTCAGAATTCTAAAGAAGAAGATGACTGTTCTGTGCTACTTTATATGAAGTAAAAGTTCAGCGTATATTTGACATTATGAACGTGTGTGTGTGTGTGTGTGTGTGTGTGTGTGTTTCTTTGTGTTTTTTTAATAGATATATTTTATGCACTATTCGTATTCGTAATCGTATTGGGCCGAATAGCTGGACCCGTTATCGTATTCAGCCCTAGTTGTAATAGATCTCCAAAACGCTGTATTCTGCCACCGATGTGCATTGAATAGTGTAGTTCGCCCATCTCTTGATCTTATTCACCTGTTATATCGCTGTCAAGCTCTTGCTCATTTGCCTTAAATTATTGTTTGAGTCAGGATTTTGAAAGACTTTCTTTTAATGTTGTCATAATATTTCATCCTCTCTATCTCGCTCTCTCTCTCTCTCTCTCTCTCTCTCTCTCTCTCTCTCTCTCTCTCTCTCTCTCTCTCTCTCTCTCTCTCTCTCTCTCTCTCTCTCTCTGTCTCTCTCATCTCTTTCTTAAAATCCACTTCAGCTATTTTTTTTTACTCCGCGTATCTTCAGATTCCCTTTTTCTTATTATTTTCCTTATTTGTTTTCATTACCAAAAAGAAAAGAAAAAATCGCTTCTTTTTGGTTCACTGTTCAAGTCTCTGCTCCCAGAAATAGAGCAGATACCATTTTACATTTGTCTTATATTGTGTTGCCTAACCCTCAACAAAGATTGTTTTTTCTCTTATTCACACCCTCTCTTTTATTGTACAGCCTAAATTCTCAATATATCTACATTCGTCTTTGCGAGCAAACCTGTCTCTGTATGTACCATTTGCATATCGTGTCTGGATATAACAGTCAGTCAGACAGTTCATGGAATCTCTGCACTTCATCTTCATTTCTCTCAACTTTATCTCTTTATCATTTTCTCCGCTATGTGTTTCTCTGTTTATCTCGCGTCACACTGGCGTGTAGGTAAAGGTAAGGTGGCTTTATAAACAGAACTCTTGTGCTGAAGGCACTCGCCAACCTCTCGCGAAGTGCATGCAGGAAAACGAGACAAAAGTATATAGCAGATTCATCACGCCATAGGCTTCACCCTTGCAGCTGCGTCTCATTAAACACCATAAAAAAGTTTCTTCCCTCGCTTTCAGGCTCGCTTTGTTTTCTCTCTCTCTCTCCTTTTCTGTCATTCGTTGGTTCGTTTGTTCACACGTTTGTTTACTCTCCTCTCCTCCTGTCTCTAATTTTATTAAGTTGTTCCTTTTACTTCTCTCGCTCTCAGTCTGTCTCTAGCTCTCCCTGTTGCTTTCTGCAGCTCGTTTCCTCATTCTGTCTCGTTGTGACGATTTATCTTTTGTTCTTTCTCCTCCACTCTCTTTCTCTTTTTCTCTCTCTCTCTCTCTCTCTCTCTCTCTCTCTCTCTCTCTCTCTCTCTCTCTCTCTCTATTTCTTTTGTTTTCTTTATCACGATCTCCAGTTATTTTTTTTTTAAATCTATCTTTTTTTCTCTCTTTTGATCTCAATCTCTGGCTCTCCCGCTCTCGCCACCGACCAGCACGCCACAGACTCCAACTAGTCGCGATCAATGAGATTCTTTGCAAAACGTCGCTCTCATCTCTGTCTGCCCAAAAGAAACTCGTAGGATAGCGCCAGCGTTCCCACCTTGTGCACCATCCTACCCAGGATGTCACGTGTATCCCATGCCCATCTATGTGCTGGTCGGCGACTGTCCCTCTATCGAGAGATCGTCCCAACATTCTCCCGTTTCTAGTCTGAAGTGAGCACGAATATCTATCAAACGTGTACGTCTCAGGTGTGACAACAAGAAAATACTGGGAGCTCGAGAAAGGTAGTAGGCTGATGACGGAGCTAATTCACTTACACATTATCAGAGTGGGGGAATAGATTATAAGAATTAATGTACAAACAGACACTCACATAGAGAACTCCTTGTGTGTGTGTATGGGTGTGGAAGGGCGCTAAAGGTACTTGCCCCCCCCCCCACCCCTTTTTACCCGTTTCTGTCAGATCCTGAACAAGAATGGAGTGGTTCTTGGACAGTGGATCGCAGAGAGTGGATCCTGCAGCGGTCGCTACAAAAGTCAAAGTGCCCAAGAAATACAGCTGTATTCAAATGATTTATTCGTATACAGAGACAGATAGGCTGTAGACATCATAGGTGTAGCTTTTTCTAGATACTTGTGTTTTCTAACATACGAAGACTACCCACATTACCTATTTATTATACGTTCTCACAAACGACGTTTTTGAACATTGTGCACCCAACCTGACCAATCCTCTGGTGCAGCAGCCACTCTCATGAGGAGTATAATAAGTATCTTCTGTCTTTACCTCGTAGACGGCATAGTCTTGGTTCAGCAAGCTTAACTCATAGGTCATGCAGTCGTGTTAGCGTCATAGCTTCACCCTTACCCCCAGCCTAGTCCACACAGCATTATTGATGTCGATTCTGACCATGCTTTCCCCAGTTTGCATTGGTGCATTACTTGCCAGCTGGTCAGCTCATTCAATACCATTGACTCCTGCGTGTCCAGGCGTGGAGATCCAAGCGATGGAAATTAACTGCGACTTGTGAACTATGTCTGTAGAGATTATAGTAAGCATGCTCACATAGTCTGAAACGATTACCGCATGTGCGGCCGCTTGTTTTGCAACCCATGCCTGTTCTCTGGAAGCAGCTGTTTTCTTCATGGTCATGTTTGACTTATTTGTGTGGTTAGCGCCGCTGTCCACTTCTGTTATTTTTCCTGTCTTTTCTGCTGTGTATGCCAATGCTGATCTTGATCCGCACCTCACGGTCCCATCTGTGTAAATGACAACGACGTCTTTTGGGCGTGAATTCTCTTCAAACAGTTCCCTAATCTCACCGGCTACTGTCTCTAGTATACGACTTCTGGGCTATTCTCTGAATAACGGTCCCCAATTATCGAGACGAAAATATACCCTAACAAAGCCTCAGTCACGTGTCAATTGCGTACTCCTGGGGACTATACCACCACCGTCAAGAGAATCCCCCACGCAACTCACGCGGCGTTGATTGTTGCTAAACTAGATGGCTGGTACTCACGAGCAAAAAAAAATGAAGGAAGCTGCAGGAGATGAGGTAGCTGCTGCTCGTGAGTCCCAGCCATCTAGTTTAGCCCCAATCTATGCCGCGTGATACTCTCGGCAGTGGCTGAAGTCGCCAGAAGTGCGCAATTTAGGTCGCCGGAAGTTCGCAATTGAAACGTGACTGAGGCTCTGTTATGGTATATTTTTGGCCTAGATAATTTGGCACCGTTATTCGGAAGGTAGCCGACTTCTGCTATACCTCCCCATTGTTATTACTCAGTGGTCAAGGCATTTGCCTCGCGCTCTGAAGGTCATGGGTTCGTCTCACGGCGGTGCCGGTCAGTTCACGAGTGCAATTTATATTGAGATCCCTGGGGATAGTCGCCAGAGCTACTGAGGTCGTACCATTTGCGTCACTCTCAGCAGGTAGCTAGCTGTTATGCCGAGAGAGACTGAGCCAGTTGGATAAAATCATGTGTAATGAAGTAGATCCTCCCACCTTTACCTTTACCTTTGAATTAGACAATCTTAAACATGTCTTGCTGGTCTACATACAGGTGTGTCCATCCATTACTGTGTTTGACTGATTTCGTCTAGGTCACATAGTTGCTGGATTACATCTTCTGCCCCTGTCATCTAGGAGGAGCTTCTTTTGAGACGCATGATTCCTTTTATATCTTTGATAGTCTTTTGCAGTAGGTGGTTGACGTCTGATATCCTCATGTACGGTTACGTCTGTTAGACTCCATGGCTGGTGGCCATCGTCGGCATACGCAGGACACACCGCGTGTGGTGGTACGAGGTATTTGTATAGCCGAATATGAATGAGTCTCAT
This sequence comes from Candidula unifasciata, assembly GCA_905116865.2. Lineage (NCBI taxonomy): Eukaryota > Metazoa > Mollusca > Gastropoda > Stylommatophora > Geomitridae > Candidula > Candidula unifasciata. Next base: position 159,002 of record CAJHNH020002524.1, on the reverse strand, counting down.
ACACTCATTTTGTACCTGGTTTCGTTTTTCTTGCTAGGTTCTTCTCACAGTGAGGAGGCCAGACCGTAATCTTTAACACTTAGTACAAGTGCCTGAAAGAGCAGAAGGGTAGGTGAGAGTTGGACATTATCGACGTATGCATATACCTTCAGGGCCGCCAGGCCTTTCCTGGCCCTAACTTTGGCATTGTTAACGTAATTCGTGTATGACAAGCATCTATCGAAAATTATGACAAGATATTTCTTTATATTTGTTTCCTCGATGTTTATAGCGCACATGCTCTGGACTGGCGCAGGTGTATTTACACCTAATAAGTCGGTCAAATTCCTGCTGTAGCCTTGTTCTAATTTCATCCCTGCTGTTTTCTCTTTGGTACACAAGGATATCGTCTGCGTACGGCATTGTTCAGCCCAGACCTACTACATCTGCACTGGTGAATAATGATGTGTACACATTAAAGAAAGCAGGAGACAATGATGATCACAATGTTGATCCCCGGGGCAAGCCCGTTAAGACCCGTTTAGACGCTCAGCATCTCACTGTCCTATCGAAGAGCGCAGTTGCGAGCCAGTTGACGCATGTCGCCTCTACATGCATACCAACCATCAGTTTGATGAGCATGTCTAAGTCAGTGGCGACTACGGCAATTTCAATTCCTGCTTGGCAGCCCCCATGCATGTCGTCAAACAATACTGCAGCATTGCACAAGATATCTCTGCCCGGGCTGTACCCAACTACCGAAGGTGCCAAAAGACCCATGGACTCTGTTGTTTAGGTCAACTTTATGACCACGATTTTTCCATGAGTTTTCCTATCGTGTTTTGACGATTCTGTTGCCGTTTACTTTTTCCTCACCTTTCCCAGGCTTTGGAACGGGTTTGAGGCAGCTGTGGAGCCAGTCTTCGGGGACTATTCCGCTTTTGATGCTCTTGTTAAATGTCCTGGATAGCTGCATTTTTATTGTTTCCTCGATGCATTTAAAGTCCTTGTATCTGATGCCATCGGGTCCTGGGGCTGTGTCGGCACAAGTCTTCAGTATAGCTTTGAGGTTTGCAACAGAGCTGTACACTGTGTCTGGACAAATCTTCAGTATAGCTTTGATGTTTGCAACAGAGCTGTACACTGTGTCCGGACAAATCTTCAGTATAGCTTTGATGTTTGCAACAGAGCTGTACACTGTGTCCAGACATATCTTCAGTATAGCTTTGATGTTTGCAACAGAGATGTGCACTCTGTCGGTACAGGTCTTAGTATAGCTTTGATGTTTGCAACAGAGCTGTACACTGTGTCGGGACAGGTTTCAGTATAGTTTCGATGTTTGCATCAGAGATGTACACTGTGTCTGGACAAGTCCTCAGTAGTCCTCAGTATAGCTTTGATGTTTGCAACAGGGCTGTACATTGTGTCGGGACAGGTGGTCAGTATAGCTTTGATGTTTGCAACAGAGCTGTACAATGTTTCATCTTCTCAATCAATATCAGGAATGTGCACGTTGTGGACTAGTCAAGTTTCATCGGCTTTCCCTCGTCTCTGTCTTTTCGGTTTGAAGGATAAATCTATGCACGCGTGCCTTACCTTTATCTTCGTCAGAACTTAAACTTTTGGAGACGACGCGGCCGAAATATCGGCCCAACGAAAAGTAGCCAGAAGGACGGCCAGACCGATCGGTCAGAGCTGTGTAATAAAAGCCTTGGTATTGGCTGGCAGGTTTTCGCACCAGCCAATCAGAATGCTTCTCGCATTTCTTGCATATATGGGCTGTTCATTGATGGCTTTTGAGAAAGTTTAGAGGGTTCTGTGATTTTAAATCGATTTTTGCCCGGCTCTCTAGCGAAGTTGGTTAAACCTGACTTTCGCGGCGGCCGGGTGACAAACTCCTTGTGGTCCGGGTTCACTCCCGGGGGTAGGCAGAAAAGCCACATTTCTCCAAGATTAACGGTACCTATAATGGAATCAATGCCGAAGGGTTGCGATATCCATAGTACCGAGCCAAAGGGTTTACAACTCATGGTTTCTGGATACGTAATAGAAAAATAAAAAAAATCGATTTTTTTTCTGGGGTTACCTGTGCCCCCCCCCCCCTTGCCTCCTGGAGGCAGGAAAATGAGTAGAATTATGTGCCATACGTGTCTGAAGGACCACTGAGGACCTTACATCCCAAGATACAGGTGTTACGACTTATTCAAGCTTTATCCTTAAAGAAATGCACCCGCATTTTACAGGCTAGTTATGTTTGTTTCTAAGTTTTATAAAAATTGCTTGCATAAATTTTGCAAATCAGAATAGTTAATTTGAATAAATGTTGAGATTTCAGTTTGATTCATAAATATTCTGTTAAGTCATTCAATTTCCTACAAGAATATATATAGTTTTGTATATGTTAATTAAAAGCCTAATTTAAAAAAAAAAATTTTTTTGTGTGTGTATAAACTATGAGATTCCCTGCCTGAAGGCTTCGTCTTCTTGGCACCGAAACTCTAAAAAGGCTCCCTCTCCAAAGGGTTAATATAACTCCACAACCAATCTTTAATTGAGGATTATTACAGGATGGTTAGATACTGCGGTAACACTGCGGTAGAGTAGGCGTAATCTTATGAGGGCTTTTTCGCACTCCTATTTTATTTCAACATGTCTCCCATGTTGTGTGTCTAGCTTCTAGTTTGTTTAAAGTGCTTGGTGAGGTAACTTTGTATTTCGTTCATGGCTTGCTTGTGAGCGTCAGACAGTCTGCAAGACTTTCTGCACTTTTAACTTTCTTTGGTGGCACTTCGTTTCTCTGACCATACCTTAGAGACCCCAGGTGTCCACCATGGAAGTTGCCCATAAACATCTTCTTCCTCCCCGGTGTTTTGCATACCCTGTTTGGTAGACGCCCAGTTGTATCAGTCTCATGTAAAAAAAAAAAAAAAAAAAAGTAAAGGACCCTTTTCCACGCCTTTAGGCGTATAGGGCATATAGGGCTAGACCTATATTTTTATAGACCAACTGGCACAAGATGGGTGATGTGGTCAGCATCACGCAGGCCGCCTTCACTTTCCCGGGACTGCACCCCGTACCCACTCAAGGCTGGGTCGACCTGGGAGCCAAGGTCATTTTTGAAAAAAGTCCGGCTCCACTAGGGAGCGAACCTTCCGATCCGCGGCGAGCGTCTAGCCGCTCGGCCTCGGCGACTCATGCTGTACCCAGTGCTTTAAAATGAATAACATCTGATTACTGGAACCTTGTATGTGTTGTTTCCTTGACCAAAATAAAGCATGAAAGGTGGTCGTTTCCATAATGGCACAGCAGGCCTCATTGGCAGAGTGTACTCATGCTGGGTGAGACCAGAACGATATCGAAGGCACGGTCCGTATCGCCTTCTCTGTCGGGGATTCTGGTGGTCTGCTATCTTTCAAGTAGATCAGCTCTGTCGGTGCATCCTCCAATGCCTCACCATGCTTGTTGACCTTGATGTTGCCCAACAGCCGACCCCTTGCCTTAAAGTCACTACACATGATGCTATTGGTGTTAAAAGAAAGTTGAATGTTGAATTAGGAATCGACATCACAGCACTTGGGACACTCCCATAAGCGCTCTGTCCCCATCTTCAGCAGCATGCGAAGAGTTAAAATTCTGATGGTACCAGTAGCAGTCTGATTGCATGTCGGTCTCGCCCCTCCCCCGAGTGTTGAGCGTCAGCCAGATCGCCTTGTAACTTTTTGCAGTGCCATTCTCCTCAGACCGTAATGATCTATCTGTTCCTCAGCACTGTTCACTCGCACCCAAAGGGCCCTCACAACATCCAGCTTGTCATATATTAGTTTATCACCAAGTGGTGCAGAACCGGCCAGTCTATCCGCCTGCTCATTTTCCACTACACCGGCGTGACCTGGAAAAAATATCCAAAGGATGCTAACTATCCGGGACCTCTGAAGTGATGCTTGCCATTCTGCACTGAGCATGCCAGTCTCCACCTTTCTAAGCATGCACTGTGCGTACAGCTGATTCTCAAGCCAACCGAAGGCAGCAGTGACTGCTCCACCTCCATTCTCAAACCAGATGTTGTGATATATGCCAGGCTTTGTTTCGCCAAGCGACGTACATTCGCCTTCGCTATGAGCTCCCATGAACTTCGTCTACCCCTCACCACAGAGCCATTTGGTGTTAAGCAATCGTTATTTCATTTAAAGCTCTTCACCCCTCTTGTTCTACCTTAGTATAGTATAGTATATTCTCCCTATCTTTGGTATAGTCACCCTATCTCTGGTATAGTCACCCTAACTCTGGTATATTCACCCTATCTTTGGGATAGTCACCCTATCTTTGGTATAGTCACCCTATATCTGGTATAGTCACACTATCTCTGGTATAGTCACCCTATCTCTGATATAGTCATCCTATCTCTGGTATAGTCACCATATCTATGATATAGTCATCCAATCTCTGGTATAGTCACCCTATCTCTGATATAGTCATCGTATCTCTGGTATAGTCACCCTATCTCTGATATAGTCACCATATCCCTGGTATAGTCACCCTAACTCTGGTATAGTCACCTATCTTTGGTATAGTCACCATATCTCTGGTATAGTCACCCTAACTCTGGTATAGTCACCCTAACTCTAGTATAGTCACCATAACTCTGGTATAGTCACCCTATCTCTGGTATAGTCACCCTAACTCTGGTATAGTCACCCTAACTCTGGTATAGTCACCCTAACTTTGGTATAGTCACCCTATCTCTGGTATAGTCACCCTAACTCTGGTATAGTCACCCTAACTTTGGTATAGTCACCCTAACTTTGGTATAGTCACCCTAACTCTGGTATAGTCACCCTATCTCTGGTATAGTCACCCTATCTTTTGTATAGTCACCCTAACTCTGGTATAGTCACCCTATCTTTGGTATAGTCACCCTAACTCTGGTATAGTCACCCTATCTCTGGTATAGTCACCCTATCTTTGGTATAGTCACCCTAACTCTGGTATAGTCACCCTATCTTTGGTATAGTCACCCTAACTCTGGTATAGTCACCCTATCTCTGGTATAGTCACCCTTTCTTTGGTATAGTCACACTATCTCTGGTATAGTCACCCTATCTTTGGTATAGTCACCATATCTCTGGTATAGTCACCATATCGCTGGTATAGTCACCCTAACTTTGGTATATTCACCCTAACTCTGGTATAGTCACCCTTTCTTTGGTATAGTCACCCTAACTCTGGTATAGTCACCCTATCTCTGGTATAGTCACCCTTTCTTTGGTATAGTCACACTATCTCTGGTATAGTCACCCTATCTTTGGTATAGTCACCATATCTCTGGTATAGTCACCATATCGCTGGTATAGTCACCCTAACTTTGGTATATTCACCCTAACTCTGGTATAGTCACCCTAACTCTGGTATAGTCTCCCTTGGTATCTGCCACTTTATATGGCGGTGGAGGACAGGTGTCTTGTGTCTTAGATTCTAGGGATCTCGCTAGTGCAGTCGCTAAAATAGTTGGGATTTGGTTTTTGCCTCCGGCAGAGCAAAATGCATTTTCTTGCCACGGATTCTAACTGTGTCTCACGAATAAAAACCCAGTGCCCCTAATCTCTCCATTCTGGCATCAAAGACACCATAATAATCTCACACACAAAGTGACTTCCTGTCAGATCAAAATCACTACATCCTTAGTTAACACTTCAGTTTGTGAAAATTTTGTTTGGTTGTTAAAAATGCTAACTGACATTTCCGATCTAACTGAAAACTAAGTATTACCCCCTCTTTGTGATGTTTGTCTTAGGTTTACCGTTGTCACAGCGGATTTCGGTCTCACTTACTGGCTGCTTATTGCTCTTCTTCTGAGCGTCATCGTGCATTATCTTAGGCGCCATATCTCTTTATCCAATCCTGATCCATTGTTTTTGTTTTCCTAATAACGATGAAGCAGACTGAAGATATTGTATATTGTTGTCTGTTAGAATTTCGCTGCGTCTGGCAATGGCCCAGTTCGGAGAATTCTTTGCAAGTGACTTTACCTGCTAGACAGATCCGAAATTATGAATTATAATTTTTTTTTTTTCTAAAAACACCGACATGCTGCAGACATTTGCCGAACAAAATAAGATAAAAAAGTATGATAAACTTATTATCTGCTGTATAATGTCATGGTTTTAATTGCGTGTTTTTTATAACTGCGTTATTAATTAACTTTGTATTTGAAAAAGACAACTTGCTTGAGCAAGCGGGTTTCTGTTTCTGCTTAGGCAGAAGGTTTCACAAGATCTGCTAACTTTGTTATCCCTTTGTGGGATGCAACTTTTAGTTATTTGAAGCCCTACTTTGGCTCATGCCAGGGCCCGCCAATATAGCTTTGCCATTAATATGGTCTGATTGCTTAACGCGGTTTCTAGGACCTCTCCACGGGTGATCGTCATCCACATGGTGGCACTTTGTGTCATCAGATGTTTATCGCTTGTGTGATGTCCTGGTGGGGTAAAAGAAGACAAATTCTTCAAATCGGTTTCAAAATGGACAGCTGTGGCGTGAATCAATACTAGCCACCAGCAACGCTATATTACACTGACTCACACTTGGATGTACTGTCCAAGATTTGCAGGAGTGAAGGGAAAAAAAGGTTTCATATTTGTGTTTTCTTTTGCCAAGAAAGCGATAGCTACCGGAACACTCATTCTGGACAAGGGAGATATTCCATAGATCATTGATAAATGAATGTAAGTGGGAGATGCCGTGTTAGATAAAACAACATACGTATGGATGTGTGACATTCGAATTAAGTGTGGATCCAGCAAGAAAGGGCATGTGAGAGGAGGGGTACTACTTGTGCGCACCAAGATTCTACTGAAACAATCAGTAACTAACCCTATGCCATTTGCTGTAGATGATTATCTTTGAGTATGTCCGGTGAGCTGTGATATGGTAGATATGTAGGTGCTTTGCTAAAAAAAATTAAGCGATTCTAGTTCAACCAGCATCTGCGATGGGAAAGCTTCAAATTAAAATTGTGACTATGTTATGTGCGCCAAATAAACTGGCTAAGCATTGGACGCTGCAAAGAGCCTGGAAAAGGACTCCTACAGTGTTAATGCGATCATAGGAGGAAGCTCAAATACTGTCCCTACAGGCAGGGAAGTCGTCTACGGGCAAACCAATGGGCAACCAGGTCGCTGATGTGTGAGCTATGATGTGAATTCTGAACTCAGTAACTCGGTAACACAAACTACAGCAGATCATCATCATCCTGATTTGCCGCTGCTACCTAACAAGTGGACTCGCTGTCTGTTTCATTACCCCCTTTTAGCCAGTGAGAAAATTGTAAAATTTGGATTGAATTCACTCAATCATCTTTAGCTTCTTTCCCCTACCATTCTTTGTAGGGTTGGGAGTTGTTAGCCTAAAAGCAATTGGAGATATAATCAGGAGGAGATCGGACCACTTATGGTCATGTCCGATGTGTTATGTGCGATAATCTTTAAATGTTTACTGAACTAAATTTGTTGGGTTTGTACAATGTTCAACAATTAAGCAATGAGACTTATTTTATTACGGCCAAGACAAACATCAATGAAGCAAAGCATACAACCCAAAGAGGCAACCTTCGTCTATGATCTGGCAACTTTGCATCGCCGACTGATGAGCAGAGACAAATAAGTCCAAATTTTATTGACCTAGTTAGATCTGGCGGCGTCCGTGGCTAAGGCGTTGCGAGTCCGACTCGTAAACCAGCATACGGCGATCGAAACCCACGCAGCCTATACGGTACCTATAATGGAATCCAGACCGAAGGGTTGCAATATCCATAGTGCCGGGCGAAAGGGTTGACAACTCATTTCGCGAATGAGGCAGAAGTTGAATGTGAGGTAAAAATGTATTTTAAAAAAACAGCGTACGCAATTCTACTCAGCAGGTTTAGGAGGATTGATAATATGATGGGAAAAGAGCATACATGTTGGTGGAAATTATGTTGAAAAACTAATGGACAGTGTATGTGTAAACATGAACGGTTTTCCAGTTGTTTTCATCTTTGGTTTTCTTTAAATAATTATTTGCGACTTACTTTCCAATGCCAGTTGTCCAACAAAAATTCCAAATTTGATCCTATTTTAGCTGCCCGCTATAACAAGGAAGGTTCCTTGGCTATCTTATTTGGTTTTATTTTATTTGTGGTGTGTAGTCACATCTGATATTCCGGTTCTTTGCTTCCTGAGTCCAATGTGGTGCTTGGGTTTTTTTTTGGGTCTGTTCTGGTCCAGTTCACTTAGTGCTGATATCTGTGGGTTTTAGCTGACTTGCTGGTGCTTGGTTTACCTCGTGCTGATCGCTGTGCTGGTGCCCTATTGCTGCTTGGTTGCCGTTCTGTAAAGCCGCCGGGAAAAGCCAAACAAATACCAGGTCACAACGTCTCCAACAATGCTCATTTTCAGGACAACCAGGGCCGTCACAATCTGACTATCGACTTCCTCTCTTATCAGTGGACGCAACTTGTCTACCTGTTGATGATGTCTAACTTCCCGAGGTAAACGATTAAGCCTCTGTATGTTATCTCCACGCGTGTAACCAATAAATTTTGTCCTCACAGTTGTTCTAACTGCATTCCTCAATCCCGGCATAATCTCAGTGTAACGATTACAAGATCCGTCATTGAAGGATGTTCTAAAAACCCACACACTCCCACGAGCCTAACATTCCTAGTGTAATGATCGCACACTGTTTCCCTCAGGTTGTTCTAACTGCATCATGTGTCTCTTTCATTTATCTTTGAATCATCAATGGATTCTGTTACCAGTCAACATTAAGTAACTATCAATCAATCGATCAGGATCCTTTTCCCCACAATGAAGGTTGGCTGCAGTAGATCCCCAACACTCCCTGTCTCTAGTCTTGGCTGTACACTCTCTCGAGACGATGGAGCGGATTCCATCAAAATTTCGAAAACATTTCAAAGTGCACAACGAAGTAGTTGAACAGACAATGAGTCATTCGTTATGTACAAGGGGGCATAAACATGGGGATGGTGAACCACTAGATTTTGCATTACCCAGTGTTTAGCTAAGTGTCGTCATCATAGCTCACCGGACATGCCCATAGTTGCTAAATCATCTACAGCAAATATTCTAGGTGTAGATACAGCTGTAAGTCGATGCGAACGCTTCGCTTCGTAACGCCGGGATGCCAGGTTCGATCCCAACTGCGGGCAATGCGCCTTGCGTTGGTTTCGACAGTGGTATCAAGAAAGTCGACCGTCCAGAGAGCAATGGCAAAATACTGGATGTAAATTGCCTAGAGAAACCACACAACAGCCAGGGACTGTTAGGGTTGGTTCTGCAACGTCCTGTAAAGGATACGCAACTAACAGATACAGCTGTTTCAGTAGCACACTAGTTGAACACGCGACGCACGCCTCCCACGTTATTTCTTCCTGGATCCACACCTAGTTCCAATTTCATATCAACCTAAATACTTTGTTTTATCTAAGATGAAATTTTTTACCAAGATTCGCTCGTAAATGCTCTTTGTAATGTCTCTCGTATCCAATACGAGTTTTCCAGTAGCTCCGCATTTGTTGCGAAACACGTCCTCCACACACTTCAAAAATCATCCAATATTTTCTCCTCACTCCTACAAGTCCTGTACAGTACATCCAAGTGTGAGTCCTTGCAATGTTGACACGGTGTCCATTCATGTCACATCTGTCCATTTAGTGCCTTCTCCAAAACCGATTTTGTGGCGAGTTCTACGCTTAATTAGAAACTGCCTTCACTTGAAGCTAATAAAAATCTCCTTAAAAGTCACCGTTAGCAAAGTATCCACTAGCAGTTGCAAGTAGATTGAACACCATGATATTTTGCCCCAGATAATAGATTTTTCATTCATTTTTCATTCTTTTTATCTTAATTTGTTTCGGCAAAAACCTGCAAACATGTCAGGTTTTTTCCCCGCTTGTTTTATGATCTCTCCACCCCATAAGAACAGCAGGTATATTGATTTACAAATAATTCCCTATACTGAGCCGTTGTCAGACACGACGGTGCTCTAATTAGCAACAACAATATGAAGTATATTCACTCCGCTTCATGTTATTTGGGAAAAAGTTGGAAACATTTTATTAGGACTGGATGAAGTGACATGGCGCCTAGAGATAATACAAGATGACGTTCAGAAGAAGAACAATTAGCAACCAGTAATTAAGAAACAAAGCCCTCTCAACTGTAAACCCAAAACAATCAACAAAGAGAAACTACTTTGTTTTTAACTTGGAACAGAAATTTCCATAGGGATTTGTAGCAACCAAACCGCACAGTAATATAGGGAAATGTTGATTAGATTGAGGATGCAGTAAATAAGTTATATGAGTTGCTTGTGTGTGTGTGTGTGTGTGTGTTTGTTTGTGTGTGTGTGTGTGTGTGTAATTTCAAGCCAAAACGAAGAGCAGTTGGCCGAGAGGATAAGCGCCATAGGGGCCTCATTTAGAAGCCCTAGTTCGCATCTTCGGTAAGGTGAGGCATTTTTATTCTGACAGGGCAATAATAAAATGCTCCACTCCACAGTGTGCAGTGACTGCACTAGACACGCGGCCAGAAATCCTCAGACGCAAGTCTCGCACCACCATTAAAAAGTGGAAACGTACAAGGGGTAAGGACAATCAGTCAAGCCAGAATGGCATAGTGGTTTGTACAGTCGCTTACAAAGACAGTGGTCTGGGCTCCAAACCCCATGTGTTTCAGTTGAACCGAAATCCATGCCTAAAAATAATGCGCTAGTAATGACTGAGTAAAAGAATTAGGGGAATTGTCAGGGGAAGGTTTGCTGCGTTGTTAATAAGGATTGGTACTGTTACCATCAACACAAGGAGTTCTTCGTTGGCTAGTGAAATAAAAGTGGAAAGAGGTGTCAGACTTATTGTAGGAATATCTGAGTTTGGTAATGCTTTTCTTCATTAATTAATTGATAGAAAATTTTTTGACTTAGTAATTCGTTCTTCAGTCAGCATGGCAGTTGGCTGTTCCAAGTTTTATCAAATATGTTTTGAAAAACATTTCGTAATTTGCTATGGGAGAGGTCACCCAAGCTCTGTCTCCCATGACCTAGGTTAGATGCCATTTGAAAACACCATAGCCACCGGTAAGCATCTGTCATAGAATATTGCATTATGAGGGAAATCTAAGAGGAAGGGAACTGTTAAGAAAACACTATTGCCTCTACGACAAGGCAGTTTAAATGCTTTGTGTTATCATAACATCAATGTGCATGTCAAAAAAAGTCGACAGTTACAAAACATTTACGCTTTGGCTACAACATCGACCTCCAGAAATGTCCGGGAAAAAACAAAACATTTTCACTAACGAACCGAACAACTTTGTCGGACATTGAACTACAACATTCAGAGCGCAATGTAAATGATGTAACTATTTCACTATATTCAATTTTTAGTTTGGTATACATTATCCAAAAATAGAAGAGATCCTGGGGAAAAACAAAGAATTTAAAAGAACTAATGGAACAGTACATCTAATTAAATTCATTGAAAAAAAAAAAAAATACTGAAGCGCTTGGGCTATTTAATAAGTTTGAATACAAGGAAACGGAATCGTACAGCAGAAAAGTAGAGACACCGAGAGGTAGAGGATGATCAAGAAGAAGATGGATTGAAGAAGTCGCTGATAGATGGCGACTCCACATCACAGCATACCGGACAACCGAGCTTGCCTTAGCTCGGATTCTAACCAAATGTTAACAAAAGACGCCTTGCAGCACAAATCAGAATATAATTTTCTGTTTAAATCTAATTCGTATTTATAAAACAGCGCGCTTGTTCTAATGACTGTATATTTTTTCTTTGCAAAGGAAAGCTTTTATTTTAGTATTTCACATTGCAACTCTCACAATGCTTAACTTTCGTTCGTCCTAGAGATAAAGTAAGGGAAATCTTAGACCTATGTATGAACACCTAGGCTTTGGCGAGGGCCCAACATTGTGTGTACCAAAACCATATGTTATAAATATGATACATTGGTAGGTTTAGTATATTTCGAAAAAAAAAAAATTATCTATAAAGCAACCTGACGTCTTTGATGTCGACAACCGATATAGCTCTGTATGTAAATAAATCCTTGCCAATCGAGCTTTCTTTCCTGGATACTTTGACTTTAGTGGCTCCTGGATACTTTGACTTTTGTAGCTTTTGGATACTTTGACTGTTGTAGCTCCTGGATTCTTTGATTGTTGCAGCTCCTGGATACTTTGACTATTGTAGCTCCTGGATACTTTGACTGTTGTGTTGTAGTTCCTGGATACTTTGACTTGTTGCAGCTCCTGGATACTTTAGCTCCTGACTATGTTGTAGCTAGCTCCTGGATACTTTGACTGTAGTAGCTCCTGAATACTTTGACTTTTGTAGCTCCTGGATACTTTGACTGTTGTAGTTCCTGGATACTTTGACTTTTGTAGCTCCTGGATACTTTGACTGTAGTAGCTCCTGGATACTTGTATTCCTGGATACTGTTTTGTAGCTCCTGATACTTTTGATACTTCGTTGTACTGTAGCTCCTGGATGTAGTACTTTGAATACACTTTGTAGCTTGGATACTTTGACTGTTGTAGTTCTGTATACTTTGACTTTTGTAGCTCCTGGATACTTTGTGTAGTAGACCTGAATTTTGACTTTTGTAGCTCCTGGATACTTAGACTGTAGTAGCTCCTGGATACTTTGACTTTTATAGCTCCTGGATACTTCGACTGTAGCTTATGGATACTTTAACTGTTGTAGCTCCTGGATACGTTGACTGTTGTAGCTTATGGATACATTGACTGTTCTAGATTTTGTATACTTTGTTGTAGCTCCTGGATACTTTGACTGTTGTAGCTCATGGATACTTTGACTTTTGTATCTATCGTAACAGGATCCACTCTCTGGGATCTCTCTGAGAAACACTATAATCTTGCTCAGGATCTGTGCCTCGAAACCTGGGGGATCAGGTCCCTTTTGTGATCTCAAACAATAAAAATGTGAATAGAGGTGGGCGCTAACCTCCCTAGAGAATGTGAATCTCCCTAGAGAATGTAAATAGGGATTCACTCTCTAAGAGGTGGGCACTAACCTAGAGAATGTTGAGGTGGGCGCTAACCTCCCTGGGATCTGAATGCTCGGAAACCTGGAGGTGAATCAGGTGGGCGCTTTCCCTGTGATCTGAAAACAATAGAGAATGTGAATAGAGGTGGGCGCTAATCTCCCTGGAGAATGTGAATAGAGGTGGGCGCTAAGCTTTCTAGAGAATGTGAATAGAGGTGGGCGCTAAGCTCCCTAGAGAATGTGAATAGAGGTGGGCGCTAAGCTCCCTAGAGAATGTGAATAGAGGTGGGCGCTAAGCTTCCTACAGAATGTGAATAGAAGTGTTCGCTAACCTCCCTAGAAAATGTGAATAGAGGTGGGCGCTAAGCTTCCCACAGAATGTGAAAGTTACTGTTCCTGTATAGAAGTTCCTTTTGAAAATATTCATTTATAAATTACTCCTTAGATCCTACCCCGTAGTTAATGTGTAAAGTTACTATTTATGTCGGCGTCTGGCTTAGGCGTTGTAAAGGGGCTTCGTCACTAAGGACTGCCGGGTTCGATCCCAGCTTCGGACAATTCGTCGTGCGTTAGTTACAACAGTGGTGCCGAGGTCTGACTGTTTAGAGAGCAAAGGCAAACTAATGAACGTTTAAATTTGCGAAGAAAAATCACACACACACACACACACACACACACACACACACAAAGCTAGGTTGGTTCTGCAGCGTACTGTAATGGATACGCAGCTAACTTTGTATTATTATGAAAAGGAGTACTTTTTAAAAACATTTATCATACAACAGCTCTTAGATACCACCCCTCCCCTCGCCCACCAAAAAATGTGTAAGGGGCTGAGTGCCGTACCCCCAACCCCTAGCGGTCCAGTGGCAGTGTTTTCTTCCAATCGTAGCTGCTGCTAACACTTTTCATAAAGGGTTTTTCTTCATTCCAGTTTTACCACACTTAACTGTTATGTTGTCGTTTCATGTCTCAGAGACTGATATAGTCTAACCATTTCAAGCGTCTGGGAGAGTTAGACAGTAGAAATAAACTCACAGGGAGCAAGTACAGCAGGGATCTACCAGTCATCAGTAGAAGTTATCCTCGTTGACAAGTGTTTCGGCCCACGATTCTCGTAGACATTTTCGGAGGTGGGCCCACCTGAGTTCATGAAGCTCAGGGCTGGTACCCTGCTGCACGAAATTACCGGATGGTGTTTTTCTTTCGGATAGGGACAAGACGACTTGGTGGTTTCGCAGAAGGTACTGTGAGATAAGAAGCCGCCGCGGAAGCCTAATTAAAGCAGTCAGCATACCTGGACGACCGAGCGACAAGCTTACGATTGGTTTACCGGACACATGTTGGACTTTATTAGCAGGTGGCAGAGGATCACTGGCAGACAATTCGGACACGATGGACCATCAGGGGTGAGAAACCCTTTTCCACTAGAAACCCGGACCAGCTCACCGAGGCCCGTCCGCTACGTTGTTCCGTTGCGTCCAAAGCCAACTCGAGGCCCTTTCGGCTGCCTCGCCAAGTTTTTTAAGTTTTTGTTTCCGTTCATTACCGCGCAATCCTAGTTCTTTAACCACATTCTACAACGAAGTGGAGACGAGACATCGCCCTCCCACTTCGACGGCAAAGACACGTACCGTGTACGCCTCGTTTCTCAGAAAAAAAGCAGAAGGCATGGTACCATGAAATAGTGACAAGGGCCGACCCACACTAAGTTGGGCGAAGGATATAAGTGACACGTTGTGTACGGAAGTGCTGAGGCCGGGGAGCTGGCGAGAGACAGTGTATGTCAGTAGATTCATGATCAGTGCCACGTTCTGTATACGAATTGCTACATGGATATGATTGTTGTGTGCAATATATGGTTATATGAAATCATCATCATCAGGTGCCCTGCCGATAGGCGTGGTGGATCATGCCTCACCATATTCTGCTATCTCCTGCAGCATGTATCAGTTCGTGTGCCGACACACCTCCATGCCATGCAACAAGACTGTCAAGCATCTTCTCTCGTTATCTTCCTCTATCCCTCCTTCCACAGATCTTTCCAGGGGCCACAACATGTTCTAGCTTCCCTCTTCTCATAACATGGCCAAAAAATTATGACTGTCTCCTTCTGATGTCTGTGATAAGATGTCTTCGGGCTCCTGCCTCTTTCAAAACCTCTTGGTTGCTCTTTTTGGCTGTCCAGGGTACTCTAAGCATTCTTCTGTAAAACCACATCTCTGAGGCCTCTAAAAATTGTTTGGCCTGCCTACCGATTGTCCAGGATTCACAGCCATATGTTAAAACTGGATGTATGTAGCAAGCAAGAATTCTTTTTCTAACTCTCAATGACAAGGATATATTGCACAAGATTTTTTGGATTTTATAAAATGCAGTTTTTGCCTGTCCTATTCTGTTTTTATACTCAGGTTATATGAAAGTGAAGTTCATTAATGAACGTAAAACTTGGTGCGGTGCAGTACACATTGAACGGGATGTAAAAAAGAGAGAGAAAAACCGTTGGCTTCACGACTTTAGAGAGGAAGGACGTGTAGATGTAGGTTCTAGTCTTGGTATTGCCAGGCTAGACCTGTGCACAATGTGCCACGCTGGGTAAAGGAAAACAGTGTTCATGTTGCTAGCTGCTGCTGAAAACAGTAACAAGTTTTCCAGCGTGAGGGATTCCCAAGGTAACGTGACAGGCCGCAGACGAGAGGTCTGGATAGTTTTCACAAAGATGTGCATCGGTCTGGATGGTCTCCAGCGACAGTTGTCTCAACATATAGGCGTCGTTGGAAGGACAGGCACGTTGACCATGAAAGTGGATTTGTGCGATCGGGTACTGATGGCCCGTAACAACCCACTGGGCAGAGTGTGACAGGAGAAGTCCTTGGGAGCGTCTATGTCGAAGCTTGTCCTAAGAATGACGTGTGTATAGCATTGTCTCGTGATACCTTTCAGAATGAATCTACTTGTGGTAGACACAAAATTAGACAGTTTTGAAATAAATGTTGAATATTAAATTTCAAATGGTCAGATTTCCGAACAAAATACACAAATAAGGCAAGAATCCAGGCAAGAGTATGTGTCTAATTTTATACGAAAACGCCGTTGGAACTATGTCGGCCACGCCCTTAGAATGGATAAATCAAGACTTCCTTACCAAGCCCTCATTTGGACACCACAGGGGAAAAGATCTCGTGGAAGACCAAGGGAAACTCTACGTAGAACTATCACCAGGGAAGGCTCGCTCATGGGCCACTCAAACATCCGAAACCTACAACGGATTGCAACGAACCGCCATGCATGGAGAGTCATGACCTCTGCCCTATGTGCCGCACTCGACACAAGAGGAAAGACTAACCTTGACGGTCAACATGTATCCGGCGCCCTCTATTGCTGCTGGGCGGGAGAGGTGACTGGTAAATGTGACACTATTGAGTAAACCTAGATACTTGACAAGTGATCGGTGCATCAAGGAACTTTCTCACGCGACAATGATCAAACTGTCACCAACAGTTGGTGACCAAACGATGAAAAGTGTTAAGAGACTTTAATAAGGATGATGATAACCAAGATAGTGAAAATGGATAAGAAGTACAAAACATACAAAAAGGAAAAAAAAATTCCTATATACCAACAATAACGTAGCAAAGTAATCAAGGGACCCTTTTCCACGCCTTAAGGAGTGCGGGATATATAGGGCTGGACATAGATAGACCAACCAGTACTCTCTGGGTGATATGGTCAACATTACGGTTTCCGCCTTTACTTCCATGAACTGTACCTGGTACCCACTCAAGGCTGGGTCGAGTTGGGAGCTAAATGTCCGGCTCTGTCAGGATCTGAACCTACGACCTTTTAATCCGCAGGCGAGCGTCTAGTCACTACATCTCGGGAGCGCCCAACAATATCATGCCTTGTCTTTTACACAAAATTAATATTAATAAAAAAATATACTATTTCACTATATACCTAGCGATCAATAAAGGCATTGTTGCACAACTGTCTTTATCAACCTAAAGAAGAAATATGGATTCAACATTTAATAAACATATTACACCATATAACAACATCCTGTATCTTTCAACGATTTCAGTCGGCAGTAAAATCTTCATTAAGGCAACTACCTAATTACTCCTGAAAACCGACACATGATCCACCCACTCATTTGTCTTAATCATTCAACATCGGCAAACAAAAGGCTTAACCAAAATCTAAACAGGATTGGCAGTCTGGTAAATTTGCTATTATCTTCGTATTCACACCTGAGAAGATGCGAAAGGTGAAAGAGTTATATGGATTAATGTGTCTGTATAGTTAATTATAAAGGTGGGACTGTGAGCCATACATTTGGAGGTGAAATATATGATCTTTGAGACGGTAAGAGCTTGTGTGGTCTGATGGAATGAGATATTAAAAATACTTTTCAACAAAGTGTCTCTTTGGGAGTTATTGTGACATGTTTTGACTAACATTTGAGAACTATCTAAAGTTAGCTGTTGTTTGTTTATTTTGTTTCGCAATATCTGTTGAGAAATCAGCTAATCACAAAATCGCATTTCCGACTTCAATACAGACGGGTTACTCTATAGTTCATATGCCAGTGAAAACCACACAGAATGCCCAACTATGTCTCTTGTGAAAATAAGCTGAGACAGACTGCAGTCTCTGCAAACCCAATAGCACATGCATAATTAAATACATATAAATACCGTCATAAGTGCCAACACAAACAGTCCGACACTATATATCTTTTCATCATCGATGGAAGCAGCAGATACAATAGATCAGCAGTTGCACAAAATATCAGTCACAAAAGGCATAACTAGTTCTTTAGCAATAGGCTACTCGATATTTCCCGAATCAGCAGTTCACAACACAAACCACACTGGGCAGAGTCAAAATCATATCAACAGAAATCGACATATCACAATGTTGCGCTATACACCCAGATCAGACTTTGCGGAATTTTATACTTTCAGTCGACATATGGAAGAAAATGCGACAGTTTATTGTTAGAAACATAAATTTGACACACGTTCAAACATCAACCTTCCTACCCTCTATATTGACCTGAAAGGTAGTCGTCCAGTTAGGGAGCGATTGGTTGTTTTGTATGAAGTCTCCTTTTGTCAGTGACTCCTTCAATCCAATATTTTTCTAGGTCACCCTGGTGCATTTTGTACCCTTTTGCTGTCTGCTTTAGTCGATTTATTCTCACTAGGTGATCGAACCAGTTTACTCTTTGCTTCTCAGTAAATTCATTATTGGATCTATTCCTATACTTAATCTCATCTCTACATTTCTCACACAATCTTTTCTGGGTTAATTCACAGCCTTTCTCAGATATCCCATTACACTTGGATGTTTCAATTACGTTCACATCTAGTCATCAAAGAGCAGTTTTTGTTCAGGCTTTGTTCTAAAGCATCTGGAAAATCTCATTCCACTTGTTGCATTTGTCAAATATGAATGGTATGTATGCTTTATACAAGTACACACGTATTAATCGGTACTCATAGATATATGGAGAAAGAACGTAAACCGAGGGGCGTATGGTGATAAACAGTAAATAGTTGTAATAAACAGAAAAATACTGCATTTCTTCAGTCGACACTGTAAACGACAAGTACTGTCGTTGCATGCACGTTTGCCCACTGCTGTAAACTAATGGGTGCCCAAGTTAGAGAGGAATGGAAGAATACACTGCGAGTCATGTGTGACAAAAAACGGTACAATTCAAGGATGATGATGACGACTTGGCCAAGGTAGCCTTAACACATCCTTTTTTTTTTGACCGAACACATCTTTTAATTTCGTGATAGAACACTTTGTTTGTGTGAATACAGGCAGCCATACGTGCTTCATTATATTCCAAGCCGAGTACCTCCTACAAAACAGGTTAACGTTTTCGATTTATTGTTCATTGGCACGTCTTTGATATCACTTGTTTGTTGCTGCAACAGGTGAGTTCTTGTCAGCCTCCACTCGGTTAGACATCGCCTTGAGGCATCCTCCAGGTTAGAAAGTCCTCTACCGCCTACAATAGATCTGCTCACATATTATCTTTGCCGTACCCGCACGCTTTTGTCTGGTAATGCATTAATTTTACTTTTGTTGTTTTTTTTTTTTTTTTTTTTTTTTTATGTTGCCTTAAGACAGCAAATAGATATATTTAAAGAGCAGACAGACATATATGTATTCGGCTACCTAGGGTTTCTTTCCCTTTTCATGTATCTCTCCCTTAGCTAGTTCAGAAACTTGAATAATGTGTTCGGCAACTTGCACAATGTATTCCTCTTGTAAGACTTTGTATTTTTAAATACAGTAAGTAATATCCATACTCTTGTAAAGAATATTTGTTTTCTTTATATATATATATATATATATATATATATATATATATATATATATATATATATATATATATATATATATGTATATATATAAGTTATATTCTAAACTGCGTTTCTCAAAAATCTAGTTGATTGTTATACGCACTGCTAAATAAAGATATTTATCTGTATAATTATATCTGTATAAATATATGTTTGCAAATAGTACCCATTACAGTAAAAAGCGTGGGTGGTATCAGCATAAATATATTTATACAGATAAAAGTACTTAGAGACATGCATGCATACATAAAACATGCATCCATGAATATATACATACACATATACACATACATTTACATGCATTCACACACTTATACATGTCAATGCCTACACACAACCAACACACACACACATACATACACAGTCACTCACCTAGAGAGAGAGAGAGAGAGATGGGGAAAAAGGGGGGGGGGGTTCCTTCTACAAGAGTCTCTATTCTACAAGAGGTTTCTATTCTACAAGAGGTTTCCTTTCTAAAAGAGGTTGACAGAATGTAATGGTCTTTTTTTTTTCCCTCTGGATCAAGTTACCTCAGTAAAGTGTTGTGATAGGACAGGTAGAGATATGGGATCTTTCTGTGTGCTTTGTTTGCTCCACTGTGTAATTTCTTCCTAATGTCTCTAATGATGTTGCTGAAGCTGGTAATCAATCTATTGTGTGGTCTCTCTTTTGCTCTGTAATCGATAACTTCGTATTCTTTGGTCGTTAGTATTTTCTTCCTCTTCTTCTTTTCCATCGTATACCGTAGTGAAGTGTCGGATGGAGATGTAACGTTCGTTGATGAGTTTTGTCAAGAGCACTATTAAGATTGATGTTCGTTTCTGTAAGGCTTTTCTTAATGCCATCACTCCGTGATTTTCGAGGTCTTCCGCTCACTCTATACCAGTTGTAACGTTTCAGTATGGTTCGCTGTGGGAGATGGTAGCAGGGCATTCTTGTTAGGTGTCCAAACCACTTCATTTGTTGCTTTTTTGATGACCTGTAAGACTGGCTTTATTCCTAGAATTTGTCTGATTTCGTTTTTTCTTATTCTGTCTTTCCTTGAACCTACTGCAGCTTTTCTAAGGCATTTAATCTCTGTTGTCCCAGTTTAACGTTAGAGGATGTAATTGTCCACGTTCGGCACTGATAGCATAGTTTTAGCGAAAAAAATAGTATCCAAGGCAACGTTCACTTGTCGTATATGATTGGGATAGTGTGCAGCTGACTGGTTATAATCTTGGTTTGGCTTGATTTTCTTTTCTCGCCATTTGTTGTAAGATAAACTGGCTGGACAATCCTGTACTTACTAACTTACTGACATTCAAGTCTTTCTGGTTTGCATAAATCATGTTTGCCACAGCAACCAATAGAACATAATCAACAGTATGCCAGTGAGATTTTTCTATCTCTAAATTAAAAATCAGACTGACTTTTTAAAATCCCCTAAAACACTTGTTTACTGCAGGGTTACTGTTTTCTAAAGGCTTACAATTTTCCATTGTGTTAGTGCTTTGACGATTGTAAAAAATCTTAAATTCTTAGATATATTTTCCAGCCTTTAAGATTCTTATCCACCTATAGGGAAAACAATTATTTCTATCTATCTATCTATCTATCTATCTATCTATCTATCTATCTATCTATCTATCTATCTATCTATCTATCTATCTATCTATCTATCTATCTATCTATCTATCTATCTATCTATCTATCTATCTATCTATCTATCTATCTATCTATCTATCTATCTATCTGTCTGTCTGTCTGTCTGTCTGTCTGTCTGTCTGTCTGTCTGTCTGTCTGTCTGTCTGTCTGTCTGTCTGTCTGTCTGTCTGTCTGTCTGTCTGTCTGTCTGTCTGTCTGTCTGTCTGTCTGTCTGTCTGTCTGTCTGTCTGTCTGTCTGTCTGTCTGTCTGTCTGTCTGTCTGTCTGTCTGTCTGTCTGTCTGTCTGTCTGTCTGTCTGTCTGTCTGTCTATCTATCTATCTAATCTATCTATCTATCTATCTATCTAATCTATCTATCTATCTATCTATCTATCTATCTATCTATCTATCTATCTATCTATCTATCTATCTATCTATCTATCTATCTATCTATCTATCTATCTATCTATCTATCTATCTATCTATCTATCTATCTATCTATCTATCTATCTATCTATCTATCTATCTATCTATCTATCTATCTATCTATCTATCTATCTATCTATCTATCTATCTATCTATCTATCTATCTATCTATCTATCTATCTATCTATCTATCTATCTATCTATCTATCTATCTATCTATCTATCTATCTATCTATCTATCTATCTATCTATCTATCTATCTATCTATCTATCTATCTATCTATCTATCTATCTATCTATCTATCTATCTATCTATCTATCTATCTATCTATTGTCTTCTTCACTTTTACCGGGTTGCAGCCCAGTGTCGTGGTTTAAAATATTTGTTTTGTGCCTCTCGCGTGATTTGAATGACAGTTTTCTGGATCTTCTGGCCGTATTCAGCTACTCCATCTATCCATTTTATCTTGGATCTTCCTCTGGCCTTTCTTTCCGATGTTCTACTGTAAAAGGTCTTATAGGCAATCTGATCCGGTTGCATTCTTACTAAATGGCTAAACCACTTCATTCTCTTGCAATATTTTCATGCATGCTTTTGTTCCAACTTTGTCTCTAATGCTGACGTTTGTGACTCTGTCTCTACGTGTATTGTTGGTGACTCTTCGGAGACATCGCATTTCACACGTAGTTATTTTTGGCATATGTGATTTGTTCATTGTCCACGTTTGGCACTGATAACATAACGTAGGGATGAAAATGCTGTTGATCATTCGTTGTTTGGCTGGCAACGAGATAACAATTATTGAAATCCCGGATTTATCTCGTCTGGTCAAATCTTCAGCCTTTCTCAGACAATTGATTTGGATGGTCGTTCGTTTTCTTCGTTGGTTTCATGTCGGTGAATTTGCTTGCAAATAGTCTTTTTAGCAGAGGGTGCCGATGGATTAGATTTATGCATCTTTGTGCTGATTAAGAGTACCTGTGAATCTCCATATTTTAAATACATAAATTGGCAGTTCACCCGTACATATACTTACCTCCACTGGTTCAGTAAATCATTCAGGTGTCATCTGCATATTGTAGGGTTGGCAACAGTAGACTTCCAACACGCTTTGTCTTTCGCTTTGGATGTACATTCTCTCTCAGATGCTGTTTTAATCTCTTCATATTATCCCCACAGTTGTATCGTTGTCTGCCTCTTGCTTGCATTCGTTCAGTTTTTCACTTGATACCGTTGCTAACGTTGAGGTGTTTATTAGCGAATTTCCATTCTCTTTCATGAAGGTCAGCCATGTTCTCTATTTTATCCCAAACACGTATCCTTTGTGCCGTACACACTGCTTATCCGCTGTACTAGCCGTTCATCCATTTTCGCCACGTTCACCGGGCCAGTCTGTGTGCAGTAAAGAACTTCTTGTTCAGAAATCAACCAGTCACTACCCAGCGTATCTTCCGGGTGGCATTTCTTCTAATTACTTTAATTCTGGAAACAGCACCGTTTTCTTCTTTTTCTTCTTTTTCTCTTTCACAATTTACCTCATCCAGTTTTTTTTTTTAGAGAGGGGTTGGGGGGGGGGGGGTGTAAGGATCGTTTGTGCGCTTTTCCTATTGCATTGTACAAGATGGTGTTCATTTCTTTAGGTTGCTACTGATGGTGTCACTTCATGTCTTGCGTGGTCTTCCCGTTGCTCTAGGTTCATTATTTTTCTTCATTGTGTTCATTATATTTCTTCAGTGTGGCTCTTTGTGGCAGTTGGTACCAGGGCATTCTCGTCAGGTGGCCAAACCATCTCATTTGCTGTTCTTTAATGAACTGTATGACTGGTTTCAGTCCCAGTCTTCTTCTAATTTCGTCATTCCTGATTGTATCTCTTCTTGCCACACCGGCAGCTCTCATAAGAAACAGCACTAAACTGATCTTTTACATTTTTCAGTACAGGACAAGATTACTGGCAGCAGTGATAAAAAAATGGTATATGAGCGATGCACAGTCTGTTGGGTTCAATCTGCAACCGCTGCATAAATTATGCTCTTACTGGCTTCTTCGTGGCGAAGTGGTATAGCCGTTGGCCATGCGTTCTGAAGGTAGGAGAGTTCATTTCAGGTGTTGCGTCCCCCGGTTCAACTAAATTTAGAATTGTCCTTATTTGCTATGGGCAAAATAACTGCCCATTCCTGTTGTATGTTTGCGTAGAAACAGTTAAGGTACAACACTTGATACCACAACCTTCCTTTACCATTTATCTCTTATAACTAGGGCTGTACCGAACAGTGATTTTCATCGTGATCATGTGCTTTACCGGCTGGCATGGACGATTATGCCTCGACACAATCTGCGATCTCCTGCAGCACGTATTAGTTCGTGTGCTGACACACCTCCATGAAAAACCTTCGTTCCATGTTATCAGCATTAGGCCATCTTTTTGTCTCACTGAAGGTATTTCCAGCTGTACTAAACAGGAAAATACGACAAATACAGAGAGTCAAAATAAAAACCCGCAAGGCGAAACATCAAAAATAAAAATAACGCCGACGAAGAAAACAATGTCGTCCTTACAAGTCGCCCAGCCCCCCGCGAGCTCACGAAATCAGACTCCGGGCGGCCAACGCCAGAAGATCAAACAATAAAGACAATCAAGAAACCGAACGTCGATCAAAACATTCAGCCGCTGCCGTTTCCCCGAGACGACGAAAGAACAGTTACGACACCCATAGATGATGACGAATTCCAGTTACTTCAAAGAATCAACGAAGAGGACACTCCACTCAAAGAAATCAAGCCGACAACACTACTCGCAACACTTGTAAGATGGAAATAAAGGGGCACTTGGTACGCTCGTGAGGGTGCACAAAGATAACGCTTCACAGTATAAACCAAGGTGGGAAGTCTTGATGTTTTTTTTTTCCACCAGTCCAGAAACGGTTGTGAGGTAACCACTATTCGTATTCGGCCCGACCACAACTATTCGGCCGAATACCGAATAGTTATTGGGTCCACTATTCGGCCCCGAAGCGAATACGAAGCGAATATTCGGTACAGCCCTATTTATAACCCCCCCCCCCCCCCCCCCTCATCCTCACCTTGTAGGGCTCCAGAGCAACATGCGGGTCAGAAAAAAAGTCTATTATCCCTAGCAAGTATGTCGTTGAAAGAGAAATTAATAATTTGTTGAAATAGAATGTATTCCACAGCAAGGCACAAATACCTTAATTTAGCTATATACATACCACAATACAACGTGCTAATCGCTCCTTTCGGCATAAAGGAAGAAGTCAAATTCTTACTTTATTTTGTTCTTCTATTTGTTTTTCACATTGATATACTTGCAAAGTCTAATCTTTGTTCGTTCCTATTTGTTTTCCAGACCAGTATACTTGCAATCTTAAGTCTAATATTTGTTCTACTCCTGTTTGTTTTCCAGCCCGGTAAACTTGCAATCTTAAGTCAAATATTTGTTCTACTCCTATTTGTTTTTCAGACCGGTATACTTGCAATCAAAGTCCAATTTTTTTTCTACTCCTACAGCAACCAGTGTAACCCGCGGTCCTATTTGGGTAAGATCGAGAAGCGTTTGTGAAATTGAACTAACTAGGACCGCACAATGCGCCATGGTTGCCCGGTGACACAAAGTGTCACTATTCGGCTGAGAATCCTTAGGTGAAAGTCCTAGAAACCCCCTCTAACCGTAATGTTATATGTCCCGCACTATTACCATGTAACCCGCAGTTAAGTCGGATGGGTTGCAATATCCACACACAAATTTGCGACCCATGTCAGGTCGGGATAAAGTACAAGCAAGAGTTGCTGAAAGTTTTCTGCCATTCATTAGCCACTGGATGGAGAACTAAATGTTTACATCTGGCGCACCCGTGTGAAGTTAACTGAAGGGGTGCGTTGCTGTCTTCCGGTTGAAGGTAACTTGTTGAGTGGGTCCCAAACAGACAAGCAGCATGGCTATGGTCTGAAGAGGATGCCAATTTGGCGGGAAGACGGAAAGTCATTGAATAGTTTAGAAATATTTGTAAACGTGTCATGTGTCAGTATTAGGCGTACATTATTGAAAACAAATTAAGGGTTAACATCACACGACCAATGCTTTTCAGTTCGAGAAAACAATGCCTGAACTAACTGGCATTTAAAGCTGTTTAAAAACTCAGTGAATTGTCTTCATTGCTGGTTGCTCTCCGTCTTTCCAGACAATATTGCTAAAGTGTGCTTAAGTGGGCATACGAACAGCATCCCATGGCGACAGAATAGGCACCAAGGATAAAGTTCCTCCTTTCCGTGGCACACATTCCTGGCGTTATTGTAGAGCTCGTGTATTTCTAATTGTAACAAAAACAAAAACAAAAAACAAAAATTACAAGGATGTTTTAAATGCTGCCCCCTAAATTGTAGCAGGAAAACATCATCACTTGTTTATTATTCGGTAGCATTATTGCGTATTAGTTGAAGGGACTAAGGTCCTTAGGTCTTAGCAATCTGCAATTCCCTTTCTAGAACCATCGGTTACTTATTAGAAAAAAAGATTTGTAAATGAACGATCTATAAATAGTTTCCTATGTAATATTTGTTGACGTGCCCATTAAGGAATCTGATAGTCTGGTGTGTTTTTCCCATTTTCTCTCTTCTGTCCCCCCCCCCCCCCCCCCATACTTTTAGGTGTTTTTTTTAATTTTATTATTTCGCTACCTAGACCTGGCTGATGAACATTAGATCTGACTTTTATATATATATATTATAAATACATAGAACGTTGCTTCTACCTTCTTTGTGGGTATTTCGTGAATTTGACATTGTTTGGCATCCAGAAAATGCTGTTACGGCTTGTCTGGGCTTTGTTGGGGGGGGGGGGGGTGATACTTCTCTGCAATGTCATTGCCATCTAGCCGTAGCTTTGCTTCAAGAGAGATAAACAAAGAAAGATAGCACTCTGTATCATGTCCGATTGTGACTAAAACAAGTTCTAGCAAACGGTTTAAATTCCAAAGAAAGGTTGTATACCAGGCAAAGATATCCCCTGAGCCCTGCCACTAGAACATTGTTAGGGCGCTTCATTTCACACCTCCCTCCAGCCCATTTTCCTTTTAACAAATGATATCCTGGCGGTGGCCCGCCTGCAAACAATCAACCAACATTTACACACATAGTGTCTACGACTAAAAGAGAAAAGACAATTTTTGTTTCGTACACTTTTTGATGGCTACCTAAAAATTTTAGATTCGACCAAAATTATAGCTCGCCTGTCGGCGTTTATGGCTTAGGCGTTGCGAACGCGCTTCGTAATGTCAGGGTGCCGGGTTCAATCCCTGCTGCGGACGGTTTGTCTTGCGATGGTTTCGACCGTGGTACCGAGAGCCGACCGTGCAGGGGCAATGGCACACTACTGGACGTAAATTTGCCAAGAAAAACCACAACAGCCAGAAAGTACTGGGTCTTGCGTTCGAATCTGTAAATGGCGGAATTTGTATTGAATAATTAGCCCCATCCCAGACCTTTCGGTTGAATTCGCCTAAATAGTTACCAGGGCATGCCCTGGGGTGTAAAGGCAGCCAACATGATATTGATCGTATGACTCTTTTAGTGCTGACTGATCAGTCGCATGTGTATGGCACCATATACTCGATATGCAAATGGAGTGTAGAAAACATCTGTGCCCTCTCCACAATGAAGATTGGCTGCAGTGTACCGCTGTTGTCTCGAAGAATATTACATGTTGAGGCCCCAATCTGTTCCACGGTGAGACTCTCGTACGACTTTCCGAAATGCTATAGAACGTTTAATGTAACATCTACCATGGGGAAAGAACCCTGGTACTCAAGGATCATGCAATTGTCCACCGTGTTCACTAACCTCTAATCCACGGAGTCGCACTTAGTGTATCCAGTGTGTGCAATGAGGTATAAACGGTTCTTAGAATCAGTTGCTATGATTATTGTCTTCTATCTCCTTAGCTGATTAACTCTTGAGATCCAAAGAATCAACTGGAGTATGGGTGACTATCGCCCGATTTCCCTCCAAATTATATTGTGTTTTGTTAGTTACAACATTTAGTCAGTAGATCGTATTGTCTTTCTCTGCTTAATTCTCTGAGGCGTCGCGAACACTGCTAATGACTGGTTTCCGGGATAGTGCGTACTGGTTAGCAAGCTGCATGGCGATATACTTATGTTTCAGCAAGTTGTTAACTCCATCGACCCATCTTCTTCGGGGCCTTCCTCTGCGTTTTGATGTTTCTATTCTCAGGTTGTACATTCTTTCAGTCGGCGACGCCGAGTTTGTACTTGCCATGTGGCCCCACACCATTTTAGTCCTTTTTTTAAAAACAATTCTAATTACATGCGTTGTTAAAACCACTCTAATAATATTGTCGATTCTTTTATGATCTCTTCTTGTTATCTTGACTGCTTTTCTTAAACATCTCATTTAGTTTTCACTCATGTTCTTTTGTTAGCGCCCAGCTTGTGCATTGGTAATATAATGTTGGTAAAGAGATTGCGTTTATGATTTCTCTTTTAGTTTCCAATTGTATTCCTGAGTGTTTCAGTATTGGGGGAAGTTGGCCTGTTGGGTTCTGGACTTGATCTCTCTGTCGAGTCTGCCGTCTGATGTTAAGGTGCTTCCAAGATATTTGAATTCTCTCTCCTGTTTTGGTGAATGTTCAGTAATATTTATATCGTTATTTTGATGTTCCCTGTTTTTGTTTATAGTTTGTGTATGTTCTTTTCACCCTTGATCTTCATGTTGTTCTTGAGACAGCTATTGTGGAGTTCATTCGTGCTTTCCTGTAGCTGTTCTGTTTTGTTGTAGAATAGACATTATTCGTAGAGAATAGTTACTAAAGAAATAAAGCTTCATCACTGGCAAATACTGTAATGTATATTGCCCATTTGAAAACAATGCATTAGTCATTTGTCGTCTTAGTCATTTCTTCGCTTTGGTGTCTCCTGTGAAAGCTTCTTATACCGAAATAGTTAAAGTGGGTCTCAGCGGCAAAGTTGTCAAGCGGCCTGCCTTGCGCCGTGAAGCCCTGTGTTCATTACACTGACAGTGATTCAAAGTGCAAATACTTTACGAGGATTCATGGGGATCGTCGATGGAGCTAGAGGGTTCCTGCTTTGTGCGACTCTTCCTGCAAGCGGCTAGCCGTTCTGCAGAGAGGAATATCCATTAGGGATTCTATCCGGGGATATGTAATTCATGGTCTCGACTTAAACACTCAACTTTAGTTTATTAAACAAGTGCTATTTCTACCTGATACACCTGTGAGGAATCGGAGATCGTTACCTGTTTACCTTAGAAAAACTGATAAAATGTTGCAACTATGGGAATATTCAGTAGGAATAGGACACTTCGATAAAAGAAGATTAAGAACCACTGGAGATATCAACCTCAGGTTCATCTCTGTGTGTTTTCATGAAAACAGGCACAGCTGCCCCCGTGAGATTGCACCAGGTAGGGAGAATTGGCGATTTATAAATACACTTCAGATGCCACGAACATGAATGATACTTTGAGAAATGTTCAAGAATGTTTTAACTGTTTTTGGCATTTTTGATGTATGTTATAGTTTTTTTTTTTTTTTTAGCTGTTTGAACTTTTTTTGCTTGTATTAAATGCAAAAAAGATACTTTAATTTTCATAAGGGAGATAATTGCATTCGCTTAAAATAAGGAATTTTTTTTTTTTTACCAGAGATGTTTGAATTCACACCGACAAATATAAAATAAAATAATAGTTTAGAAAAAGATGTTTTTGAAAGATAAAAACACATACCTGGTAGAGCTAAAGTAGGTTTTGGCTGACTTATAACATATACGTTATTTAATAAAAGCTAGAGAGACTTCCAGTAGTAAGACGCCTGTATGTCGGTACGAAGGGGTTCGAATATAATAAGGCCAGGGCTTCTTTATTAGGATATGATAAAAAGTTGTTGGAAGTAAAGGCAGGCGGCAGCACATCGAATGCACCACTGATCTCGTAACGATTTTTAAGAATAAAATGATGGGTCTAGTATCCCATGCTCGTTATGATATGGAAAAAAAAGTCATTGGCATTAAAAACTTGAATACAATTTATAATTAAAAAACAAAATACTACTTACGACAGTAGATTAGATCAGTAGGTCTGGAACTTAGAAACCTAACATTTCTTTCCCCCTCCCTCACCTATAATTGTAAGGGTGTTTAGATAACCCCTATCCTCTCACCCCCTCCCCCCCCCCAAACTCCACAATATATTCGTTTTAAGTTTTACTTTTTTATCTATCACAAT
This sequence comes from Candidula unifasciata, assembly GCA_905116865.2. Taxonomy (NCBI): domain Eukaryota; kingdom Metazoa; phylum Mollusca; class Gastropoda; order Stylommatophora; family Geomitridae; genus Candidula; species Candidula unifasciata. Next base: position 129,235 of record CAJHNH020002524.1, on the reverse strand, counting down.
TTTTCGAATATAATATTCAAAGTTTTTTTTTTTTAAATATGCAGCTCACTATCAATATTATTGTTATTATTTGTCTTCACTTAAACAAGGCTTAGGCCTCTTGAGCCTCTACATCCCCTTCCCTGGTCAATTGTAAGGAGACTTTGCGCTCCCATGCTTCTCTTGTGTCGGTGCCCCTGAAAAAACGACGTCACCTTTCGTTGACGGCATATGATGCTTAAATCTGTTTGTCCGCTCATGACACTGTTTTGTTGCCCACTGGTTAAGGTATCCCAATGTGTCGGGGTGACAGGATACCAGGCAACGATAGACATAATTCCCTTGCAATAGGAAATAGTAAAATAAAGGTTCACAAAATTGTAATGCTGTATTGCAGTCATTTCAATCAGTTCGTTTTGTGTGTGTTGTGTTTTACATCTTGTCATAGTTGTGCTAAATAAGGCTAATGGTTGCAACGTCCTTTGTTTGTCTTTTGTATCTGAACCTGTAAAACTGACATGTACGTTTTCTCACTCTTTTCTATACCCTTTTTCTTAAAGTCCATGCCGTATGGCGTTGGTAGTCAAGTCTATCTACAACCTTCTGTCTCGTGTACATTCAGTCAATTCTGACACAGATGATCTTCCATGCCATGAGGTCAGACTATCTAGCATCTGTTCTATCGGTCTCCCTCTTCTCCTCTTCCACTCCAACTTTCCTACCGTCACAATGTACTCCAGTTTTCTTCTTCTTATCACATGACCAAAGAAGCAGATTTTCTCTTTATGATGTGGCAATCAGCTCTCATCGTGAGTCAGTTTCTTTCAGGACGTCCTCATTACTCTTTGTATTTGTCCAGTGTATGGCTAGACTCTACAAAAGAATAAACCTAGGGATCCACTGTGTGTAATGACGTTACCTGTCTGCTAGAAAGTCTTTTGTTTTAATCTGTATGAAAACGGATTTAGGAAACACAAATAATTCAGAGCTTCCAGATTTTCAAGTTTGAAGCCGGTACCTAGAAATGACTAGGGAAGTAATGCCGATGGGGAGCGTCATGGTGACGAAAACTGGAGAATCAGAGACAGTGCCCTCAGCGCCAATCAAGGACATAAATTAGTTGACTATAAGATCCTGAATGTTATATTATGAATTTACATCACAGCTCCGTCCCCATCTTCAGCAGCAAGCGAAGAGTTGTATTTCCGATCGCGTGTGATATCTTTTGATCTTTAGACATTACTTCCCTTCTCTGATAACATATGTGCTATGATATGGTATGATGGTAATGTGTCAACAGCTAGTTTGTAACTGTTAGCATTGATAGATTGTCCTAATTATGCATTTAATTGGGTCGAATATAGACCGCGTTTCATCGAGAAGGAAATTCAAAAAGGGAAAAGGGACAAAACAGATGCAGATGGAAGGTGTGTTACATCTAATAAAAAACCACGTTAAAAATGTGCAATCAAAAAATTGTTCTAAAAACAAATGCTGTAATTATGGACGACATTTCTTGATGCGAACGATTTTTGCTAGTGACACTAGTGTTACGGGCTGTGAATCTATCATCCGGAATAGGTAAAGTGTCAACAATAAATGATTTACTTCTGGTCAAGTAAATTATTAATTTCAAATGTTTCTACACATACTTTTGAAAAAAATAAGCTACTAATTACAACTTCGGATACATGTAGGCAGATGCATTTTTTAAATTTCATGCGTAATTTATTGAGTTCAGTTGAGTCAAGAATTGATATCACAGCACTCGGGGTATTCCCATGCGTGCTCCGGCCTAATCTTCAGCAGCCAGCGCGGAGTTTCGATACTAATGGTACAGGTCGTAATCTGGTTATGTGTCCGTCTTGCCTTTCCCCTGAGTATAATAAGCCAGCCAGACTCCCTGGTTACACTCAGGCGCCTCAATCTCTCCAGGCCATAATAATCTTGTTTCGCTTCTGACTCCGTTGCTGGTTCCCAGAGGGTCCTGACCACATCTGCCTGTCGTTACTATTATGTTTTCAGAGATATAAGATTTTATTCAAATTGCAAATCAGTTGACCTTATGAGGAACAAAAAGGGGGAAAAAACAGTGATTATTTAAAAAATATATATTTATTATTTCATATGCAAAAATATATATTAAAATGTATTGTGAAATCATATGAATTTGTAACTTCAGATCTCATCTTTAGACTTGGTGATCGCTTTTAACATCGGTGCAACACATTTCCATTGTAAACTAAAGTTATTTAGTTTTGACCAAAATTTTAAGCAAATTGTCGATGCTAAACTGTTGAACAGGCATCTAAACTTTTTAGATATCGTGTTGTTCGTACTATGATTGCACTGATATCGTGCATGGAGAACTTCAGATGACAAGAGACTCAAACACATCGATTTTATGTTTGCGACATTATGCTGTGGAACTTGTCCATCAAACACATGCATTTCGTTTGGCATTATCACATAAACTAACGGTCAGTGGAGGAACCCGCAAACTGGCACGATGCCTCCTATGGTGCGTCTCTTTGGCGAACTAGCCGTATCTGGACATTCATCAGGAGCAAGTGGACGTCGGCACAGTCTCAGACGTGGTTCAGAGGTTGGCGAGCGACTTGAGCATACTATACATTTGACCTCGCAATCTTCAACTCCCAGTGCTATCGAAGGAGGAGGCGGGGAAGGCGTTGGTGGGATCATGTAAGTATAATCTGTATGTGTGATCAGTTCTTTTTATTTTGTCTTTGTTTTGTTGTTTGTCATCACATTTTATCGGGTTTTAGCACAGTATCGTAAGAGGCTTGTGTGACATATTTTTTGTACGCAAGATTCAGCTACACTGTCTATTCATCTCTTTCTTAGCTGTCCTTGACTTCCACCAATATCTTATTCTGCAGCAGGTTTCTGTGAATTGGGTGGCCGGCACTCCCGCACTGCATTTTACTTTGATAACACACGATGTTCCCAAACCCATTGAAGGTTTCAAATACAGTGAAGTCTAGCTGCATTCTCTTAGATTATCAAACCACTTCATTCTTTGTTTCTTGGTGTATATGCAAGCGCTGTTGTATTCCAACTTTCCTTCTAAAGCTAACACTAGTAATTTTCATCTCTATCAAGAGTCTTAAAATGTTGTAGTTGTCCAGTGCTGAAGCTAGTGTATGTCTCTTTTCCTTGTGCGCTTTAACAGTTTAGTTATTTTGCGCAATTACCTATCTATATGTTTATGTTTCCCAAAATCGCCGCTATATTGTTTCGTCTACAATTGCTCTCCTCCGGAAGTACACCCTGAAAGATTGACACTCAGTGACATGAATTTGAAAAGTAACTTTTCAAGATTGGAATCGGGCATCCCAGAAAATCTGTCAAATTGTAGACAGATCTATCGAAGAGCCCTTTAGTTACAAAATAACGTGCTGCCCTGTTTGGATGGTCCCATAAGCCAACGTTTTTCAATGTTATATAGGCTGAATAAATTATTAAGTACTGACTGACACTCACAAAAAGATGTCACATATGAAGGCAACGTGGTATAGTTGTGCTAGTTTGAAATCGTGTATGTTGTCTAATGTCCTAAACTCTTTTTTTTTTCTTCACCCAATCTCAACTTCTTTGTATGAGTGTTAATTTGAATAAAGAAGACATGGACAGTAGATTGCATAATTTATTGTGTAACATATTTTGTTGTAACTTGTTCCGTGCGTACGCCAGTAAAAAATAAATTGATTACCGTTTTAATTTCATTTTTTTTTAGTTTCTTTTAAAGATACCTCGTTTTAAGAGATTGCATATGTTCTTCGCAACTGTAATATTATAATTACTTTCAAAAGTGGGCCACCTACCCCATACATTTGAGAGAAAAAAAAATTCTTCTTATTAAAAGATATTACAATCGCAAATATGGTTGCATTCTAAAGTTATAGTTTTAATTTTTTCCCCCTTGTTTATATATTGAGTCTGAAAGCAACAGCGCTTTTTTCCCTCTAAATTTGAACTTGGCTCCCAGGTCGATCCAACATTGACTGGGTAGCGGGTGAAGTTTTGGGAAGTAAAGGTGGCTGGCATAATGTTAGCCACAATCCCGCACCGATTGTCGATCTATAAAATTTAAACTAGCCCTATATGCCCAGTACGCTTAAAGCGTGGAAACGGATCATTTACCTTTTACATGTTTCAGCTAATTAAGAACCACTGCACTAAAGTATATCTGCAGACACTTATAAACTATACGATAGTGGTTCTAAACATTGTTGTATTGGATGTAGGCTCTGGTAAGGTCAACTCATACACATTGTCAACACATCACTGTATCACTACACCATGCCATGACTGAAAACAACTTGATACTTCCACCTTATCAAGGGATGTCGACAGAAAGAAAACACTGGGATTTAGGACAGAGGTGGAGGTGGGGCTTGTGTAAAGGTCTATGCCACAAGAACCCTGAGCCAATGCCTCTCTAATTTCGTTTAAAAAATATTTATTTGTTAAAGTTGGATATCCACGTTTCTATGATTACTATTCCTGGCACTGAGTCAGACGCAGGTTCTCCGTGTGTTATAAACCATTTCTAAAGTAAAAGATATATGCTCTGTAAAGTTACACATCAAACAGACGCTGATACGCTGTTCATTTTTATCTCGGTGGGATTTTTGCGTGGGTGCAGTTATACGCGTGCATGAATCTATGTATGCATACATACTTGTCTGTTTGGATATATATATATATATATATATATATATATATATATATATATATATATATATATATATATATATATATATATGAACATTGAAAAAAAGAAATGTAAATAGAAAGACAGAAAAGTGGATGGAAAGACAGAAAGGTGGACAGAGACAAAGAAAAGGGAATAGTAAAAGAGCAAAATGGATAGAAAGATAGTTAAGTCAACATAAAGGTAGATTTGTGGATAGAAAATAGGAGAGATTAAAGGATTAACTGATAAATAAATGGATGAATGCTTGAACTGACATAACATTTATGACTGGGTGGACAAATGGATAGGTGGAAGGATTTATAAATGGGTAGATATAGGAATTGGTGGAATAAATGATTGGCGGATAAGTAAATAGATGGATGGATACAAAGGTAACAGGTAGGGCGAGGATATAAGTACAGAGAAGCTTATAAGATGACGTTTAACATTACAAATAAGACTCTAGTTTCCAGGATTACTGTCTGTTGGAGAGATCACAGTATTAATGCCTGGCAGTAACAGATGTACACAGAAACAGATATTGATTAAACAGCAGGAACATCCTTAACCACAAGCTAATTAATTATGTCTTGTCCGGGCTTGTAAGCCATCTTCGTATATTTTTAGTGATAATTACCTCTTTATGTGCTTTTTTATATCAGAATGTATACCCATGGAGTTCTAACTGGTTTAGCACCATATGCCGAATTCGCCATTGGCGTAGGATGGGTAAGGTCGTGGGTTCGCTCCCTGGCAGAGCCGGTCTTTTTTCAAAAATGACCTTGACTTCCAGGTCGACCCAGCTTTGAGTGGGTACCAGGTGCAGTAGCGGGAAGTAAAGGCGGCCAGCAAGATTCTGACCACATCACCCTTTTTGTGCCGATTGGTCTATAAAAATATAGGTCTAGCTCTTAGTGCCCTATATGCCCTATGTGCCTAAAGGCGTGGAAAAGGAACCTTTACTTTACTTACTTAGAATGGGTCCTTTACTTGCTGTTGTTACTTATATGCCGAACACTATATTGAAGTATACTTTGAAATTGGTTAACACTCCTTTAAATCGTTCTCTTGGTTCTGATAGTGATAAGAGATTCTCACCGTGGAAGAGATGGTGGCTTCATCGTTTACTGTTACCGAAGATAGCAGTATGTGCACCGAAGCCAATCTCCGTTGTGAAGTCAGCGACTGGCAGGATGTGATCTTCGGAACGAATGTGAAGTTTAGCTTCTCTTCCTTTCAGCGTTGACAGGCTGTAAACTCTACCGGAAAGCCCCGAATGTTCGTCCACCTTTGGACTTTGGTCTTGTTCCAGAACTTGAGTTTTACGTTCACATGCGTTTTACATATATAGCTTATGGGTATGCAGACTTTTGGTTGCTAGCTTCTCAAACAAATGCACTACAACTTCAAAGAAATTATCTCAGATTAGTCGACTCTTACGGAATGCTTTATTAGAGGGCAGGGGCTCTTACCCCCCCCCCCCCTCCGGCCCCCAAAAACCCGACGGGGAGGAGGTTTAACGCTAAAGTCAGATGTTGCAATGTTTATGTTATTTTAGCTCATTTTAGCTCAGACAAAGATGTGTTTCTATTGACCTGATGTTGGTGTAGAGACTGATCTCTCGACCCCTGTACCGGAGTGAGATTTCATATGGCACTATTACGGAGATCTCCGGTCTGAAAATGTAGAAACGCGCTCGTATTAAGTGAATTTGTATATTATTTTTTTTTGTTTTTCTGGTGTTGTATGTAAATATATTGTGCTGATGAAGACTCTTTGCTTCAACGTTCAGTTGCCTTTTTGTGTTTGTGTGTAATATTGTGAAACTCAAAAGTTCAGCTTTTTGTTTGGTTTGATGTGTGCAAGACTTAGACGTGAACATTGCTTTCCCCTGAAGAGAGTTAAAGCGAGTGAAGAACCGACATCTCACAATTCGGGATATTTCCACAAGCAAGTTGTCCATATCTTTAGCAGCCCATACGAATTGCACCAGTGGAATTGTAATTGTACGTCAAACTTACACTTCCTCTGAGAGTTTGCGGTCGACCAGATCCCCGGGTCTCACCCCCGCTCCCCCTCCCCACCCACCCACCCCCTTCTCCCCTTTGCATCATTCTCGTCTACATATATTTATATAATAATATGAGTAAACCCCCAACTTAACACATTCCAGGCAACCTTTTATCGTGGAGTAGAAAATCACAAGCACCGTACATGTAAGCTTTCTGTGTTATGTACGGAAGTGACATTTGAGGCATACACCTTGAGGCAGTTGAAATAGCATAAATAATGCATTTGCACAAAATCGCACTACGTTAAGTATGATAAAGAGTATGTGGGAGTGAATCAGGTACAGTTTATCTTTTAGCGAAACATCAGCATAAATGTGGTTTTACTGACGAAAAATACGAATATATCACACAGATAAAAAGAGTAACGAAGATGTCTTGCAAGAAGGTGACCAACAAAGAGAACTGATTGCTCACATCAAAAGGGAGACAATCTACGTTCTTTGGGTTGCCATGGGAAGGAGAAAACTTGAGTACATCGTGACGGTGGGAAAGTGAGGGGAAAGGAGGCAGAAAGATACCTGAAGATGCTTTAACGAACAGTTTGACGTCAAGACATGTAAGGTTTTCTGTGTCAGATTTGACTGAGAGCACGCGCGAAAGAGTCAGCTCTGTGGCTAAGTCGATGCAAGCTTCGTAATGCCGGAATGACGGGTTCGATCCCAGCTAGGGCCATGAGCCCTTCGTTGGTTTCGACAGTGGTATCAGGGGGCCGACCGTCCAGGAAAAACAATGGCAAACTACTGGACGTAAATTTGCCTAGAGAAACCACATAACAGCCAGGGGCTGCTGGGGTTGGTTCTGCAGCATCCTGTAAAGGATACGCAACTAACCTTTAACGCGCGAAAGAAGGTGGGGACTATAAGGAGAAGATCAAGGAGGCTAGCTGATAAAATAGATGCACAAACCAACGAACTAACTTTTTTTTTTAAAGAGTTAATAACTGGGCACACAGGACTGATCTGGCTTCCCTTTTATATAGCAGGTTAGTGTTTTTCTTTTACTTTTTTTCTCCTTCTCTTGTGTTATTTTATATTAATTTTAGTATCTGTTGTTCTTTCTCTGAAAATTTACTTTCAGTTGGTGCTTGCCTAATTTCCCTGCATTTCTTTCTTTCTCTCTTTCTTTCTTTCTTTCTTTCTTTCTTTCTTTCTTTCTTTCTTTCTTTCTTTCTTTCTTTCTTTCTTTCTTTCTTTCTTTCTTTCTTTCTTTCTTTCTTTCTTTCTTTCTTTCTTTCTTTCTTTCTTTCTTTCTTTTGTCTGTTATTTTTCCCCTTTTATTCTGTTTTCTATTCATCGCCTTAATACGGTCTTGTGTATTCCCCCCACCCCCTTTTTTTCTTTTCAAACACAGATTACTCCTACATAGTATCTATCTGCTGTATCTATACATTCCTTTACCGCCAGGCAGCAGCCCTGTCAGTTGTACAAGGGGGAGGAGTTGACGGGAAATAAAAAGTTATTCACTTACGATAACAACTCTTCTCAGATTGTTTTATATCGAGTGCCTGGTAATACTCTTGTTCTCAAGGTTAGCTGGCTGGAAAAGGTTTACCTGAACACCGCCATGAAGACCTCGTTGCTTATGGAAATAAAAGACCTGGCGGTGTTTAACGTGCATGAGACCTGGTTGAAATCTGTTGGAACACTCACTGCGGTGTGAAGGCGAGACGTGTGTTACGTGGCATGTCGTAATAGATCTCGGTATTGAGGTCGGGTTTTGTGTACCGGCAACAGTGGAGCTGTGTTTCTGGGCAGATGGGAGGAGATATGTGCAGACATACATGAATGAATGTTATGAAGCTTTAGAACCGTACCTGAGTATTTAAAGGATGCACATAATATTAATGTTGTACATTATCAACCTTCTTTTTATGAATCTTTGGATGTCTGAAAGAGAGAACTAACATGTTACGTAGAAACTATATTGCTGTAAGGTAGTGAATCGAGGAATGTGAATGCACACATTAGAAAGAAATTCAAAGCTACGGAGTTGTGTGGTTGCTCAGACAAATGTTAAGAATGCTTTGGAATGTCAGAATAACTAACTAGGATTGCTTGAAAGAAGTTAATGAAAGCAGATCAATATGTACAGCTATAAGGAAAAACAAAGACTGTTCTTTGGTCATGGGATGAAGGGGAGGCTTTAGAGAATATAGTGACAACTGTGAAGATCAACGGTAGAAAAGGGAGAGGCAGACCAAGAGAGAAGATGACTGATGGACTGCCACGGTGGCACATAAGGGATATCATCAGTGGAACTGGGCAAGAGGTCAAGGGACTGAGATCTGTAGAGATGCAGGAACGCCCACGCCAGTCGGCAGGATAGGTGATGATACTATTTCTAATCATGTCGTAAAGGGCGATGAACTCTTTCAGCACGAAACAACTCAACATTGACTGTTTTGGTTTTGCTAGGCAAATTTTACGTTCAGTAGTTTGTCAAAAACAAAGAATGAAATGGTTCGGCCATCTAATTAAGAATCTAACTAACAATGCCTGCAGCAAGAGCGTAGAAGCTGAAACCTGAAAACCATCAAGAGACAGGAAAAGACCGAGAAGAATATGGATTGAAGGAGTCACTGACATCTTAAGACTGCATTATATCACAACACATCAAGCGACTGAGGGCGCCCTGGCTCGGCTGCTGATCGTCTGATAAAATGCGACGGCATAACAGATATTGACAAAAAAGAAAGAAGAAGAAGTTTGCCATTGCCACTAAACGGTTAGCGCTCGCTACCGCTATCGAAAGCAGCGCAAGACGTTCTTCTGTTTTGGTAGAAGACTAGCGGTTTTTGTCAGACGTCAGGTTTAGTATATTGCATAGATCTGTAAAGGGAGTCGTCGTGGTGTAGCGGTTAGACGCTCGACTGTGTATCGGAAAGTCGGGGTTTGGGTCCAGACGGAGCCGAACCCTTTCAAAAATTATTTGGCTTCCAGGTCCACCCAGCCTTGAGTGGATACCTGGTGCATTTTTGGGAAGTAAATGCGGCTAACATGGTGCTGACAACAGCCACCTTTACTCGTCAGGACTGTACCTATCCACTCAAAGATGGGTCAACCCGGGAGACAAGGTCATACTGGACTGTACGTTTTCTTTTGTTAATGTTTTGGGTTTTCCCACTATAACTGTGCTATGTGGCTTTACGGTTGAACGGGGTTTTTAGGATTTGTACCGGTTTGATTCTCATGCTTGAGATGTTACTTCTACAGACTTGAATTACAGAGGGAGTAAGCTTTAAAAAAAAATTCAACATAACAAGTATTTGTGCTTTAGATAACATAGAGAAATCACCTTAATTACCATTTTATCATATTACTGTTTAACTACTTCCACTCATTTTGCTATTAAATTGTATCTTTCAACAAGGCTATTCGTTTAAGTTAGTAATGCCACAGCCTAATAAGTAAATAAGTTTTTTCCCACCAGGACATAACACAGAGTGATAAACACGCATGGACACAAAGTGCCACCATGCGGATGAGGATCATGGGGGGTGGGGGGAGGTTCCAGAAACCCCGTTTAACCGTTAGGTTATATAAGGGTCCCCAGCAACAGCCAGGATGGGGGCTTAAAAAAAAGAAATGTTTCATCCCACAGACTGACTGACTGACTTTCTACCCCACTAGGACATCACACAAGCGATAAACACCCGATGACACAAGGTGCCGCCATGTGGATGAGGATCGCCGTGGAGAGGTTCCAGAAACCGTGTTCAGACAATTGGCCATATTTATGGTCTGCCTATATTGCGGCACCTGAAAAATGCCAGGGTGGGGCTTCAAATAACAAAAAATCTCCTCCTAAAAAGAACGAACTGACTGACTGACTTTCTACCCCACCAGGACATCACACAAGCGACAAACACCCGATGACACAAAGTGCCACCATGCGGATGAGGATCGCCGTGGAGAGGTCCCAGAAACCGCGTTCAGACAATTGGCCATATTTATGGCCTGCCTATATTGCGGCCCCTGGCAAAAGCCAGGGTGGGGCTTCAAATAACAAAATATTTCGTCCTGAAAAGGACGAAACTGTGTATGTATGTATAATAAAAAAAAAAAAAACGAAAGCTGTTCAAACCCTCTATTGATCATTCGAGTCTTTCCATATTTGTGTTGCTCCATTTGCATAAGTACTCACACCTTTAGGATTTATCACAATGTCAAACTTTATCAGTTATTTACTTCTCTAACTTTAGTCGTCATCCGAAACACATAAAACTAATTTTCATATATACATTAACTTTAAAAAAAATCGCAGATAAATCTAGCTGGATTAAATATTTAGAGCTATCGGGTAAGGGGAAACAACATATGGATTTAATTAGGAGAAAGGGAGATAATAAAAATAAAAGTGTGATTAATATTGTTAATAATTATGTTTATAAGGATATAAGTATTTTATTTAACAAGCCGTTTGACATCAAATTTTGTTTTCGTTTTCTTTCTGTTCACTTGTCTATTTACTTATCTATCTAATTACTCATATGTTTTTGTACCTATCTATTTACCTAGCAATCTCGCATGGTCTGTTGATCTGCAGAAAGAACAGCTTGTACTATAATTATAACACAGGCCCAGATATGGGGTACCATTTTTTAAGCATTCCCCTCAACCTTTACCCTGTCTGTCTTCGGAAGTCCGAATATAACATTACTGCTTCTGGGACTTGCACCTGGAGGAAATTATCTTCAGAATGGTGGCACTTTGTGTCACCGGGTGTTAAACACGTGTGGTGCAGTACTAGTGGGGTTGAACGTCACTCACATAGCATGCCCTATACTTAAGCATTCGTTTGTTTACCTATTTATTATTTATCTACCTAAAAATACCTCACAGACATGTATCCACGTATCTATTCTTCTATAAATCCACCAATTCATTTACCTATTTGTCTACTAATTTAATGTACTAGAAGGAGGATGTTGTAAATAAATTATAATATAAAAATCTACCCCTTGAACCTATGTCTACTCCAAACCTACAAGAGCTCCAATGACGTGGTAAGTGGGAGCCATCATAAACTCAAGCTCTCTCAGTAACGAGAAAAAAAATGTCGTTAGGCGGGAGCTAAGACCAATAATGTCTTAACCCAGACAGGATATGTATGCAGTCTAATCAGTAGTAACAGTAAAACTAGGCACATTAACTACAAGTCCTAATCCAAATCAAAACGACTGGAACTATAGTTATCACATTAAACATCTGTTTATTTTCTCTTACACAAAACTAAGCGCTTCCAGATAAAAATACAATAACAATTACCACCGTGTCCACACACACACCACGTGCTAAGCACTTCACCTTACATAAAGGAGAATTCAGATCAAACTATGATGGACATTTTTTGCTAACCATAGATGTACCATAGCCAGGAAATCAGTCGGCCGACGCTCTATCGTCCAAACCCACCTGCTATGCCTGTGTGTAGTGGCCGCCAAGGTCATTTATTTAAAAAGAAAATGTCCGTGTCCCTTAGTCCGTTCGAGCCGTAGACGAGCGTCTTCTTGAGTAATAGTTAATGTCATTTATTGTCTATGTACACAGACGTGTGAAGTGAAAACTGTGCCATCTCTTTCGCCTATGTACACAGACGTGTGAAGTGAAAACGGTGCCATCTCCTTCGCCTACGTACACACACGTGTGAAGTGAAAACTGTGCCATCTCCTTCGTCTATGTACACAGACGTGTGAAGTGAAAACGGTGCCATCTCCTTCGCCTATGTACACACACGTGTAAGGTGAAAACTGTGCCATCTCCTTCGTCTATGTACACACACTGTGTGAAGTAAAAACTGTGCCATCTCCTGGTCTATGTACACACTGTGTGAAGTAAAAACTGTGCCATCTCCTTCGTCTGAGTAATATTTAATGTCATTTATTGTCTATGTACACAGACGTGTGAAATGAAAACTGTGCCATCTCTTTCGCCTATGTACACAGACGTGTGAAGTGAAAACGGTGCCATCTCCTTCGCCTATGTACACAGACGTGTGAAGTGAAAACTGTGCCATCTCCTTCGTCTATGTACACACACTGTGTGAAGTAAAAACTGTTCCATCTCCTTCGTCTATGTACACACACTGTGTGAAGTAAAAACAGTGCCATCTCCTTCGTCTGAGTAATATTTAATGTCATTTATTGTCTATGTACACAGACGTGTGAAGTGAAAACTGTGCCATCGCTTTCGCCTATGTACACAGACGTGTGAAGTGAAAACGGTGCCATCTCCTTCGCCTACGTACACACGTGTGAAGTGAAAACTGTGCCATCTCCTTAGTCTATGTACACAGACGTGTGAAGTGAAAACGGTGCCATCTACTTCGCCTATGTACACACACGTGTGAAGTGAAAACTGTGCCATCTCCTTCGTCTATGTACACACACTGTGTGAAATAAAAACTGTGCCATCTCCTTTGTCTATGTACACACACTGTGTGAAATAAAAACTGTGCCATCTCCTTTGTCTTTGTACACACACTGTGTGAAGTAAAAACAGTGCAATCTCCTTCGTCTATGTACACAGACTGTGTGAAGTAAAAACTGTGCCATCTCCTTCGTCTATGTACACACACTGTGTGAAGTCAAAAATGTGCCATTTCCTAAATCTCAAAGACATTCTGACCAAACTGATGTTAGATCACTTGATTACAAATCACTGACTTTTTTTTTTTCAATCACGTTAACCAGTTAGTCTGTCTCTGTCCCGTAAATAAGTTCCACAAACCACCGATTTAAAATAACAAAAATTGAGGGGTCCTTTATAGTCAAAGCTTACGTGCTAATCGATTTCAGAAATTACCTGCTTGTGGTGTTTTTATGTTCTTGATCGATAACTAACGTCTATCACGTAAGATCTCGTGGTGAATTATAATAAGACACGTTGTGAAATCTATTTACTTTGCGGCTACTGAACAGAGAATGATAGTGTTGTTTTTAAAAAAGGACAGATGGATAGGCAGGCAGACAGACGGGCGGCAGGCGAATAGACAGACCGGTGGAATGATGGATGGAAAGATAGACGGACATACATTCGAATAGGTAGACCCAGAAGCAGCGGATAGGCGGGTATGTAAGCAGGCTGGCGGACATAATGATTTGCAGACAGCCGGGGAGGTGTGAAAACGGACAGCAGATAAACAAGCAGGCAGGAGGCAGAAAAGCAATTAAGCAGACATGTAAAAAAAGACAGCTGAACACGAAAATCTAAAGGGCGGGCAGCCAAATGGAAAGACAGACAAATAAAGGGGCTGATATATAGGCAAACAGACCAACAGACAGTCGTAAACGCAGACGGCTTGACCAATTGACAGACAGAGATGTCACATATCACTCCTGTCGCGTGCCTAATGTAAGGAGTTCTCCTTCAGAACCAGCAGCACTCAGAGATAATTTTGTTGAGTCGTTTGGCTCGTATTGGTCTAAGGGATTCCCCGTGGCCAATATACGATCAACTTATCTCTGGAGTAGGGCAACTCAAGTATTGGCACTACAAAATATGTCAATATATATATATATATATATTATTTCTAGGCACACTTGGCTGGACACCCCCACTACTTACTAAAGAAAGCCCCCAGGTTATGATAGTTCATTATCATAACCATGTTAACACATATAAAGAAGATATACATACATACACAACTGCGAAACACTTAAAAACGGTGAAATAGAGACACCTAAGTCAGCCATGAAAATGAATGTGTATAATCAATATAAATTAGATATATAAAAGTGAGACAATTGCCAGATCTCAGGATATCATGTCCAAATCACTAGGATCTACACAGACAGAAGGCCTTGGAGATGACATCTTTTCATCACTGGACACAGGAAGCTGTGAGGAACACAACATCATGCGAAGCATTAGACTTATCTTCTCTTATCTCTGTCTATGATGCCTCCCTCAGCTCCGGATGATTTGACTGTCTTTGACTCTGGGAATTCTGCTCCACTGGATCAAGTAGCAAGAGTACTTCACTGTACAGCAACTGTACTGGTATCTAGCATGTCTATATCACCAGTAAGGACACACAATGTCTTAGAGCCACATTACTCTGGCACTGGTAGCTGTTTGAGGCACAATCTCCCCCATTTTTGGAGATGTCAGGAACCTTCACAGGTGTTAGCTGGTGGGTAACAAGTTGGTTCTGGTGGTTGGATTGATGGGTGGATGTTGTTGAGACTGTGAATCTTCTGCCAGCTCTTCAGAAAATATACATCCCAAGCATATGTAAAAACTGAGACATTTCCAGATTGCCTTGAAAATTGACAGTATACAGGCACAGATTAACACATCTGGAGGCTTGAGAAGCTGGCAAGGAGAATGGCGTCAGTTAGACATTACAGGCGTTGGTACAAAAGAAGTTCCTTGTATACTGGGGCAAGGAATAAATCGGTTTCCAAGAAACCTCAATTAACTCCCTAAATATATCCCCAAGAGATATACATTTAAAAGTGGAGTTTAGTTAAAGTACCCAGAAAAGGCAGACATAATAATGTTGTCCAATACAGGCCTATATATATAGATATAAGGGACTATATATTTCTGGGCGAGTCCAAGTTTGAATATTGTGCAGATTACAGGTAAGACAGGTTATCAGCCTTACAGACCGATGCGTAATGGCTATCATTTCACGACAAGAGAGTTAAACATATAACTTGGCAAAGAACAAGTAGAGGCACAGGACTGATGGACAGACAGACGGGTAAATAGACATACATTCAAGCAGGCAAACATACAGGCAAGCAAACAGCGTATCAGACAGACAGACAGACAGACAGACAGACAGACAGACAGACAGACAGACAGACAGGCATAGAGAATGTCTAAGCTGAACTTGACATAATAAAAAATAGATCATATTTCACTAAATAAGAAAGTGTGCGGAGATAATCCTGTCTCCTTTCTGACACAACTAATTAGTCGCCCCAGAAAATATGACGGGGATTTTAAACCGGAACTGATGTTCGCGGTCTCCGCTGGGTATTGACGGAGGCCGAGATGTCGCATCAAGATAAGGAGGGAGCATAGAGAATAGACAATGTCATTTAACGCTTCTGTAGGAAATATCCGAATTGTATAGATTTGCTTTGTACTATTGTCGACGTCTGGGGTGTGTGGTTTGGGTGTGGCGAATGCGATTCGTAATTTCAGGGAGCCTGGTTCCATCCAAGCTGCCAGACATTTGGCAGCAGATCGCTTGCTTTGGGTTTAACAGTGGTATTCAGAGCCGATCGTGCAATATCAATGGCAAACTACTGAACGTAAAATAGGTTTAGTAAAATCACAAAAAGAAAGAAAAATAATTTTGAGGTAGGTTCTTCGGCAATCTGTAAAGGCTACCCAGTATTATTATGCTGAGTTCTTGACGAAGTGTATTTTAATACTATATTAACATTGCTTGGACTACAACTTTCTATAGTATATGTGCTGTTAAAGGTGTCAAATATAGCCTATATATACCACTTTTATGGTGTCGGCAGGGAGGGGGGGGGGGGGTCTTTGAGCCTGAGGTTTTACAGCAGCATTGCTAGTGCTGTCGCCACGACTGTGCAGGTTAGGATTTCATTTTGCCCCCGAAAGAAACAAATCTTAAGCCTTACCGAGGATTCGCGCCCGATTCTTCCCCTCGTGAGCCCAGCGTTCTAACCGTTCATTTAGCCGCTCCATACATGCGCTGTTTAAAAAAAAAATGTCCAAGTTACTATCACGTGCTTCTTCCTCCTTTTACTGAATATTATATTTTTTGCTTAAAGAGTATAATCGTCATCTTCATCATCTTTTTCGCCATCATCATCAGTCTCATATTCGCTGTTATCGCTGAGGTCCCAACGAAGTCATGTCCTTCAAACAATTCACACCAACGTTTCGTACACTTGTTCTACCTTGAACGAAACTTTATTGAGCAATATCACAGACAGTCTCACAAAAACCAAATTGAAGAACCTTCTAAGACATCCAAAGTAGTCTACAATGTTTCTGTTTTTGTTTCCCTTATCAACCAATTAGGAACAGTCTTCACAGTAACGGTTGGATGCAATGCATCTCCAACGCCCTGTGTTTTGACACTGGATGTATAATTTTGCAGACTATTATATTGTTCATCTATCTCTTGATGTTATCCCACCGAAATTGCTGTGTGTCTCTTGCTGGCTTGCCTCGAACTCTCCCAGTTCTTTTATGTCCTAAAGTAAGAGTGTTATGTCTGTATTTTATTTAGCCAATATTTTTTTTCAGTCCTAGCCTCTGCAAAACTGATGTATTTAATAGTTTTTGTTTCCATGGAATAAGGCTTATTTTTCTACATATAGAAACGATACAATTTTCTAATGTTTTAAAACCTATCGAAGCAAATAATTGACTCGAAAATATTTCACCTGAAAAAGTTGTGTCTATATCTGCAATATTGTCTCTAGTATGAACTTCACTGTCGGTTATAATTCAGTCACTGATCCTTTAAGATTAGTTTTCACCGGTGATTTTTGTCCCCTTCTAAATCCTCTGTTTAGAAAACGTTACACAGTATGTAGACATGTTAGTTCGCGGGTATGCCACTGTGATAAAAGTGATTACCAACACAGACAAGTCTGTTTATGAGACCTAATTCTTTTCTTCAGGCTTTCGATTTTGTCTGACTTTTGTTTGCTGAGTTCTGTGATAAGAATGTATGCTCATTTGTGTTTCGTCTTAGCTCGAACGTAGCCGCTTCCATCGTCTGGCTTTCTCTTTGAGCCGTCAAACAATGGTCCTGGTTGCAGTTTTGAAGCTAACCAAGAATGGCTCAAGTTTTGCAATTATTACAAATTTACATCATCACTGCTTTTTTCTTCTTTTTCAAATATGGGTTTAAAACATGTGTTGTGTATTTGTTTGTCTGCGTGTGCGCGCGCGAGCGCACACCGACATAAGTATCTCTGTCTTTGAGTTTTTTGTGCGTGTATGTTAATTGATATTTCTATATTCTTTCGACAAAAACAATATAGCTTCATTATTTTAATCAGTTTTTCTAGCACACGCAAAACATACCAAGAGACGATCTTAAGATTTTTTGTTTTGTTATCCATGCGTTTTTTCCTTGTGCTCTATGTTTTCTTTCATCTTATTTTCCTTGTCTTGTACCCATTATTATGACCCCCCCCCCCTCCCCTCTAATTGTTCCCCTCCTCCCCGACCATCTACTTTTTTTTATTCACTTTCCTCTGTTCCTCTGCCCCCTTCTTCTCTTCTTGTCCCACCTAACCTTCGTCTGCCTCTCTTGAGCACTTATTTGGCTCTAGTTCTAGTCATTTATTTGGGGAGAGTCGCGCTTGTATGTGTGTTGTTGTTATAGCATGGATGTTTATCTTCGTGAACCAACCTTCAGTCACCAGGTACTTTTTAAATTTTCAAGTTTCTAGAAAGTTAATCCACGTCAGTTGCCAATAGTTCACATCACAGAGGAATCCCCCCATCAAAAGCATCAGTCAACTGAAAAAAACAAAACAAAAAGGAAGAGTTTGTTAAGCACGTATGTTTCATTTATTCTTTTTTTTTTAATTATTTTTTTTTCAGTAATATTTTTTTTTTCTGTTGGAATTTTCCGTGTGGGCTACTTGACACATTTATATATATATATACATATATATATATATATATATATATATATATATATATATATATATGTATATATATATATATATATATATATATATATAAAGATTACTCCAGCTATTGCCTACCATATATGTCGTAAAAGGCCATTACAGGCAATTGACTAATTACTTTATAACCTTTAAAACATTAGTAGACCTTCTTACGCAAGTGACTCATCTGGCGTGTGATGCGCTTCATTTTAATTTGAGAGATCATTGGCCACTGGGTGAGTCATGTGGTCAACTTTACGCCGGCCGCCTTTACTTCCTAGGACATCATCTAGGATGGTTTAGGTACCCTGTGTCTTATTCTTCCTCTGCGTTCGTTCGAAGACGTAAATAAGTTGTGCCCATTTACAAGATGGATGCAATATTTGTTTTTAGGCTGACACTTCTGCAGGAATTTGTTGTCCGTATTAGCCTTCCCGTGGACTTTAGGTCATCTTTGTACAAAAGTCGGAATCGATGCGGATTTGAACTTAAGGCTTTCGGACTGACATGTAGATACCTAGGCGCTAGTCTACAATGACTCTGATATCAAATCAGCTATGGTTTTGTTTGGATTAAACAACGGATTAACATCATAGCACAAGGGTAGTAACCCGTAAATGCTCCGTTCTACTTCTAACCCAAGCCGGAGTCCGAAGAATCTTAGCGCAATGCACGGACTCCATAGCACCTGCGAGGATCCTAAAATACATTGGGTAGATTTTTAACTCCAAATGTCGCCCCTAGCGACGCTGTTAGGCTACACTCGTCGATTTCTAACTGCCAAGAGAATTTAGTTTTTACTTGTGCAACAATGAACACGTCCATCCGTCCATCCGATCTTAACTACCCTGAGACTAGGGAAAATTACTAGAAGTCCACGTGCAAAAATCCCAGCCATAACAGTGGATTGAAACCGGGACCTCCGGCACTCGAGACGGACGCCATGACCCGAGACCGTAATCCTGGTGAGTTCGGCGGCGCGTGTCCCAGATGAAGATTAAAGCCAGATTAATACAACGGACTCTGCTTTGGGAATCCCTCGGACCGAAACTATTCTATTCATTATCGTGTGCATTCTACTTTTTGAAAACATAAATATATTTTTTTACCTGCTTTTAATTTCCGACTTCCTGTAATTACCACGGTCGTGCAGAACAGCCATTGCCTGTCTTCTATGTTTTTCCCTCTTGCCTTGAACTGGTTTTTCCTCTTATGTCTCCCCTTCCCCATTTATCTCACTTATGTGTTTCTTTTTCCATATTTTATTTTTCTCGCTCTCATTCGCTCTTCTCATTTCCCTCTCTAAATCTTTCATTATTCTTTTTAGTCTCCCATATCGTTTTCTTCGTCCCTCTCCCCCTTCTAAGTGCCCTTTTACAGGTTCTCTCTCTCTTTCTCTCTCTCTCTCTCTCTCTTTTTTTTATTCACTATTTCTTTCGTCCTTTTGCAAACAGTTCCTACTCCTATCTCTCCTTTTCTCGTCTACGTTTTACCTTTCTCTCTCTCTCTCTCTCTCTCTCTCTCTCTCTCTCTCTGTGTGTGTGTGTGTGTGTGTCCCCTTTCATGCCTGTGTTTCCATCTTCTCTCTCTCTATCTTTCCTTCTCTCCTTTTACTGTCTACATGCCACCCTTTTCTCTCTGAGCCTCGCTGCACTTGCTCCAACCGTTACTTCTAGTCGAAGGTACAAGCTATCTATACACAAGGGCAAGCCCTACTGAGAGAACTGACACGCTAACTATAGGAGACAAGCCTGCATTGTAAACACACATAGCACACGTTTGCATTTTATTAAACGAGGCAGACACCCTAATTGGGAGTGGGGGAGGGGGGACACAGAGAGAACGAGAGGAGGGGTGGTAAAATATACAGCAACACACAGAAAGCAGACACACTCCGGACATACATGTGACTCAAACATAAGCATATAGTGAAAACACACTTACTTGCACACATGGAGATGTCTTGTGCTTGACCAGTAGTTTCGCCCCTGTTCCAATTGTTTTGACTGTGGGAGAAATTCTATGGTGGTGAGTGGCATGTGTGTTTATGCATTGTCAGTAGAGATAACGACTCATCTAATCAAGAGGTGAGGACAGACGCGGATAATGGTAGGGCATATGCAAAGGGACCCAGCAATAGTATTATTACACTGGAACCAAGAGGATGGAAAAAAGATAGATTGTTGACTCAGATACACGGGGGGAAAAGGGGGGGGGGGGAGTTTATTAACAAAACTGAATAATAAAATAGATATTACATGCACTAAGGACATGGCAAATGTTCACGACAACCCGGAGTGAGTGAGTTGTGGGTCAATGTTCAGGACAACCTGCGTGAGTGGGATGTGGGTCAATGTTCACGACAACCTGCGTGAGTGGGATGTGGGTCAATGTTCAGGGCAACCTGCGTGAGTGGGATGTGGGCCAATGTTCCCGACAACTGCGTGAGTGGGATGTGGATCAATGTTCACGACAACCTGCGTGAGTGGGATGTGGGTCAATGTTTAGGACAACCTGCGTGAGTGGGTTGTGGGCCAATGTTCACGACAACTTGCCGTGAGTGGGTTGTGGGCCAATGTTCACGACAACTTGGCGTGAGTGGGTTGTTGGCCAATGTTCACGACAACCCGGCGTGAGTGGGTTGTGGGCCAATGTTCACGACAACCTGGCGTGAGTGGGTTGTGGGCCAATGTTCACGACAACCTCGCGTGAGTGGGTTGTGGGCCAATGTTCACGACAACCTGGCGTGAGTGCGATGTGGGTCAATGTTCACGACAACCTGCGTGAGTGGGATGTGGATCACTGTTCACGACAACTTGGCGTGAGTGGGTTGTGGGTCAATGTTCACGACAACCTGGCGTGAGTGGGTTGTGGGCCAATGTTCACGACAACCCGGCGTGAGTGGGTTGTGGGCCAATGTTCACGACAACCTGGCGTGAGTGGGTTGTGGGCCAATGTTCACGACAACCTGCGTGAGTGGGATGTGGGCCAATGTTCACGACAACCTGCGTGAGAGTGGGATGTGGGCCAATGTTCACGACCACCTGGCGTGAGTGCGATGTGGGTCAATGTTCACGACAACCTGGCGTGAGTGCGTTGTGGGTCAATGTTCACGACAACCTGCGTGAGTGGGATGTGGATCACTGTTCACGACAACTTGGCGTGAGTGAGTTGTGGGTCAATGTTCACGACAACCTGGCGTGAGTGGGTTGTGGGCCAATGTTCACGACAACCTGCGTGAGTGGGTTGTGGGCCAATGTTCACGACAACCTGCGTGAGTGGGTTGTGGGCCAATGTTCACGACAACCTGGCGTGAGTGGGTTGTGGGCCAATGTTCACGACAACCTGCGTGAGTGGGATGTGGATCACTGTTCACGACAACTTGGCGTGAGTGGGTTGTGGGTCAATGTTCACGACAACCTGGCGTGAGTGGGTTGTGGGCCAATGTTCACGACAACCTGCGTGAGTGGGTTGTGGGCCAATGTTCACGACAACCTGCGTGAGTGGGTTGTGGGCCAATGTTCACGACAACCTGGCGTGAGTGGGTTGTGGGCCAATGTTCACGACAACCTGCGTGAGTGGGATGTGGATCACTGTTCAC
This sequence comes from Candidula unifasciata, assembly GCA_905116865.2. Taxonomy (NCBI): domain Eukaryota; kingdom Metazoa; phylum Mollusca; class Gastropoda; order Stylommatophora; family Geomitridae; genus Candidula; species Candidula unifasciata. The sequence goes on along the minus strand of CAJHNH020002524.1, from coordinate 107,237 downwards.
GACAACTTGGCGTGAGTGGGTTGTGGGAAAATGTTCACGACAACCCGGCGTGAGTGGGTTGTGGGCCAATGTTCACGACAACCTGCGTGAGTGGGATGTGGATCAATGTTCACGACAACTTGGCGTGAGTGGGTTGTGGGCAAATGTTCACGACAACCCGGCGTGAGTGGGTTGTGGGCAATGTTCACGACAACCCGGCGTGAGTTTGTTGTAGGGCAATGTTCACGAAAACCTGGCGTGAATGGGTTGTGGGCCAATGTTCACGACAACCTGGGTGAGTGGGATGCAGGCCAATGTTCACGACAACCTGGGTGAGTGGGATGTGGGCCAATGTTCACGACAACCTGGCGTGAGTGGGATGTGGGCCAATGTTCATGACAACCTGGCGTGAGTGTGTTGTGGGCCAATGTTCACGACAACCTGGCGTGAGTGGGATGTGGGCCAATATTCATGACAACCTGGCGTGAGTTTGTTGTGAGCAAATGTTCACGACAACCTAGCCTGAGTGGGTTGTGGGCTAATGTTCACGACAACCTGGCGTGAGTGGGTTGTGGGTCAATGTTTACGACAACCTGGTGAGAGTGGGATGTGGGCCAATGTTCACGACCACCTGGCGTGAGTGGGTTGTGGGCCAATGTTCACGAAAACCTGGCGTGAATGGGTTGTTGGCTAATGTTCACGACAACCTAGCATAAGTGCGTTGTGGGCCAGAGTTTCTGGGGAGAATAAAGTGAAGTAGAATGTTATGTCTTTTCAGATACTCTTATACTGATAGTCCAACCATATCTCTGTTACACTTTATATCCTGTGTCTGCTTCTCCATACGTCTTTCATATTCGACTGCGTTTTACCTGAGCTTTATCAGAGATGTTGCTGGAGCTTCAGAGTTCGTTCTTAAGCATCGTTTCCAGCTGACGATTATAAATAGGACCTGGTTGTAATGTTCACTCTACAGTTTAAAATATTTTAACTTAATATCCAGAATGGCCCTAAATGTTCGTTACTGTGATTATAATGAGACTTTTTAATTTTCAACGAAACGAAGGCACTGCTAAATATAAAATAAATAATGATGCACGTAGATGAGATAGAATTCAAGTGTAATAGAAAATAACATGGCTTATGCCTCATAGAAAAATACGTGTATACCTGAAAGATCTTAAACTGTATATTGGCCGACATTATGTTATCAGAGTGAAATACAATCCCTTTGAACAAATAATGGCTGGAAATTATAACATCAGTGGTACTGTCGTAGATCAACTGTGGGGACAAGAGAAGGTGCAGTTTACAATGAAGAAATTAGATACAGATCGTGATTAAACCGTTCACAAAATTGGTAACGCGTTATTGATAAAATGATTTGGCAATAAGGCGCAAAGGCCCTGGTTTCGTTTGACACTTTGAGGAAATGTAAAAAGCATAGAATAAAATAAGACCACATAATAGATAAAATACATCGAAAAGAATCTTTGAGAAGCTAAGACGAGCTTACTGGGGCTTTCAAAGGACAATCAAAGATCCTGACATCTCCCCCCCCCCCCCCCCCCCCCCCCCAAGCACCCCCAGCCCATCCCCTAAAAAAGGAATTGACTAATGAGAGAATAAAAAGGTACAAAGTAAAGGACCACTTTCTACGCCTGCAGGTGCATTAACAGGATCAACAGAGGAGGAATATCTCTGCCAACGGACCTGTTTTAACCAGACCGTAGATTTACCTTTTCGTATACCAGGTTAGGTCAACGTATGTGGCTTAGGCGTTTGAACGCGCTTCGTAATGTCGATGTGCCGGGTTCGATCTCTGCTAGGGACGGTTTGTCTTGTGATTGTTTCGACCGTCGTACCGAGAGCCGACCGTCCAGTGGCATTGGCAAACTACTGGACGTAAATTTACCTAGAAAACGTCCTGTAAAGGATATGCACTTCCCTGCCCCACTCCGAGCCTTAAAGTCTGAGTAAAGTCAATAAAAGGATAGACACATTGCCTTCCAAACAAGCACGCGTTAAAAGGAGCGGCATGCAGAGCTGAAACTCTTCTAGAATAACCGAGGTTTTCCGCCCTATCTGACCGCCAGTAAACGCTAAGAAATTAGAAAGAAGACAACTGAGGCCATACAAACACTTTTCATTATATTCAGTATACTAAACACCACAAATATACACGAACTCAATATAGAAACATACACCCAGGGAAAGCCATTTACTTCACACATAATTATTGATTTCTAGAAGAGAATGCTCAAGTTGGAATGTCATTTCCGTCAGTCCTTGAAATCGAATGTGCCATTTCAACAGTTTTCTCAGATCTTAAATAGGTAATGACTTCCCGGGCTGGTTGAGTTTCCCAGCTATGTCGATACAGGTACTTCGAAATAGCAACGATCATAGAAATTGATCGGCAGACATTTATTTTATCACACTGTAGCTGGTGACCCCTGTACCAAACTTATGCTCACCTTTTGTTTGCGCTCGAATATCTGCCAGCTGGAGCATAGAATACAATTCGTTTATTACTTACTGGTGAAGAGAAACAACGCACTCAGTCTTTTACAGCTCGAGTACTCAGGGCTTTCACATTGGTGTTCTATCTCTCTCGGTATATATTGCACGTATTTATGTAAACACCAGTGTCTGTAACTTAGAGATTGCTAATTTTGATTTGTAAACGTAAAGCACTGGGTTTCGACAATCGCAGTCAAAAGGGGCTGGGATGGTTCAGCAAGGTCCTGTGAATGGCAAACACTCCAGCATGTCCATGACAGTATATCCAAGCGAGTCCGTATAATGTTGATTTACAGATGCTTGGTATTTACCCATGCCGTACTTGTCTATTTTGAACATTCTGCAGAACCGGCTGAGAATTAGTTAGTTAGTTAGTCTTTCCTCTTGTGTCGAGTGCGGCACATAGGGCAGAGGTCATGACTCTCCATGCATGGCGGTTCGTTGCAATCTGTTGTAGGTCTTGGAAGTTTGAGTGGCCCATGAGCGAGCCTTCCCTGATGATAGTTCTACGTAGAGTTTCCCTTGGTCTTCCACGAGATCTTTTCCCCTGTGGTGTCCAAATGAGGGCTTGGTAAGGAAGTCTTGATTTATCCATTCTAAGGGCGTGGCCGACAGAGTTCCAGCGGCGTTTTCGTATAAAATTAGACACATACTCTTGCCTGGATTCTTGCCTTATTTGTGTATTGGTTCGGAAATCTGACCATTTGAAATTTAATATTCTTGTAAGGCATTTATTTTCAAAATTGTCTAATTTTGTGTCTAGACTTTTCGTTGATTTCCAGCTCTCGCATCATTATATTCAGTATACTAAACACCACAAATATACACGAACTCAATATAGAAACATACATCCAGAGAAAGCCATTTACTTCACACATAATTACCGGCTGAGAATATGTGACCATAATTCCCCTGGTTACTATATTTTCTGCTATCCACTTCAGAGTTGCAGTGATTGCCTCCACCTCCATGCTCATGGTTGTAGTCGTAGACAGAAAAGCTACATTTTGTTCTGCCACCATCTTTCCCTTTATTATGGCTGAAAATCCCCAGCCGGATCTTTCATCCGGATGAACAGAATCATCGATGTATACGACTGCAAATCGCACGTCTTAATGCAATATTCTCTAACAAGACAGCTTAGAATTTATGTATTGTAAGCCAGATGTCTTTAACTCTGTTGCTGCTGTGAGAAACAAAGCCGTGACTGAAACTTTATTCTATATTAAACCAACAAGTTGTTTCACCACATGCTCACGGCTACCTTTTGTTAAACATTTCTTGTTTTCACAATCTGTCATAAGCGGAACAGAAGGCTTTTTTCTTTGATTACATTTCGCAGCCTTTGGAGCTGCACTTTGGATATTTTTTTTAAAAATCTACAGTTATGCAGTCCCCCCCCCCCCCCCCCCCACCTTTCTCTTTTTTTTTTCTCTTCCTTTTTTATTTTTCACAAAATACACAACTAATTCCCCCCCCCCCCCCCTTTCAACCTCCCCCCCCCCCCCCCCCAAGCCTTTCTCTGCCTCTCTAATAACCCTAATGTTAAATATAATGCCTGGTGTAAGTTTCTGCAAGGTTTATTCAATGTCGATTTGTAATAAAACATATGAGATAACAGAATCGATGGGAACATCTCAACGAAAAAATCTAAACGGATAATCTTAATGGCCAGTGTCTGCCTAAGCCAGACACCTGCAGAGGCAGACTTCCACTCCTGCAGAGGCAGACTTCCACTCCTGCAGAGGCAGACTCCCATCTCAAATGTTAATATTTTGATGACATCTGGGACTGGCTTTCAGGATGAATATTTAGATATAATATTTATAAAATGTGATGGTAGATCTGAGATCAAACGATTGGTAGGCTTAGGAGCGGAATGGAAATCATCATTCAGACTTCCTTCTTACATTTTGTTCTGCTTTCTGTAAATGTTAAGAATGTATGGTGTTGAATTTCCCTTTAAATGTTTGTTGTTTTTAAATATAAACATTTCGCAAAGTGGTATTTTAACTTTATGGGTTAAAAGTGTTAGCGATTCTGTAAAAGTAAATGTCCCTTTTCCATGTCTTCAGGCCTGACAGGCATATAGGGCTAGTCGGCCTTAGGTGAGTGATATGGTCAAAATCACGCCGGCGGCCTTTATCTCCCTGGAATATACCTGTTCTCTAGGCTGATTTGACCTAGGAGACAAGCCTATCTATATTAATAAAAATGATAATTTTTCGATGATGTAAGCTAAAAACTCGGAAACTACTGAACCGATTGCTTTCAAATTTGCACACAACTTTGCTTTTGACTCCAAGCGTGATTTGTTGTCAGAAAATCGCACAAACCACGAACGACGTAGCTCCAAATCATTATTTGTTTCGTTGCCGGCCCGGATTTGTTTTTATGTGATCGGCCATATTTGACCTCTGAGCTCTTATGGAATTATATTATATAATTTCATTTCTACTATTTGCTTGAGTGTTTGGTTGCGTATTTGTTAACTATTTTGCCTATCATGAGGTGACCCGCGTTAGATTCCCCGCTAGGTGATATAATTTTTATTAGCCCTTAACTGGGCTGCTGGCACGTTGTGTTGTGGTTTATGGCTAGGCTGCGATATTTAAGCCTTTTTCGGTTTTGGGGTTTACAGCTAGCCTGCGACAGCGGCGACGTGCTGCTCAATGGTCATGTCACGGGTAATCTTCGTTCGCCCTCGAGACGGCCGTTGGCAAGTTGTGTTGTTTTTTACAGCTAGGCTGCGATATCTGACCTAAACTCTTCAGTCGTTGGTAGTAAAGTTGTAAATAGTCATCCTTCACTCGGGTGACCGGTGTTCGATTCCCTGCTAGGTGATACTTTTTCTTTTTCCTCCAAAGGAGTGGTTGCCACGTTGTGATGTGGTTTACAGCTAGGCTGCGATATCTGCGCCTTTTGTCCAAAGACATCCGATTTCAGTTGTCCTAATTAGCCTCCCCGTGACGCTTTTCGATCAAAAACTATTCGGCGATGTCAGAAACTGTTAACTAAGACGGCTTACAGTCCAGTTTAGTTTGGGTGGAAACGGATGCCAAGGTCAGTTAAAAATCGTTTTATCGGAGAGGGAGAGATGACAGGTGCGGGGTATTTTTCTCCCCTATTCGTGAGTATAGTGTACTTTTCATTGTGGGTTCCATCACTGGTTACGTGATGAAGTTTTTTTTTTTTTCCCCCTATGTCCGGGGCAAAATCAAACTAAATAATCCGTGGCGACAGCATGCGGCGCTAACTCCTCTTTTCTACACCGACCTACACAGACTGTAGTGACAGTTTTTGTTGCTGTTGTTGTTGTGATGGTGGTGGTGGTTGTGGTTGCAGTAGTACTGGTAGGGGATGTGGTAGCTGTTACACTGGCTACATTTACTTCTCTGTACAATTTAATGCTACTTATTCAAGTCTGGGTAGACACGGATGCAGAGCTCAATTTAGTTACAATATTTCGTTACACGGTGACTTTCCCATCCTTCGGAGAAGATGATATTATTGGGGGTGTGGGGTTGGGGGGGGGGGGGTGAGGAGTGTTTATGCCATACACAGTTAGCTGAGAGAGCTTAACATATTATTTTAAAGTTCTCATTTCTTTACTATTTCTATTTTTAAAATTTCGTCATGTGATGAATTTTCAATCCTCCGGAGAGGGAGATATGATAAGGGGGAGGGGGAGGGGAGGGTTTGGCTGGACACAGTTAGCAGAGAGAGCTTAAAATATTATTTTAAAGTTATCACTTCTTAACTATTTCTATTTTAAAAATTTCGCCATGGATGATTTTTCAGTCCTTCGGAGAGGGAGATATGATTTCGCCAGGTGATGATTTTTCAATCATTGGGAGAGTGCGATGTGAGTGGGGGAGAGGGAGTGGGTGGGGTATGCCAGACACCGTTAGCTGAGAGAGCTTAAAATATTATTTTAATTTTCTCTTTTCTTAACTATTTTTATTTTAATAACATCGCCAGTTGATGATTTTTCAATCCTACGGAGAGGGAGATATGATGGAGAGGGGGGAGGGGGGGGGGGGGGGTGGGGTTTGCCAAACACAGTTAGCCGAGGGAGCTAAAAATATTATTTTTAGGTTCTCATTTCTAAACTATTTCTATTTTAATAATTTCGCCATGGATGATTTTTAAATCCTTCGAAGAGGGAGATATCACTGCGTCGAGGTGAGGGGTGGGGGTAGGGGTATGACAAACACTGTTAGCTGAGAGAGCTTAAGATATTATTTTTAAGTTCTCATTTCTTAACTATTTCTATTTTAATAATTTCGCCATGGATGATTTTTCAATTATTCGGAGAGGGAGATATGATTGGTGGAGGGGGGGCGGAGAGAAGGGGGTTATGCCAGACACAGCTGAGAGAGCTCAACATATTATTTTAAAGTTCTTATTTCTTAACTATTTATATTTTAATAATTTCGCCATGGATGATTTTTCAATCCTTCGGAGAAAGAGATATAATTGCGTCGAGGGGAGAGGAGAGGGTATGACAGACACTGTTTGCCGAGAGCTATTGTCTTTCCTCTCCATTTCACCAATCTGGGCCACAGTAACGCGTGGCCGGGTACAGCTAGTTTGTTAACCTAATATAGTTCGGCTCAATCAGGACACCTCACCCATGAACTTCTGATCCACAAGGGAGCTTCTAGCCTTTTCACCACGGCTGCTCAACGATGATTGTAGCAAACGTAATTTGGAGTAACTCACTTTTGTTTCCATGAAGGCTACTCCCAATGAAATTTATAAATGTGTGCGTGCTTTGTTGTTTTGTGTGTTTTACTTTTCTCTGTTGGTAGGGTTCTTTCTTCGGCGTCTGTTGTTTAGTCGTTGCGAACGCGCTTCGTAATGCTGGGGTGCCGGGTTTGATTTCAGCTGCGGATGATTTGTCTTTCGTTGGTTTCGACAGTGATATCGAGAGCTGACCATTTAGCAAACCATGACAAACTACTAAACGTCACATTTGCATAGAAAACTCTTAACATCCAACAAATGCTAGGGCTGGTTCTGCAACGTCCTGTAAATGATACACAACTTTTAGCACTTCTTTCATGTGGTGTTGAGGAAACAGTCGCATTTGTGGACTGCGACGTGTATATCAATGTGGCATAAATCATACGTCTTTGTGGGATCAATCCAGTATATTTGTGTCATAAATCATGTTTCTCTACTATATCAGTCGTGTATCTGTGTGGCATAACTCATGTTTCTCTGTGATATCAGTCGTGTATCTGTGTGGCATAAATCATGTTTCTGTGTGATATCATTCTTGTAACTTTATGACGCTAATCATGACTCTTGACTGACTGACGTTTAAGTCCCCCAGGACCGTGCAGCGAACTTTTAACATTCAGTGACACGAAGTGATACCATTCGAATGAGAATCACTCATACACAAGTTAAAAAAACGCCACTCAACCATTTGTTTATACCGACAACAGTGAGGTGGAGCTTCAACATAACAAAACAGTGCGTCCTATATAGGGGGAGTCTTATTATGATGTTTCTTTATGGCGTATCTGTGTAACGTCAACAGTGTTTGTGTGTGACATAAATCATGTATCTGTGTAACATCTACCGTGTTTGTGTGTGACATAAATCATGTATCTGTGTAACATCAATCGTGTTTGTGTGTGACATAAATCATGTATCTGTGTGACATCAGTTGTTTGATCTGTGTGGCATCTATTATTTATGTCTGGGACATCAAACATTTCTCTATGTGACCTCAATCATTTATTTGTGTGATGTAAATTGTTTGTCTGTGTTACATCAATCTTGCATCTGTGTGCAATCAATCATTTATCTCTGTGACATCAGTTGTTATATATGTGTGACATTGCTTGTTTTATCTGTATGACATTTTTTTTTATCCCTCTGACATCAGTCATTATCCGTGTGACATCAATTATTTATCCGTGTGATATTAATCTTTAATCTGTGTAACATCAATCATGTATCTGTGTGATATATCATCTATATGTGTGACATCATTTATCTCTGTAACATCACTAACTATCCCTATGACATCAATCATCCATTTTGTGGCGTCAACTATTTGTCTGTTTGACATCAATACTGTACCTGTGTGACATCAATCATTTATCTGTGCGACATCAATTATTTATCCGTGTCATACCAATCATTTACCTGTGTGACATCAATACTTTATCTGTGTGACATCAATCATATATCTGTGTGACATCAATCATGTGACATTATTCATGTATGTGTGGGATATCAATCATTTGTCTTTGTAACATTAATCATTTATCTCTGTAACATCAATCACGAAATTCTGTGACATCAATCTTTTATCTGTGTGACATCATCCTTTTATCTGTGTGACATCAGTCAGCATACTGCCTAGGTTCTCGTGCTGTCTAGATGATTATTTCTCTTGCTATCTAGATGATTACATTTACAGATTACATTAACTTTTGCTAAAAAGCCCCAAGCACTTCTTTTCCTCTAGACGGTTCAGTGTCAAGGGGCAAAAGAAGATCTTGGGGCTTTTTAGCAAAAGTTAATGGTCGACGTTTGGTGCAGGAGAGCCTAGCCTATGATACCATAACATCAAGCTTAAGAATGGAGGTGGAGGCAGTCACTGCAGCTTTCCGCTGGCTAGAGAACACGACACACACACACACACGTTGTAATTGTAACTGATTCAGAAAGCATGCTGAGGAAGATCAGAACAGGTATGCTTCGTGCAGAGTGGCATGCTTCGCTGCGGAGGACACGAGTGAGGAGTATTGTCTGCATTTTTTCACTGGGTCACGCCGGTGTGTTGGGAAATGAAGAGTCGGACAGACTGGCTGGCCCTGCACAACTTGGTGGAATACTGCTACATGATAGGGCAGACGTGGTTAGTGCCTTGTGGGAGAGCGTGTACAATGCGGAGGAGCAGATGGGTCACAACAGTCTGGTGAGATTGATGCAGTTGGGGGGGGGGGGGGGGACGAGAGGTTCTGGCAGAAGCTCAAGGATCAGAGGAAAGGCAAGACGGACGTTTAATCAGAAAGCTACTGGCACCATTAGTATCGGAACTCTTCGCTGGCTGCTGAAGATGGAGACGGAGCGCTTATGTGAATGCCCCGAGTGCTGTGATGTCGGTGCTTGAATCAGATCAAATCAAATCAAAATCATTTACAGAATGCAGTCTTCTGTTGGATTCTGCTATTTGCATAACTCCGTCTTCTTCGCATTCACCGGCAGTAAACTGCAGAGGCAAGTTTCTGTTGTTCTTCCACTTCTGGAGTTAGTCTTGTTCCAAAATTTATGTTTTGCATGCACATCCACATTACACATCTGCCTTATCTATACCTGCAGACTACTGGTTCCTAGACTCTCAGGCAGATTCACTTCAACCTCGAGGATAACTAGTAATTCTGTATGCTTCTAATTTGTGTATTGTTGTCTTACAGCTCCTATCATTGTGAATATCTTATTGTTGATAGTTTTGTCAGTACATCAATCAGCAAGTCCTTTACAGAACGTCGCTCTCTTCACATCACGCCTGAATGTATCCCTTTCTCTAGCCAGCTCTCCGGCCCCATGTGCTTTCAATTCCAATGAATCTAATATGTCTTGCATCCATCTTCGCGGTGGTCGACCCCTGCCTCGCCTTCCACAAACTGCACCTTCCATCACCGTCTTTTCCAAGTCACCATGGCGCTTGATATGGCCAAAATACTTTAACTTTCGGGACAGGATGCTGTTTATGAGCCCGTTCTCCCCGATGTTCAACTAGTTCAGAATGTAAATGTTTTTCCTCTTCCAAATCCATGGTATTCTAAGAATGTTTCTATAGCATTCATTTGAAAAGCTCCAATCTTCTTCCTCAGTGACTAAGTAAGTCCAAGACTCACAACGGTAGGGTCCCACCGGAAAAATGCATAATCTCAAGTTTTCTTACTTTAACCAATTTACTATCGCTTTGCCATAGGTTCTTCATAATATTTAATCTCTGCATTGCCAAAGCAAGTCTTCTTCTGACTTATTTTGAGCAGTAACCACTGTTGTTCACTCAAGAGCCCAAGTATTCGAAATCTGTTACATTTTCTATTTCTTTATTTTCGATTGTGATACGTGGTTGGTGTGCTGTATTTACTGACATAATAATTTATTTTTTTTAAATTCAGAAACAGATTCACTTCTTCGCTGTCTTTTTTGACGGCTAGAATAAATTTTTCTAAACCTTGTACACTGTTGGAAATGAGAACTGTGTCGTCTGCAGATCTGAGTTCTGGCGTAGGATTGCCTACAATTTTTAGTGGATCAAAGCTCTCACGTGCTTCATCAATAATTGCGTTTCTCATAACATTTTCAGTCTATATGTTAAAGAGGGAGGGTGAAAGGATGCAGCCCTGTCTCACTTCTTTCTGCACTTCAAACCATTCTGATGTTTCACCAGCTACTCTGACCGCTGCTTGTTGTTCGTAGTATAGAGATTCCATCAAGTGCACCAGATGATTTGGAAATCCCATGCCTCTCTTTGTATGCCATCATTTATGGTGCTGCACACAATCAAATGCTTCGCTGTAGTCTATGAAACAAGTAAGAAGATCTATCTTGTATTCTTTACACTTCTCTAGGATAATTCTCATATTGAAAATATGGTCTCTTGTTCCCCTGCCACGTCTAAGGCCCGCTTGTGTTTCTTGTAGTTCGGATTCCAATTTATTCTCAATCCTCCTCAGAATGATATGCAGAAGGATTTTGCTGGCATGACAAATTAGAGCTATAGTACGATAGTTGTTACACAATTTTAGATTTACTTTTCTTGGGGAGAGGAGTATATACTGATCTTTTCCATGCTTTGGACCAGTCAGCACTGTTCCAGATTTTCACACATAGTGCATGGTATAGAATTGCGCTAGCTTCTCCTCCATAGAGCAGTATTATTTCAGTTACTCATACAATATTCACTCACCGGCTGAACAGTCATAATTTATTCCGCTTATGTGACGCATAGATGCCTAAGCTGGTCGCTTGAGTACCCTGCGGCCCCCCCCCCCCTTTTTCACATATTTTCTGTGTAGCACAGCTCCACACCATTCTACGAATAAACGTTCTCTTTACAAGTGTTTGTTTACATATTTTATATTGTTAAAAATACACTGTCTGATATTCGGCACATAAAGGTTAGTTGCGTATCCTTTACAGGACGTTGCAGATCCAACCTCAACAGCCCCTGGCTGTTGTGTGGTTTTTCTAGGCAATTTTACGTCCAATAGTTTGCCATTAATAGTGCTCTTGACAGAGCCCATCAACGAACATTACACTTCCCCCCCTCCCCCCGACACTTCGATGAGGTACAAGGTGAAAGAGAAGAAGAAGAAGTTTGCCATTACCTACTGGACGTAAATTTGCCTAGAAAAGCCACACAACAGCCATGGCCTGTTGGGGTTGGGTCTGCAAAGTCCTGTAAAGGATACGCAAGAGCCTAGTTTGCCATTGCTTTCTGGACTTTCGGCCCTCTTATACCACTGTCGAAACCAACGCAAGGCGCATGGCCCGCAGCTGGAATCGAACCCGACATCCCAGCATTACGAAGCGTTCGCATCGACTTGGCCACAGAGCCGACATTCAGGACATATTAGTGATAATAACAGGTATTAAAATAACTAGTATTGTTATTATTACTCATTTAAACACAACCTTAGCCCCTTTCAGAAAATAATGACTGGGTTAAGTCCACCCATTTAGAATATTTCTTGGTGGAGACGCCTCTGCTAGTAACTCATGTCTCAGACGTAATCTAAGATTAACAGCGTGATCTTGTTGTCTGCTTGTCTAGCTCACAATTCGGACCGCCTTTTTTCCGCATGACATTTTCTTGTACCTGATTCAGGCTGTGCAAGCAGATTTACATTATTTGTTGTACGCCGTTGTGTGCAGGTCATAAAACACCCAGTCCTGTTTATTTTGGGCACTGCAGAATGCTATGTCATGATTTGAGTTCATCGCCAGTCATGCGACTTAATGGTCGAAAGAATGAATGAATGAATATGTATATGAACGAATGAATGAATAAATTAATAAATATTTGAATAAATGAATGAATGAATGAATGAATGAATGAATGAATGAATGAATGAATGAATGAATGAATGAATATTTGCTCCAACTGATCAGTAAAAACTGTATGCAACTGTTTTAAGTTTACACACCCTCTTGATAAATTGATATAACTAGTATTCACAGGCAATGGGATTTTTTCACTTGATTTCTTCTCTAATACACTTTTGTTTAGGTTTTTTAAATATCTTTTTTTAACAATAACATTTATTTTATCTATTGCATACGAATTTCCACTTTTTGATTTTGTTATAACAGTGAAGCCAATCTCAAGCTATTTTCATAACAACGACAACAATAACAACATCCTCATCATCATTAGCATCATTATCTTAATACTATCAGTAGGTTTGATAAGCAGCAGCATGAATATCATCATCATCGTCATCGTTAATTTCCTAAACAATTTTGCTTGTCTCCATGTTTGCTCTGACCTTCAGAACGTTAAAGGAAATAAGGTATGTAAGCGTGAAATAGCAAGAAATGTAACTATTATAGACATACCTACCTCGTTACACTGACCCTAAAAAGGTTAAAGGTTACAGAGCGTATATCAATAGTGGTGTGAGATAAGGAAGTCGCATGATTTCACCCACACATGGGTTTTTACCGGAGGGAATAGGTTCATTTTACTTCCGCTTTCCCGTCCTCACGGAAATGAAATTTTCTCATTTGGAGAAACTGCTCACACAGAGAAATACTCCGAGGCGAAGAAAGATAAGATCCCGTTTCCTCTAGATCAGCGGTTCCCAACCTGTGGGTCGTGACATTTTTAGGGTCGAACCACCGTTTCACGTGGGTCGCCAAAGACCATCGGAAAATACATAGTCATTGAAATTATGCAGTAGCAACGAAAATATTTGAATGGGTGGGGTCGGCACAGCATCCGGAATTGTATTAAAGGTTCGCGGCATTAGGAAGGTTAAGAACTACTGATCTAGATAGAATACTATTTCCCTCGATCCAAAACATCAACTGTCTCAATAAAGTAATTCGATTATAAGAGGCAAAGGAACACGTGGTGCATGCGTCGTTAGCCCCCGCCCTTAAATACATTTTGAAGAGGGTGGAAAAGTGGAGTGAAGGAGGAAAAAAAAAAGGGGGGGGGGGTGATAAGCAATCCCTAGAAAATGTATCAGGGGGTTAATTCGGCCTCCATAACAATGTAAAAAAAGATTTCTTTTTGAACATGTGTTGGTATTTCGTATTATTTCAGTTAATTTAATCATGCATATTTGCCAGTCAGAAATTTTTATTGCACTTATAAAAACCTTCGTCCCTTTAGCTCCCATACTCCATCTCTTCGAAAATGTTTTTTCGGTGTCTGCGATCCTGCTTAAGTATGTATGCGTCGTGTAGCAAATTGCAGAGCTGGAGTGTTTAACTCATGGGCAGTCTTGCTTTCTGTCGGCTCATTGATCATATGTTCGAATCACAGCTAACTCAGAGTTCATACTCTCCGTCCCCATGTGGTTGTTGGCAGGGACCCTAATTTAACCTAACGTTTGAACGGGGTTTCTGGGACCTCTCCAGGGGCGATTCTCATCCGAATGATGGCACTTTGTGTCACCAGGTGTTAATCGCTAAGTGGGATGTCTTTGTGAGGTTGAACATTAATCAGATCACTCAGTGAATTGATAATCTTCTTCCCCTTTATCACGGTCAATTCTATTCACATGAGGCCATAGAGCGACGTATGTCCATACATCTTGGCTTCAACTGGTTAGGGGAGCTTCGTTAGCGCAGTCGATAAGAGGCTCGCTTTCAAATCCAGCTGCGACTCGCTGCAGCCCACCGTCAGTGTTCGAAACCGGACGGCTCCCAGGGTTCACCCAGCTTCTAGGAAATGGGTACCAGAGTTGACACTCTGGGGTAAATGGAGGAGCGTCGCTGTAGCTACAGAGTTACGTGCAAACGGCGACACAGGCGGACAATCCTTGGCAGCTGTCCGTACTGGTGGCAGAGCACTTATGGTTTATAAGCGTGTGCTATAATGCTGGTTCACATCTCCCGACTTTACCTTTTTTTTAAAAACTGGACAGCGGCTAACTGGCCAGATCTGAGATTTACCTACTGCAAGTAGGGAGATATTTTCAATAATAACACTGGTATTTAGCCTAAATGGGTTCCACGAAATGTCAAGCGAAGCAAAGTCAACCGGGATGACATTGACCACACGCAACACAGAGTGCTGATTGGTCGAAACTCTCTGGCACCAGCACCATATATCCACAACTCCTGGAAGGACATCGAATAGTTTTCTTTTATTTATTTTTACTGAACTGATCAATATCATTGCACACCGGTGTAACCCATAAGTGCTCCGTTATACTCCTAAGTCAACCTTGAGTCTGAAGATACTCAACGCAGTGCACGAACTTAGTTGTGCCGGCAAGGATCCTGATATATTTTGGGTAGATTTTTGACTCTGAATGTTGGACGGGAACTGCCATTACGCTACTCCTTTTCGATTTCTTACTGCCAAAGTATTATTTTATGTGCGAAGCAATACACACAGGCGTCTGGTCTGACTACCCAAAGACCAGGGACAATTACTAGAAGTCTATCTGAACAAATCCCAGCCTTCACCGGGGTTTGAAGCCGGGGCCTCCAGCACTCAAGGCGGATGCCATACCTCGAGATCACTTAGCCTCCCCCCTCCCCTAGCTTAATAGTATCCTAGTATAATTGAAATACTGATCTTTGTCTAAAATAGTTAACTGCGTGAAATACTGAACTATGCCTGAAATACTGAGCTATGCCTGAAATACTGAGCTATGCCTGAAATACTGAGCTATGCCTGAAATACTGAGCTATGCCTGAAATACTGAGCTATGCCTGAAATACTGAACTATGCCTGAAATACTGAACTATGCCTGAAATACTGAGCTATGCCTGAAATACTGAACTATGCCTGAAATACTGAGCTATGCCTGAAATACTGAACCATGCTTAAAATACCTATGTCTGCAATACTTAACTGTGTCTGAAATACTGAACTATGCCTGAAATACTGAGCTATGCCTGAAATACTGAACCATGCTTAAAATACCTATGTCTGCAATACTTAACTGTGTCTGAAATACTGAACGTCAGATTTTCTCATTATCTCTTTGTCTCAATTATATACATGTTGACAATGTATTTCAATTAATCTGTTTGTAGTTTGGATCCCTGATTTTACCTTACCGCTTGAGTATTTCTTCCAACATTGTTATTTTGTCCGAGTAACCACCCCACTCAGTGTTTCAACGAGAGCTCCATTGGAAACCTTTCCCCTGGCAGTCACCTCTCATTAAACCCCCAAGCTCCCATCTCCCCTCGACAGACAAGCTCGTCTAGTATATCGATTCCAATGTACGACACGCGACTCTCACACGAGAGACACCAGCTCTCTAGATAAGAGCTAAATCACTTGGTTTTTCTCTTGGTTGTTTTCCCCGGATAGTAGACCCTGAAAGACAATTACAATAACAACAACAGGAGTTTGTTTCGTTGTGAAAAATTTTCCATTCATTATTCAGGAAATGTAGAAATGTTAGCATATGTTCACAGGATTAGACTATAGGTGATGAGGTCATGTAAACACTGGTGTTGTTTCCATTCTGAAATAAGTTGAGTTTGTTTAAGAATACCAGCTAACAACTACAGAACTCGGGACATTCCCATAAGTGCTCCTTCCCCATCTTCAGCAGCCAGTGAATTGTTATAATACAGATAGTACTAACTAATGTTACCAGTTTTGAAATTAAGCGCGGGAAACTTATTTCGCGCCATTTCTAAGCGTGAAAATCATCTCCGTTTGTGTAAGGTCACTTTAGAGTTCTCTAGAAAATGCGTGGTAAGTCAATTTTGAAAATATTGATAGACATATTAGAATCTGAAAACGCTTTAATAAATTAAGATGAGCTGGAGTTCAAAGGGTAACATCTGTGTTATTTAACTCACTGCGTTTGTAAATATGTAAGTAAACATTTTTATTTTTCCTCCTCTTCTTAATTTCCTCTGTTACCACTTTGTTTGAGAAGGTGATAAAAGGTTACCACTTTGTGTTAGAGGGAGATATAAGGCTACCACTTTGTGTGAGAACGAGATATATAAGGTGTGAAAAGGAGATATAAGGTTACCACTTTGTGTTAAAAGGAGATATAAGGCTACCACTTTGTGTGAGAAGGAGATATATGGTTACCACTTTGTATGAAAATGAGGTATAAGGCTACCACTTTGTGTGAGAAGGAGATAAAACGGTGTGAAAAGGAGATATAAGGTTACCACTTTGTGTGAAAATGAGATATAAGGTTACCACTTTGTGTAAAAATGAGATATAAGGTTACCACTTTGTGTTAGAAAGAGATAAAAGGCTACCACTTTGTGTAAAAAGGATATATAAGATTACGACTTTGTGTCAAAAGGAGATATAAGGTTACAACTTTATATGAGAAGGGGATATAAGGCTACCACTTTGTACGAGAAGGAGATATAAGGGTGTGAAAAGAAGATATTATTACCACTTTGTGTGAGAAGGAGATATAAGGCTACCACTTTGTGTGAAAAGGAGATATAAGGCTACCACTTTTTGTGAGAAGGAGATATATAAGGTGTGAAAATGAGATATAAATTAACCACTTTTTGTGAGAAGGAGATTTAAGGCTACCACTGTTTGTGAGAAGGATATATAATTGTGTGAAAAGGAGATATGAAGTTACCACTTTGTGTGAGAAGGAGATATAAGGTTACCACTCTGTGTGAGAAGGAGATATAAGGCTACCACTTTTTGTGAGAAGGAGATATAATGGTGTGAAAATGAGATATAAATTTAAAACTTTATGTGAGAAGGAGATATAAGGCTATTACATTATGTGAGAAAGAGATATAATTTTACAACTTTGTGTGAGAAGAAGATATAAGGTTACCACTGTGTGTGAGAAGGAGATATAAGGTTATCACTTAATGTGAGAAGGAGATATAAGGCTACCACTTTGTGTGAGAGGGAGATATAAGGTTACCACTTTGTGTGAGAAGGAGATATAAAGTTACCATTTGTGTGAGAAGGAGATATAAATTTACCACTTTGTGTGAGAAGGAGATATAAAGTTACCACTTTGTGTGAAAAAAAGATATAAAGTTACTGCTTTGTGTGAGAAGGAGTTATAAAGTTAACTTTTGTGTGAGAAGGAGATATACGGCTGCCACTTTATGTGAGAAAGTAGATATAATGGTGTGAAAACGAGATACAAGGTTACCACTTTGTGTGAGAAGGGGATATAAGGCTGAGACTGTGTGTGAAAAGGAGATATAAGGAAACCACTTTGTGTGAAAAGGAGACATAAGGCTACTACATTGTGTGAGAAGAAGATATAAGGTTACCACTTTATGTGAGAAGGCGATATAACGGTGTGAAAAGGTGATTTAAGGTCATCACTTTGTTTGAGAAAGAGATATAAGGCTACAACTTTTGTGTGAGAAGGATATATAAGGATCGGGTAAGTAAACCATTAAGGACCATAATGACAATAATGCATCGAGTTTAGGATTTTTTTTAAAGACCAGTAGACCCTCTCATGTCGATGTGTTAACGTAATCATGTAGTTTACATACTGATTACACACACACACACACACACACACACACACACACACACACACACATACATACACACAAGTGAGTTTTAAAAAAAGACAGTTTTCAACGCAGTTAGCTTTTTTTAATCAAAATAACAGAACAATATTTTGTAGACCAAAAGTCAAATCAAACGAACCGAAACATTTAATGTTCTTAGGTGCAAACTTCGACTGCTCCAACATGCTGAGAGAAGAAATACAATCTAGACTTAAACTGTATACACAAGGGAGATGAATGGTCGTAGACCACGAGGCAGACTAAGAAGGATATAGAGAGATAATGTCCAGACAGACCTGCAAACACTTGGTGTCACCAACTGGAAAGAGAAGGCCAACCAATAAGATGAATGAAGGCGGGTGATATTTGCAGCAATAAACCTCAAGGGATCAAAATGCTGAAAAAGAAGAATAGTCAGTGTAGTCAACATCACGCGGTCCGTATTTACATCCCAAGGTTACTATTTTATGCTGAGTCGACCTGGAAAGCAATTTTATGTTTAAAACAAATTCTGCTATATTGGAATTTGAACCCAAATAAATCAGGCCCGCCGCGAGAGTCTGGCCATTACACAGAGGTAATAATTTAATTTATACATTTAATAAATTTAAAATTGTATATTTTGAACTTCAGCTTGAAAGAACACAGCTGCTGCTGAAAGGGTTCTTTATTAATATCCTACCCCAGATGACGTCACAGGAAAGTCCAACATTTTTTAGGGTGGTTAGACTAGGTTTCCTGACTTTCAAATGCTTTTAACGATCCTAAAACATCTAGAACTGTCGCAGCTCCAACCCACCAACGTCCCACGAGAGAGTGCAGCCTAGGTCCCAACACTGCATGCAGCCTATCGAATACCCCCTGAAATATTAGACTGTCCCGTGACCTGTGGATTTCCCCTCTTCTGGGTAGGATGTTAATGAAGCACCGCTGAACAAACACGTACGACAATGTAAGCATATGTAATACTCTGGAATCTTACTTCACCCTGTGCCAGACAACTAAAAGCTTCCAGCTTGACCTTAAACATCCTGATTAATGAAACACACTAGGTTAGCTCTCCCAAAGGTATTAACGCTATTCTGACTCCAGCCACAGTCTTCGAGGTCGGCTTCTTGTCCTTAAACATTCTGTGTTTGTTTTGTTTTTTCAGTGATGTCACGGCATCCTCTGTTCTTTTTTTCTGGCTATGTTATTCTACCCATTTGTCTTTTATCTGACTGTCTGTCTGTTTATCTCTTCTTTCTGTCTTTCTACTTGTATGTCTGACTACATGCCTCTTTGGGTGTCTTCGCAATATCTAATTATTTGTTTGTCTATATGTTTGTCTTTATACTTTTAGCTCACCCTCCCTTCATCCATCTCTTCCTCCTGTATATTCCCACTCTTTCTTTCAGTCAGGCGATAAGTTTTTCAGTCTGTCTGTATTATTGTTTGTTTGATAGTCCGTCGGTGAAATGAAAATTAGGAACTAATTTTCACAGCTTGTAGCATATTGGCGTAGTCTCATGTTAGACTTATATTTTATAGATCAGGGCCAGGCTCTCTAGCGTAGTTGGCTAAACCGGGTTGCGTGGAGACCGGGTGACGAACTCCTTGTGGTCCTGGTTCAGTCCCGGCTGTAGGCAGGAAAGCCACATTTTCTCCCAGATTTACGGTATTTACAATGGAATCAAGGCCGAAAGGTTGCGATATCCATAATACCGAGCCTAAGGGTTAACAATTCGTGGCTTCTAGATACTAAAACAAACAAACAATAGATCAGTCTTTAGTCGGTTGGGAATGTGAACCTCTTCGGGTAATCACACGCACTGTTTTCAAGGGGACAGTGCTGTTTTTGTTTATAATTTGCCTTAATACTAAAAAAAAAAAAAAAAGCCACCCATTGTCGTGTTACATGAATTTAGGTGCTAGCGAATAGAATATCAACCTAAACTTCTTTTTGTTATTATCTGTAGATCTTATCAGATTTAATAGTTTCAAATATTGGCAATGTATGAAAGTTTTTGTTGGGAAATTAGATTGGTTTTAAGTTTAATATCTTTGTCGAGAGAGTGATTAATTGTTTGATCCTGGTAATCTTGACAAAATGGGATTGAGTTAAAATGACATGCTACATAATTTCCAGTTTTTTTAGCTTTAAAAAATGTCTCGGATATTCGGTTTTCGTCTCAGAATATTACTGTCATCTTTAGTTTTCTAACGTTTTTACTTCATTGGCCTAGCCGTTTTATGGTTGGCCAGTCGTAGTTAAAATGAACGCTAGACAGCGGCGCTGTGTCGGAGCGGAGGCAAATTTTTGGCTTCTGCCGGACGGTGGCCGAAGTATTTTTGCTCCATTTGTAGACTGGATATAGTTTCGTCGCCCAGCTTCTGAGTTGAATGCATGGCGTGACCATGTGAGCTGCGGATTGCATTTGGAATGTTTTTTCGACTGTGACCAACGTGGTGTGATTTGTAGATTCAGAAAATGGCGCGATGCCGGTCGTCAATGTTGGCGGTGCCCGTGTGTGATTACAATTGATCGCGTGGGAAACTGCTGATCTGTTGGCGACAAGTTCTGCTATCATCAATGATGAACTGCATTTCTAATGTTGGACTGTTTGTGTTAGCACTTCGGATGGCTACCATACGCTTTAATGCGAGTGTATGCTAGATATGCTGAGACAGCAGTCTGTCAATCTTTCCACAAGGGACTGTGATAAACATTCTGAGTGTTTTTCGCTGGCACAGGAGCGGAGCAAAGATGGGGCAACCCGTTTGCTATGAAGCTGAAACTAAGACTACCAGACTACCAGACCATGGTTGGCCAGCCTGTATGAAGAGAATCGTTTCTGAAGTCTTAGTAGTTTAAGAATCGAAATTAGTACCACTTGCTGACAGAGAAGAGTTCTTGTCACTGAACTTCTGTGGCTTGCGAAACGAATATAGGTGCCAACAAAAGAAACTAAAACACATAATTTATTATTATGCAGCTAGTCCTCGGCAGAACGCACATTTAATGACCCTGTGATATTTCATAGCTTTCTGTCTAATGCTCAGTTCACACACACACGCGCACACACACACACACACACACACACACATACACACACATTAGCGTGCACATACACGCACACGCATGCACTCAAGCTCACACACACACACACGCACACAAACACACGCTTAAACATATTCTATAGCAGCCTGATGTTTTAGTAATAAGGAAATTAAAAGTAATATTCTAAACCGCACCTTGGCTCCCAGGTCGACCCAGCCTTGAGTGGGTACCGGGTGCAGTCCCGGGGAGTAGAGGCGGCCGGCTTGGTGCTGACCACATCACCCACCTTGTGCCGTTGGTCTATAAAATATAGGTCTAGCCCTATATGCCCTATACGCCTAAAGGCGTGGAACAGGTTCCTTTACTTTTAACTTTTTTATTCTAAACCGGAATTTTATGTTTCCTTCACGACGCTTTCAAGCTAGAACTAAACATTGTTATAGCGTGAAGCCACGCGAACAATATAAGGACACAAAGCAAGGAAAAGACATTAAAGAAGATCGAACAATAGCAACAAGAACAACCTCAAGGAAATGAAAATCAGCTTATAGAACACACCTGCCTATAGCCTCTATGGTTCCTCTGTTATTTATTTATGGATGTGAAGATCCAATGTTCCTTTCCTCGTCATGATCACTGGATAACGAGTGCAGTTAATTGGAGATCCCAAGAACTGTATCTAGACATCGGCGACAGGGTCGCCAATTGGTTGGCCGGTAGACGGCTTCGTCGTCGGTCGAGAGAGTATTTGGGTCAGTCTCAGTTACTGCAAGAGTCCTTTTGAGGGCTTTTGGCGGGGTGCAATGTTAAGCCGTTTTATAAGGCTCACATAACCTTGTCACAATTATAACCTACAGTTTTTCCTTTGGGGGATGCTGATTCAACGTGACGATTATTTTCCGCACCAAAGTACGAAGTACCTGAAACTAGAGGTATTGTGTTTGTGCTTTGAGAGATGCTTTCGGCAGGCGACAAACCACACAGAGTTGAAAAACCGAGCTGTAAATAATAAACGCTACTGCAGCAAAAATCATGTAATTGATTCATGCTTTTCTGAACAAAATGCACGCCATCACTCGCTATTTGCTATTGCACTATGACTATACATGGTAGTATTCTTCTTCCATTGCGATTCCCATTAAAAATAAGGGTTGTGCTTTACATGTAATCTTTGATATCTCCGCTTTCGGTCTAACACATCCGATTTACCCAGACCTCCATTAAGTCTCATGTTGCTTGTCCATTCGGGAAATATTACCATTGTTTATGTTAATGCAAGTACAAGCCTAGTTGACAGGGTGGAGTCAGTTCGAGCCAACGTGAGAAATCGTAGCATCAGAAAGGCAACATGAACGAAACATTGCACCAGATTTGTTGAAAAATAGGATCAAAATGTTTGGTCATCTAGTTAAAATGTTGATATGCTACTAACACAAAAAATACCTAATATTACCCCCCCCCCCCCCTCTTCCGCCCCTACTTTTACTTCAAGCAGTATCTCACAGTACCCGTCCAAGGACATGACAGATTAGGATCAGCGAGGACTACTGTAGAAATCTGATTTGAAAATATAGCCACCAGCTGGCAGTTGAACGTGCTAGCAGCTGGACTACTGGGGCTCCCGTAGCATCAGGTTTTTATTTATTTATACACTCCAGGGTAGCCACAATAGCACCCTATGAATGTCTTATGTTCGAGCGGGTATCTTGCTTCCTTGGTGCATGAGGGAACAATAGACCACACCCAGCCAGCTACCACAGAGGGAAGCTATTGCTTATACTGCAGTCTGCATTTATTTGCTCCCAAAACTGCTAGTTGCCAACTAGCACTAAAAGGGTCTCATGCAGTGTTAATGCACAATCCCGACAACTTTCCTGACCGGCGACCCAGTAGCTCATTGGCGGGCTCTCACGCCACCAGAGCGTCGACGAAAAGAAATAAGTTTTTAAAGGCAACGTTTTTTTTTAACTGACCACAACTTGCAAGCCTAAAATGGGTTAGGTTAGTTGCGTATCCTTTACATGACGTTGCAGAACCAACCCCAACAGCCCTGGTTGTTGTGTGGTTTTTCTAGGCAAATTTACGTCCAGTTGTTTGCTAAAATGGGTACTATAATGTAAAAACAGAACCTAAAATAGGTACTATAATGTAAAGACGACAAATGTCCACCATATTACACACCCAGTTCCGTTTGGTTTACAAACATTAGGTTAAGTACGAAATGACAGAATTATCCGTTGCCTGGAAAACGTCCTTTACTATTTAAGGAACAACAAATATTTCCACTCAGAGCATCTTTCAAGTCACTAGCCCAAACTTGTTTACGAACATTTCGTAATAACGACGCAACCATAGCCCTTTGGCCGTGTAAGAGTTAATCAATGAAAACAATCAGACAGTATCGTTTAATCTTCAAATTACAGAGGCTTAGCTCTGAGTGCCTTCCATATGTAGTCTGCATTGCGTGCCGCTTTAAGTTGATTGTGTTACCGAGGGGGTCAGTTTACATTCAGAACGTTCCTCTTTTTAGAAATACCTCACAGTGGAAAGTAAAATAAAAATAAAAACCACGGTGCTGTATTTCTATATTTCTGTGTCTGTAAATTTGACGGAGGGAGCCGGTTTGCTGTAGCGGCTAGACGTTCGCCTGGCGTTGTGAGCGTATTGGTTTCAATGGATTTATGGAAACTGATCTTGGCTTCTGGGTCGATCCTACATAACAAGGGCACTAGGAAGTAAAGGCGACCGGCATGATGTTGACCACATCACACGTGGATTAATCTATATGCAAATATGTCCAACATTCAATGCCCAGCGTACCTAGGGCGGGCACGGAGTCTTTACTTTACTTACTACAGATGGTAAGTGAAGCAAGTAAAGGTTCTTTCCCACCCCTTAAGGATATTGGGCATGTTGGGCTAGACCTGTGGGCACTTAGTGGGTGATTGACGAGTGAGGTCGGGGAATCTAGGGCAGATGTATATAAATGCCAGTGCTCCACACCTACACACAGGATTCCCTTCATCCACCAACCATGTCGCCCACTTTCCTTAGCATGGAACACGCTGATAGGAACTACAACTGGAGTGAACTACGGCCAACCCAAACACGAGCACCCAAATAGGCCAGCCACACGTAACAAGTTAACATTGTCCACGAGTGCGGCACATCATACACCACGCCAAGTATCGTACTATAGGGCTAACACATTTCAACGTAGATGAATGGGTGATAAATGACTCACTGTCGTCTCCTACTGCCTGTCCCATACACAGGTCGGCAGACTCTCTAGACATGGACAATATACCCCAGCGAACTATGTACCAGATGCCTGCTAGGGGCGACTCACACCTGATCGATCAGAAACGCCCATGTCATGTGCAGTGACAATCCTCTGGCAGGTCTTCCTCTAAAGAGGCTCAAGGTAAATGCACCACTTGGTGAAGAATCTAGACACTGTATGCTACCCCAGCCACTCATTGAGGAATCACTGATAGTTAATAAGCCTCCGAAACCTCCCCATCAAATTCACTTTGGTTAACACATAAGGTTCCAACATAGTTGTAGTACTGGTAGCAGAGCACTTATGGTTTTCAACCGTGTGCAATGACACTGGTTCACATCTCCCGACTTTACCTTTGCCTTAACCTAGTAGTAGTACATTTTACCCCGCTATTTTATATCACAAGCGATAAACACCTGACGACATAAAGTGCCACCATGTGGATGAGGATCACCGTGGAGAGGTCCCGCAAACCGCGTTCAAAAATTATACCATATTTATGGTCGGGTTATATTGCGGCCCCTGGCAAGAGCCAGGGTGGGGCTCCAATATAACCAAAAAAAAATTGCATCCCACAACGGGATGACTAGTATGCTCAAGTTCTAACCTGCCATATAGCCTCCATTGTGCCCAATACACATAGCCCGCACAACCGTTTATTCTGGAAGTCACACTGACAGAATTCCTAAGTCAAACTCTGATCCACCACAGTCATCCAGACATAATAAAGCGTTGCTAAAACACAGTTCATGCATCACTTTCCCCATACAAAACGGGGAGTTTGCAGTCATCGGTGAATATCAAGCAACCAATGTTTCACCAGCTACAAGTGGTTCAAATATTTACCATCCCAGCCTGTTAATATGTCTTATTATGTCGACTCTGTGACTAAATCGATGCGAACGCTTCGTAATGCCGGGCTGCCGGGTTCGATCCCAGCTGCAGGTCATGCGCCTTGCGTTGGTTTCGACAGTGGCATCAGGGGGCCGACCGTCCAGTAGTCAATGGCAAACTACTGGATGTAAATTTGCCTATAGAAACCACACAACAGCCACAATCTGATGGGGTTGGTTCTGCAACGTCCAGTAAAGGATACGCAACTAGAATGATGTGTATGTCTGGTTGTCCGGTTGCCCGGTATCCTGTAATGATCTGGAGTCTCAAGGTATCAGTGGCTTCATCAGTCCATATTCTTCTTTGTCGTCCTCTAGATGTCATTGCTTCTACATTTATGTTGAACGCTTCCGTTACTGGCTTGATTGGATTCATTGTCATTCAATGGCCAAACCATTTCATCTTTGTTTTTCAATGGTTTTAATGAAAAAGTATTGTTCCCAAAATTCTTCTTATTTATTCGTTTCTCACATGATCTTTGTTAGTTTTGTTCACGGCCTTTCTCAGATATCTCATTTTGCTAGTGGATAGTTTTCTTTCATATTCTTTAGCCAGTATCCAAGAATGAAAGCTGAAAGCACAAAATTTGTATGAAGACTGAATTTTTTTTTTTTTTTCCAAATTCTTATATATTCTTATCAAGATAACGTTGATAACAAATAATGCACGAGAAAGAATGCTGGTTCTGTGTGCCGTTGCTTATCAACAGGAAAAAAAAAATCCATACAAGCTATACAGTTTAAAAGTTGTAACTGGGTTCATGGGCTTCGCTCCTGCTGAATTTGCAATCGAATAATTCATTTGTGAGTCACTGTGTGTCTTTCTTTCAAGCTGTCACAAAAGAGTTAAAATATATCTCTTTCTCTCTCTTTCTCGCTCCCTCTCTCTCTTTCTCTCTCTCTCTCTCTCTCTCTCTCTCTCTATCTCTCTCTCTCTCTCGCAAATGAAGTTCGCTCATGCATTCTCTCTCTATCTCTCTCACTCTCTATCTCTCTCTCTCTCTTAACGTGTCTGTGTATTTAAAATACAATTCGTTCGTTTGTTTCCTCTCTCTCTCTCTCTCTCTCTCTCTCTCTCTCTCTCTCTCTCTCTCTCTCTCTCTCTCTCTCTCTCTCTCTCCAGCTCGCTCACTCTCTTCTTAACTGTCTCCACATCCTCCTCTCTGCCTATGTCCTACATCTCGCTTTCAGCAATCCATATAAGCTCCACCCACACTTTCCCATTTTTACCAGTGTTCAACTCCCCTTATTTGTCCTCCCATTTACTGGCCCCAATTTTACAAAGCGGCTATTTTCTGCCTATTGTAGTTTATTTATATTCACACACCAGATTCGCCCCCTTCTCTCCCCCGGCGCAGATGCGTTCGTCCTACCCTGTCTGAACTTCAGGTCACTTTATAATCGTCAGGAGCATTGTTATAACCTACGGCTGAACTGAACTGAATTTCTACCCCACCAGGACATCACACAAGCGATAAACATCCGATGACACAAAGTGCCACCATGTGGATGAGGATCGCCGTGGAGAGGTCCCAGAAACCGCGTTCAGACATTTGGCCATATATATGGTCTGCCTATATTGCGGCCCCTGGCAAAAGCCAGAGTAGGGCTTCAAATGACAAAAAATTTCGTCCTAAAAAGGACGAAATTGGATATATATATTACTACGGCTGAACATGGTTTCTGGAATTTCTACTTGAGGGGTCCTCATCCGAGTGATGACGCAATGCACTTAGCATTACCAGATGGTGTATGCGATTCTAAAGGGGTTCAGATTCAATAACTTTCATTGCCATGCTCAAACGCCGACTATTCGGAAGATAAAACACACTTTTCTAACTTTTCACGTTTAACCATTTAATGTCTGCTGCCACAGTGTGTAGAGCAGTCTCTCAACCACCCTGGTACGATGCAGGGGAAAATAGTAAGTAAAATAGTAAAGGACCCTTTCCACGCCTTTAGGCGTATAGGGCATATAGGGCTAGACCTATATTTTTATAGACCAATGGCACAAGATGGGTGATGTGGTCAGCATCACGCCGGCCGCCTCTACTTAACGGGATTGCACCCGGTACCCACTCAAGGATGGGTCGACCTGGGAGCCAAGGTCAGGGAAAATAGTACTGACATCAATTATGGGTCCAGACAGGAGACTATTGTATAACTCAAGGTAATGGAGAAAATAGGTCGTGGGGTCCTGGTTATTAAACTAGCCTGTTGATTGCCATATGACTAATGGACAGCTAGGAAAGACAACTGATATTTGTAGCCTGAGATCAATACTGATGTCACTGTGTTCAGATGGCAGTCGTTGTCGTCGTCAAAATCGTGTACAGCACCGCAGTCAGGATGTGAATGCAGCTGATACCACAGAGACTGGGAAGATGTAAAGGTGGATGGAGGGAAGAGAAGAGGGGGGATTGGGACTTGAACCTGAAGATTCAGAGTCCCATAGATAACAGAGATGCAGTACAAGTGAGCAGGTTAGGATGTGTATTTTTCTCACAGAAGAAACAACGTTTCAACTACTCGGCCGGCTGTTCTTTTACAAATTGAATATACATTAAAAGTTGCGCTTTCTCTCTCTCTCTCTCTCTCTCTCTCTCTCTCTCTCTCTCTCTCTCTCTCTATGTGTGTGTGTGTGTGTGTGTGTGTGTGTGTGTGTGTGTGTGTGTCTACATCGTCGTTTATTCTCTCCCTGCCTCTATAACCCTCTCTTTGTATGTCTCTCTCTCTCTCTCTGTCTCTCACCCCTCCCGTGTGTCTGTCTCCATTCCTCTCACTCATAGTCTCACAATGATTGTAGTTTCCTTTATGTTCACACTTCAGATCCCCATAGCCCCACCATTTCCGGGGCCGAAAAGCCGGAAGATACAATCTCTCCATTCTAGACGTACAGACTTTCCCATTTAATATCTGCTGCCCTAGTGTGTACAGCAGTCTCTCCCCCACTCTGTTACTGGAAATGGGAATATAGCCCGGACAGCAGTCATACGCCCAGACAGGAGACTATCAGTTCATGGTACTTTATGTCCAGCTCAATGTAATGGAGAAAGCCGGTCGTGGCGACATGGTTATTTAACCAGCCTGTTGACTGCGGCACCACTAATGGGCAGGTAGGACAGCCAACTGACATTTTTAACCCGAGATCAATACACATGTCATTATGGTCAAATGTCAAACATTGTCATTGTCAGTATCCTTACGGCGTCGTAATATGGGCGTGGTTATAGCTAAGCTCATTCCAAAAAACTAGTAACGAGTTTTACGGCCTGTTTTCACCCCTGCTTAGTTGCATATTTATTTCTTCTGTCCAAAATATGCTTTACCTAACTAGTCCTACAAATAGAAACAAAGTAACAACTATTTTTTCCACATGTAAAAATTAATTGTTCACCTACAAAATCTCATCTCATATGTATGTACTGAACTCTGGAGATGTTTTTTGTTTTTAATGTGATAGCTTAATTATATGGTCATCATGAACGAAAATGTGATAGTCCTATCATTTCCATTGCATTTTTAGGACGTTTTTCTAACGCCACTGAATCCTTGCTAGTACTGCCCCCGTAACGGAAGATAGGCACCCGAGCTAGGGTACGCTCAATTCTCTTCCTTTGTCTGTTATAATATTGTAAACTCTCACGCTGCCAGTGACCCGTTTATTCCATGTTGTTCTAGGTCTCCTTCTACATCTTGCTATTTTCATTTTCGTGTTGTAACCTCAGCATTCACATTCGGTTACATATATAATTCTACATTTATACACATACAGTCTGGATATCGTCCTAACTTTCCCGATTCCAGAATTTAGGGGTGCGTTCATTATCGGTTCATTATCGAGTACGCATCAGTGGCGTCTGCTCCGACGGGCCATTCGACAACATGTCTCTCAGTCTAACTGTCGTTCATATTTTGGTTTAATTTGGGTGGGGTGGGGGGGGGGCAGAGCTTAAGAAGAATCTCAAAACGGGAGCATGTACAACGAGAGTCTACTAATCATCAGTAGAAGTGATCCCTCGTCCACAATTGTTTCGGCCCACGAGCTCCTAGACAATTTTAGAGGGTGGGCACACCTGAGTTCATGAAGCTCAGGCTTGATCTGCTCCTGCTGCACGTATTATGTTCTCGGACAGGGACAAGACGAAAATGGTGACTATGCAACAGGTACTGTGAGATTTGAAGTTTATTTATAGTCAGTGCGGTAACCTATTAGATCAGTCAGCATACCTTGACGACCAAGTGGCAAGCTTACAGTTGGTTCATAGGACACATGTTGGATTTTGTTGGCAATTGGTAGAGGGACACTGGCAGACAATTCAGACACGATGGACTTAAAGGATAAGACCATCTTTTCGACTAGACATCAGAACAAGCCTACCGAGCCCCGTCCCCCACGACGTTCCGTTGTGTCCAGTGCCAGCTGGAAGCCCTTTCAGCAGCTTCGCCCAGTTATTTTAGTGATCGTTTGCGCTCGTTTCCTCGCAAGCCCAGCTGCTTTATCACATTGTACATGGAAGTGAAGATGATACCTCTTGCACCTACCTTGACGACGAAGATTCTTACTGTGTACTCTTCGTCTCTCCTCAGATCAACCGCGAGGTCACTGTATTTCTCGAACCTATACAAGTGACTCTCGTCCATTCGCGACTCATACGGCACGGTCAGCTCAATCAGGATGAGCTGTCTTTTCTCCACAGAGCGTAGGACTATGTCGGGTCGCAGGCCGGTCTTCTAGATTAACTGTGGGCACTTCTCCTGACCAGGCAAGTCGACCGCCAGTAGTCAGTCCCTCGCACTTTCAAGCATTGATGGAGGGTATGCGACCTTGTTGAATTTACCTTTATAAATCTGCAAGGCCTCGAGGAAGCGCACGGAGACAACGGTAGAACTGGCCCTCGCATTGGCCCTCATCCTACCTTATGTTAAAAGCATCACGAAAAATCACGCTTGATAGGTGGGTCTTTTTTTTGTTCGAGGACAGACAGTAGTAAACTCCCCCCCCCCCCCCCCCCAAAAAGTACACTGTAATATCTGTAATGATTATCACATTTATTAAGGTGTTTTCCCCCGCTCACGTTAAGAAAGAACACATGCTTTTAATTAGATTAATTCCTCTCGTTGTTTTTAGTACACATTTATAAAATGATTCCCTGGTGTATCTAATCTCTTTTTTTTTTTTTTTTTTGCAATTGATAATTGTTTCGAGTAGGGTTATTATTTGTTGTTTCTGCTGGTAGCAAAAATAAAATCAAAACATGCACAGACCCTGTAATGTATAAGGACATTAGTCACCAGGCTCAAACAAAATCCCCCCACCCCTTTTTTTTGGCACCTTCCTACCCCTACTTCCCCTTCCACGTAAATCGCAACAGAGTAGTAAATACAGGCAGAAATGGTACGTTAATGGTTCTTATCTTTTCTAAATGTATTCTTCTTCTTCTTCTTCTTCGCGTTCACCAGCTGTAAACTCTGGCGGAAGGTTCTGGTTGCTATTCCACTACTGAACTGCAGTCCTGCTCCAGAACCTGAGTGTTGCGTGTGCATCAGTTTTAAAGATCTTATTCTCTTGAATACGGACTGTTGGTTCCTTGCCTCTCCGGCAGATGCACTCCGACTTCAAAGGAAGCTCCCCAATTAGTCGACTCTTACGATATGCTTTTGGAAAGGCAGTGGGTCTATTCTTGTTTTCCTCCACAATGGGGCCCCGGAACCCACACGGGAGGCAGTGGGTCTATTCTTGTTTTCCTCCACAATGGGGCCCCGGAACCCACACAGGGGTTCTGAATGTATTATTATTGTTTCTCATTTCTGATTGTTTGTAACTTATGCAATGTTTTGTAGAGCTACACACAAACACAGAGCCGCAGTGGCGTAGTGGCCAGACGCTCCAATGGTGTCGTTCGAATCTGCAGGAAGACGGATATTTCTCAAAATTGTCTACGGGTCCCGTATCGACCCAGCCCTAAATGGGTACCTGCTAATGTCATGGGAAGTAAATGCGGTCCGTGTAATGCTGACCACATCACTCACCGAGACCAGCTGATCTGTGAAAACTATTTAGCTGCAATTTTCTTAATTCTTTTCAGCTCGTAAATGTTTCCTTTCTTGAGCTTATTGGACAATTGTCCTTCCAGCGCATCGTCTGTCTGACTCATTTCCTCTTCTATCAGTAATCTTTACCGTTATTCTACTGGGTTCCATGTGGTTATCACTTGCTTAAACACGTACATCTTATAAATGAATTTATGAATCTCACCATATGATTTGTTAATTTCAGACAAAGCTCATAAATTATATTACTTTTGTAAAAACGGTTACTTCTTGACATTATAGTTAGTTTCGTACCCGAAAAAAAATAGTTTCAATATATCATCTCTTGGCTGCACATCCTTTAGGTTTAGGTTAGTTGCGTATCCTTTACAGGACGTTGCAGAACCAACCCCAGCAGCCCCCGGTCGTTGTGTGGTTTCTCTAGGCAAATTCACGTCCAGTAGTTTGCCATTGCTCCCTGGACGGTCGGCCTCCTGATACCACTGTCGAAATCAACGCAAGGCGCATGGCCCGCAGCTGGGATTGAACCCGGCACCCCGGCATTACGTAGCTTTCGCATCGACTTAGCCACAGAGCCGACTTCACATGCCATAATAAAACAACACCAGTTGTTATTACAACTTTTGGTTTTACAATTTTTTTTTTTTTTTAAGAATTAGCAGTTTGCCTATACATTATAAACAGTCGACGCTTATTCTGTTATCAAAATTACCGCACAACGGTCCGCTGCAATACTGCACACAGTTTA
>CAJHNH020002524.1:52500-70000 GCA_905116865.2 Candidula unifasciata | reverse complement strand
CTCAGAAGCTGGGCGACGAAACTATATCCAGTCTACAAATGGAGCAAAAATGCATCGGCCACCGTCCGGAAGAAGCAAAAAATTTGTCTCTGCTTCGAACAGTGCCGCTGACTAGCTTCCATATTAACCGGAAGTCAAATTACATACATTAGCATGTGCCCACACTTTTAATCCTCTGAAAACAATGTTGCTTCTGTATTTCCTTTTCTGCTTTTTGTTTGTATTTTTTATTTTTCATTTAAACAATTCTCCATTCGACCACATGTAACCGCCCACATCGCTAGGGTTAGATATTTACATAATTAACTATTCATTTCACTGAGACACGCAGGCCACGTCTTACTGGAGTAAACAGTTAACTTTTAGAACGTAGATAAATTACATTGTTCAAGGCAATGCAGCGATGCTGGTGTTCGTTGTATATTATGACCACAGATGTTAACCAGTTAATGTTATACATAGGTGTTAAACTTTTTTATAAGCAAAACGTATTGTGTAAAACATGTTTCTCCAGGCTGTGTGTGACTATTGTGTGTGTGTGTGTGTGTGTGTGTGTGTGTGTGTGTGTGTGTGTATTAATAGTGATGAAGGTTTTAATTTTTGTGAGTACATATTTTTTTTTTAAACAAATCGTCTAAGTTGGAGCATACTACTTTTTAAAACCACGATTGTGTTAATTTCGTGATAATGTTTGGATTGTAGTATTATAATGAACACGTGGTATTAACACTTTTAAGTGACAAGTTTCCAGTTTCCAATTTCCATTTCTAGTGTCAGACTGTTTCCATTGGCAAATCTGACAGCTGACTTACACATTTATTGTGTGTGCATGTTGCTGGATATGGTGAGACTGCAGTCTGTGTTTCATTTTCCAACAGAATACAATGGTGTACATTCTATGTGATTTTCGGTGGCAGAAGAACGAGCAATTATGGGGTGGCCTGTCTGTTATGAATTTGAAACTGCCATTACCTGATTGTTAGACGTACAGTGGACATACACCTACTTACAGACAGACCACCAGACAGACCCCTTCCCAGACAGACAAGAACATACGTTACATATTTGTTCAGAAAAAGATTATCCGTCAAATTGATCTTAGATTTTTCCCAAACGAAACTGTATTTTCTTCACCCATTCCTACAAAAATAATGTATCACTCGACCACCTTATGCAGCCAAATGCGTAAACAATACTTGTAAGTCCAGGCTGCTTTCTTCTAATGGTTTCCTTTATGAAATTCAAATAAGCCAAGAATTCAATATTCAAAGCCGAGGAGAAGCCAGGCGATTCACCGAGTTGTAAATTATACTAATATATCATGTCTGTCCGCTTGATTGTGAAACTGTTGTCTGCTCTTGTAAGCTTTATTGATTTTGTTGGGACTGTCTTTCTTATTGCATGTGTTTACGGTCTTTGTTTAGAATTGGTGTTAGTTTTGTTAGATACGAGTTTGAATGACGTGTTTGTATGTGCATTGATATCAGTACAAGTACATTAGATTTTACATTTAAGTCAATAATAGATTTCACGAAATGTCAGATAAACGGGGTACAAAGAAGCAACACATATTTTGTGCGGCACATCCTTTTATAGCGAACCAGAAATAAAGTGGCGACAAGGGTGTCATAAAGTGAATATTTTGTTAAAGTATCCATACACTATGAGTTAACACTTCCTCTCGGTTCTTGGGATATCGCAACCCTTCGGCCTTGATTCTGTGACAGATACCGAAAATATGGGAGAAATGTGGCTTTTCTGGCAACCCCCGGACGTGAACCCAGACCACAAAGAGTTTGTCACCCGGTCGCCGCGCAGAGGGTTTTAACCAACTGAGCTAGCGAGCAGGGCAGCAAGTGGAGATAATCTAACTCTTTTCTGGCCAAAATAAGGAAGTAACGCTCTTTATCTTCTGGATGGTTTTGTGCGAGCACATCAAACAACGACCTATATACTGCAAGTGTCATTGACGGTAAATCTACGTCGTAATAATGTTATCTCATCTCAGAATCTTACAGTGAGATGATATGTCTTCTAAGTTTTACACCCAATATATTTCATTGTCATTATTTATTAATGATGGTCTTTATAAAGTGTTGCTTTGGATACATTTTAAAAAAGGTTACATTATTTGCCATACACATGTAGGGCATTTAATGCTGGGTTTTGAAAAGCATAAATATTGTGTAAATGAGCTTATATATATATATATATCATTACGATATTGCCGATAGTTTA
This sequence comes from Candidula unifasciata, assembly GCA_905116865.2. Taxonomy (NCBI): domain Eukaryota; kingdom Metazoa; phylum Mollusca; class Gastropoda; order Stylommatophora; family Geomitridae; genus Candidula; species Candidula unifasciata. The sequence goes on along the minus strand of CAJHNH020002524.1, from coordinate 67,762 downwards.
GCTGTGACAGAGTTCGCGTGTGCATGAACAAATACCACTTATCACATACTTAAAGTTTCTAATTAAATACTTCAGATTCAAGAGTTTTAATTATAATGAACAACGTTCTTGTGAGAGAGTTCAGAGGTGACGGTTTGAATCATTGTTCGTTGTCTTAACGTTCGCCAACCTTAGGCCTTTTTGGAACGTTCTGGTTGTTCGTCCACTTCTGGACAGTGCTTTCGTTTCAGAACCTAACTTTTTCTTGCACATCAGTTTTACATATCTGGCTAATTTGTATCCAAACTGTTGGTCCCTTGCCAATCAGACGGATGTACTCTGACTTCGATGTAAACTCCCCTAAGTAGTCGTTTTTCATACAACATGCATGTTGGGGGAAACAAAAAGGGGGGGGGGGCTGTTTTTAAATTGACCCCACTCCAAAGTTTAGCCCTGGAACTCAAGGTGGATTAAGTTAGATAATATGCAGTACTATTTGTATGTTTTTGATATGTTAGCTGCATATATGTTGATGGCACATTCGTTATGATGTCACACACATATGTTAATGTCACACATATATATTGATGTCTTAGGCATAATTTCATGTTACACACACATGATGTGGTCATACACATATGTTGATGTTATCACACATATATGTTTATGTAATGCTGAAACACATATGGTGATGTCCCAAACATAGTTTGATGTTAGACACATATGTTGATGTCGCACACATAGTTTGATATCAGACACATATGTTAATGTCGCACACATATGTTTATGTCACGCTGATAGTTTGATGTTACATACATATGTTGATGTCGCAAACATATGTTTGTGTCACGCTGATAGTTTGATGGGAGACAAATATGTTGATGTCGAACACATATGTTTGTGTCACGCTGATAGTTTAATGTGACACACATATGTTGACGTGAGACACGTATGTTGATGTCGCACACACATGTTTACGTCACGCTGATAGTTTGATGTGAGACACATGTTGATGTCGCACACATATTTTTATGTCACTCTGATAGTTTGATGTGAGACACATATGTTGATGTCGCACACATATGTTTTTGTCACTCTGATAGTTTGATATGAGACACATATGTTGATGTCGCCCACATATGTTTATGTCACGCTGATAGTTTAATGTGACACACATATGTTGATGTGAGACACATATGTTGTTGTGGCACACATATGTTTATGTCACGCTGATAGTTTGGTGTGAGACACATGTGTTGATGTCACAAACATATGTTTATGTCACGCTGATAGTTTGATATGAAACACACATATTGATGTCACACACGTATGTTTATGTCACGATGACAGTTTGATGTGAGAACATATGTTGATGCCAGAGACTATATTTCAGTCTTTCACAGACATGTTGCTACGTATAGGGGCTGCGTTGTCTCGAGGCATGGCGCCCCGAGGCATGGCGTCACGAGGCATGGCGTCACGAGGCCACGAGGCATGGCGCCCCGAGGCATGGCGTCACGAGGCCACGAGGCATGGCTTCACGAGGCATGGCGTCACGAGGCCACGAGGCATGGCGTCACGAGGCATGGCGTCACGAGGCATGGCGTCCCGAGGCATGGCGTCACGAGGCATGGCGTCACGAGGCATGGCGTCACGAGGCATGGCGTCCCGAGGCATGGCGTCATGAGGCATGGCGTCCCGAGGCATGGCGTCACGAGACATGGCGTCCCGAGGCATGGCGTCACGAGGCATGGCGTCCCGAGGCATGGCGTCCCGAGGCATGGCGTCACGAGGCATGGCGTCCCGAGGCATGGCGTCCCGAGGCATAGCGTCCCGAGGCATGGCGTCACGAGGCATGGCGTCCCGAGGCATGGCTTCCCGAGGCATAGCGTCCCGAGGCATGGCGTCCCGAGGCATGGCGTCCCGAGGCATGGCGTCACGAGGCATGATTCAAGAACCGGTGAAGGCTGGGATTTTTTTACGTGGACTTGTAGTAATTTCCCCCTGGTCTCTGGGTAGTAAAATCGGATGCCCGTGTGTACTGTTGCGTTAATTTTTAAAAAAATCCCTTGGCAGTTGCAAATTGAAAAGAGTAGCTTAACAAGAGTAGCCTTGGAAAAATTTGAAGTTCAAAATCTACCCAAAATAATTCAGGAACCTCACCGGTGCAACGGAGTTCGTGCACTGCGCTGAGATTCTTTAGACTCGCACTTGAGTTAGAAGTAGAACGGAGCACCTATGGGTTGCTACCCTTGTGCCATGATGTTTATCCGTTGTCTAAACCCTAATGAAGTTGGTGTAATATACATACTTTGATGTCACATAAATATTTTGATGTCAGACACATATTGCGATGTTACACACATATTTTGATGCACATACCCATATATATGTCCAAAGTACTCATTGTTTATGGTAGTTTAACTCAGTAAGTAGGTTCTCCGCCTGAATCTCAGCTCTTCATCTTTACATTTTCACATATATTGTTTTTTAATAAATCCTAATTGTTTTCATCTGCCGTCGTGTAATGTTTGACAGATTCCTAATTTGCCTTAAATCCATTGTCCATTGTCCAGGTAATAATTAATTTTTCTTGCTGTTTCGATTCTTGCATGACATGTGGAGGACATTTAAATAAGTGTAGCGCACAGCTGCTGTTTGTTGTTTATTTCATTAGGAATGCTCATGGAATCAATTATACGTGTGATTCAAATGAAAACCATAAAACTCATACAGTAACCACTTCACTGTCTTGTAACCTGTCAATATTGTTGATAAGGATGTCAAGAGTGTTAAGCACCAGACAAAGTGATGCAGACAAGCACGGTGATTTTATAATGACATCATAAACATTGCTACCTTTAACATTCATCCAAGAAGAGCAGGGGTCTGGTATCTGGGTGTGTTTTTTTTTTTTTATTAATAAGGGGGACAAACTGTTAGAGGGCCTTGTATAAAGTGGGGAATGGACTATCCTTGAAGAAGTGGTTCAGTTGTTACGCCTTGTGAGTGAAAGGGTCGTATTCTGACTCAGTCATTCTGTTCAAATGTTTTTTCTTTTTTTTTTCTTCGAGATGAATGTAGATAGTCACTTGACATGCAGGGTTAGTGCTGTATGCGAAACGTTTGGCAAGCAGAAGCAACTATACTGAGGCTGTGGAGTGAGACAGTGCCATGGGCAATTACAATATGTACATTGCATTTGATCTTGTGCACATTTATGTATGTACATGTTAGACATTTATTTAGTGCTTGATTGTTAACATCACTATGGTATATCCCCATGCGGAATCTGGGGTCAGGTTTGGAAGGAAACAATAAATAGAACCACTAACCCAGACAAGCAGGTTGTAAAATGAAACTAATTAGATGTTTCCTGATATTGGTAATGTCGAGCCGAACTACGCAAATGTCGAAGCCTAGCTATAAACCAGAACACATCGAGCCAACCACTTTATTTATGGCAAACGCAGAAGGAGTTAAAGAACTAACTAGGTTACAGATCAGTACACATCCTTATGGCTCACTGAGTTAACAGTTTAAGTGCTGAGGGAAATATCATCAAATAACTATATTACCCTGAGTCTAGGGAGTTTTCTCTTGTCCATGTGTTTATTGGTCTGCCATTCCCCATCCCCTGGTACGTTCCAGAGCATAGACATTCTAGTTATATTTAGCTCACCTTGCATTTTTCATACATATTTTAATATCCCTGTCATTTTCCCCATCTTTATCTACATTGCTGCCCTAATAGTTGTATGACTCCACCCACATTTTGAAGTGCGATACCTTTAAGAGAAACCACATTACTATTTAACTTATTTATTCTCGTTACCTTTGTTTTTAAACCCTGTTGTTGTGATTTCGCATTAGGTATATTTATTTGTCTTCCATCTGATTTCGTGAGTTAGACAGAAGAGAAATATCATAAGCGGAGTTCAGATTCTCAAGCTTTCAAAACTATGTGCAAAACAAAAGCCAAGGATATTTTTTTTGGACAATTTGATTTATATTAATATGTTTCGCAAAGTTCTTGCTAATAGTGCTTGCAGTTCTCTTTTTGTTGTTGTTGTTGTTGTTGTTGTTGTTGTTGATCTCTTGTCAATCATATTTTTTCTCTATCTAAGCAAATATTTAAGTGGTTCCTCATGAACAAGACTGAAAACCACTGCTCTACCATGATCGCTTTCAGTGCAAACACACAAGTTTCTCCCAGTTAATCTTCGGTGTTGTCGTTTGGCCTGTAGCCGTGTCTTTCTCTTTCCTTTTTAGCCATTGCTATTCTCTTCGCCACCCACTATAATAGAACAGGTTACTTATGTATCTGGTCGGTAAATATTCATTGTCTGAGCTTGATCTCAAACAGTAATATTTTCTCCAATTCCTGTTTTTGCACTAGTTCTTTGCTTGTTTTCTTTCCAGGCTATAATATTCTATCTATTCGATCGAATGAATGCATTAAAAGTAATTTCATTTATAAGCTGATCAATTGGTAAAAAAAAATATAACGTAAAATATTTATTGATGCAAACTGTAATCTGCTTAAGAACGTAAACATGTTAATAAAATTAAAATTGATTTTGATGTCTAATTTATTTGAGATCATGAATCTATTTTGTAGATTTAAATTAAGAGGAATACATTTTTTTAGAATCTGTATCGTCCGGTCCTTGGAGTGTAGCCATATTTGTTGCCATACCATGTATTTCCATGGCCATCTATTGCATGAACTGCTTATCATCGTTACACACGTTCTTCAGAAACATGATGCCAAAGTGTCTAATCTTTCTCTCTTGGCCTCTTCCTTTCTTCTAGCCTTATCTATACCATTTGGTCATGATATGATATTTTACTTTTTGTCTTAACACTACTTTTTCCTATCATGCTAGACACTTGCGACTCTTGTATACTCAAATAATTACGGTTGCTTAAGTATAAATATATTATTTTTTACATATTCTTCATTTTTTTCCTGTCGACTATATTCCTAATTGTTCCGCTAGGCGTCACCGATTAATAAGGCACGGTATCCCAGCTAGGGAGTGCTCGGTTGTAAGGAATGCTTTGTTTTTGGGGAGTCTCAAAGTATCAGGGACTCCTGCAGTCCATCTTCTTCTTGGTTGTTCCCTACAACTTGCCGTTTGTACTTTCTGTTTGTACACACTCGTAGCTGGCATCACTTGATTCATTCTCAGTAATGATAACACCATCCTTCTTTCTCTATGAATATTATTATAGGTGTTGTTCTAGTAGTGTTTGTAATGGCTCCCTTTCTGGCATGACCTCTTCTGGTTTTATTCATGCTTTTTCTAATTCATCTAATATCGGGGGTGATTTTTAGTTAATATCTAAGACCGACAGTAAGAGCCCAAGAAAAGAAAAAAAAAAAACGCTTCAAATTGTGATATTTTAATATAATATAACCCACTGACGACAGATGTTAGATCATCTATTCAATGCTTAGTTAGTAGATGAACTCGCTGAGCTCTGTGGCTTTGTGGCCATGTCTTCCTTTCTGGCATGATCTCTTCTGGTTTTATTCACGTCCTTTCTCATTCATTTAATATCGCGGGTGATTAGTAGTTAATATCTAAGACTGACAGTAAGAACCCAAGAGAAAAAAAAAACGCGTCATATTATGATATTTTAATAAAATATAACCCACTGACGACAGATGTTAGATCATCCATTCAATGCTTAGTTAGTAGATGAACTCACTGAGCTCTGTGGCTTTGTGACACCAAGGCTAGTCATCATATTTCATATCCTCGAGTGGTAGGACTAGATTTCCGCCTGGTCTCATTTTAAAAAGACCATTCATCATCATCATCAGTTCTCGTTATGCCAGGTGGCACATGAGGCTTCAGATAGGACTTTCCAAGCTTTCCTGTCCTGTGCAATCTTCAGTGCAGTTTTCCATGTCAAAGATGCCGCACTCAGGTCACTTTCCATCGTTCGTCTCCATGTTGTTTTTTGGCGCCCCTGTTTTCTCTTTCCCCCTGGTGTCCATGTGAGAGCTGTTTTGGCAGGTATATCAGAAGTCATTCTCATAACGTGGCCAAGCCATTTCCATCTTCTCTTGGTAATCATACTGTCTAAAGTTTCTTGGTTTCTGGCTAGAAGTAGTTTAGTGTTTGAGATTGTATCTGGCCAGAAAATTGTGATAATTCTACGTAGACATGTGTGGTGGAAGGTGGACAGCTAAAAGACCATTCAGGTGGCTTTAAACCGGTGGTACGAGAATCGCAGGTGCGTAAATATTGGGACCACTACACTAGCGTATCTGTGTCATATGATTGCGAAATGCGTTTACGTTGCCATTTCACATAATAGTTGTATTTCCTCAGTTTTGGATGTAGCTGACATGATGCTACGCCAGCGGTTTATTTCAACAACAAATAAATGTATAGGTTTGCTTCGTAATGCAGGGGTGCCGGGTTCGATCCCAGCTGCGGGTCATGCGCCTTGCGTTGGTTTCGACAGTGGTAACAAGAAAACCGACCGTCCAGGAAGCAACGGCAAACTACTAGACGTAAATTTGCCTGGAAAAACCACACAACAGCCGGGAGCTGTTAGGGTTGGTTCCGCAACGTCATGTAAAGGACACGCAACTAACCTTATGTTAAGGCCAGTGGTGTTTCATAAATATGAAGTCATACTCACTTGTGTATAGACCAGTAGGCACGTCATACATGATGTGATCCTTGTCACACCGGCAGGCTTTATATGTCAGGACTTGACCTGGTGCCTATTTTAGACTATGTCTTTTTGTGTGCCAAAGTTATTTAAAAAATATTCCACATCGGTGGTGATTCGAACCAAAAATCCTTTAGGTCGAATGGCTAGCGAATAGCTGTTTCAGCACCGCCGCCGAAATGGTAGGAAATGTGGTTAACATCACGCCTTTGAGCAATTACTTTACAATACATTTCTCGGTGCCTAATGTACGCTTTCCTCAATCTTGCAGCTTAGCGCTGTTGAAACTCTGGCATGTATGGTGTTACTTGGGGGGGGGGGGGGGGGGGGTGAGGGAGAAGAGGAAAAAGCAGAAGGCATAGTACCAGGAAGAATGGATAGGGGCCGACCAGCAGGGCACAGGATATAAGTGACTCCTTAAATATGAAAGTACAGGAGGGAGAGCTGCCGAGAGATCGTGTTTCGCTCCCGTTCACGTTTTCAGGCCAAGAATTAGATTAACTTCCCTTCCCATGCATGCCTTCTTAGGCCGCTGGACCTCTCCTATGTTGCGGGAGTGTTATGATATGGCTTGTTTTGGCTTTTGCTTGGCAAATGTAATGTTTGTGGGAGGCTGTGTTGTTGTGAGTGTATTTCTAGCGCCAGCGGCGCCTTTGTACAAGTAAGAAGTACTAGAGAGGGAAGCACCACAGACGCGACGATTCTTGTCTATCGAAACTGGGATGTTTCTGTATTTCTTCGTTCGTTGGCGGTGTCTCTCTCTCCCCCGCCCCCTCCCCGAGAAAGAAAGCAGTTACAAGGAGCATACTAATCTGTTTATTGCTCGATCTAATTATATTGGATACAGTACTAAGTGTTTTCTGTGTGTACGAGAATTTATATTACTTACATTAAAAAGCGGTTGTTAAAGTGGAGAATAGTTAGTGATAGCTAAATTTGCCATTACTGTCCGCTGATTTCAAGTACTGGAACGGGTCTTGTAGAGACGGCCACTTAGGTTCAATCCCAGTAAAGAGTTTACTTCCTTTTCCAGCTAGAAAGAGTATTTCCAGATTAAACTTACTGCCATAGCAGACTCACTTATTTTGTGGGTTCTTTATTAAAATCCTACCCCATATGGCATCACAGGACAGTGGATAATTTTAGAGGGTGGCAAGACTGGGTTTGCCGGCTTTCTGATGCTTTTAACAACCCCAAAACATCTAGACTAGAGAGTGCAGCCTAGGCCCCACGACTGCATGTAGCCTTTCTACCACCCCATGCAATTTTAGACTGTCCCGTGACCTGTGGATTTCCCATGTTTGGGGTAGGATATTAATAAAGCGCCATTTCTTTTTTAAATATTATATAGCTGGGCTAACATCTCTTTCAGATTGCAACTGTAAAAAAAACAACGAGAAAAGTCTCCTTTCTAAAATCTCCAACTTTGGTGTGGGTGAACAATTAAAGGACAAGAAAAAAAAAAAAAAACTACAGAAATTGTAAACACACAAAATAGGGACCCCACCCCCCTCCCCCCCCTTTTTTTTTTTCTCTCTCCCCCTCCGTCCCCACACTAGGTGAACATTTTCAGTTTTAAACGACGGCAATAGCTACCCGGACTAAAATGAATCCATCTCCCACAGAAGTAGACTAACAAAATCTATTCCACTGAACCCTTGTTTGTTGGTGTGTTTTCTATAACTGTCGCTGCACATGTGGCCGGATCGATTCCGGTCTTTCGTTAAGTAGTTGCGATAAATCTGTCAGTGTCGATTAACTTTTCTCGATTCATTCAACAATACCGACGAATGTGAGATGCACATTGAGTAGGTTTTTTTTCTTTTTAAAAATCTATTTTGGTTAATTGTATAGAAACGTTACTTCCTCTGTATCTATAGTTACAAGTTGCAATGATTCTCCTGGCTCTAATCATGCAGTCTACTCTGACACATTAATAGATACTTTTACACAGCATGCTTGAAGAGGAGCAAACCTTCAGAATCACCAAACATGTGTTAACAATTCTATGGATATCGAGCACTACACTTAGGAATTCCCAGTTCGATAATGTGCATATACTGCGAGCGACTTATGTATCGACTAGTGGTGTGGATTTTAGTAGTTTCTTAATTTCATATTTATGGCAAGGTAAGGGACGGTACAAAGTGGTATCAAGCAGTATAGAGTTCCCATTTCATCTGTCTGGTTGCGTATCGTTTTCTTTACAGGAGGTGATAGAGGCTATCCACCCTTATCCCCACCCCACCCATTTTTTTAAACGCCATTTGGCTTTAGTAGGCAAGTTTAGTTTGAGTAGTGGAAACCATCGTCGACATCATCATCATCATCATCAGGTGCCTTGCCGACTGGCGTGGGCGATCATGCCTCTCCATAATCCGCGGTCTCCTGCAGCATGTATCAGTTCGTGTGCCGATACACCTCCATGCCAGGCCACAAGACTGTCAAGCATCTTCTCTCGTTGTCTTCCTCTATCCCTCCTTCCACAGGTCTTTCCAGTGGCCACAACATGTTCTATTTTTCTTCTTCTCATAACTTGGCCGCAAAATGATGACTGTCTCCTTCTGATGTCTATGATAGGTTGTCTTCGGGCTCCCGCCTCTTTCAAAACCTTTTGGTTGGTATTTTTGGCTGTCCTGGGTATTCTAAGTATTCTTCTGTAAAACCACATCTCTGAGGCCTCCAAAAATGGTGTGGCCTGCCTACCGATTGTCCAGGATTCACAGCCATATGTCGACATCAGAGCAAAACAGACTGCTTCCCACTTGCCTGCAGTTTTAATCGGACCGCATTTGATCAATAGCGGATAAAATCTAAACAGACAATTGCTTCTTTTACAGCAAGAGTCATTTGGTATATTGTAACCATCAATCAAATTCTCCAGCTAGATAGATTACAACATTGCTTTTGTTTCTCACTTGTTACCCCGGGGACGTATAGTAGGCACGAATGAGTTCTACTGATTTAAGTAAAAGTCAAAATTATATATATATATATATATATATATATATATATATATATATATATATATATATATATAATGAACAAACAAATAATGTATTGATCGGCACTCCTAGAAAAAAGTAGAAAGATAAAAGAACTCACTAAGATGTGGACAATACAGTGTCCATTTATCTTTCTACCTCTTTCTATGAGTGCCGATCGATACATTATTTGTTTGTTGATTATATATATAGCATTTCTAGGGTTTCAAGGGTCTCTCCCCCCCCCCCCCTCTGTTTATTTAAGGGCACAGGCATATGATGCTAGGTAAAAATTCTGATAGCCCACATGGCGCTTGGTTGGTGATGTGGCTGACAACACACTGGCTGCCTTTACGATATTTCCTTGTGCCCATTTCCGTCAGGGTAGACCTGGGTGCTAAGTTTTTATAAAATTAAATTTAGTTCGCCAGGTGCGAACCCAAGCTCTTGACGCTAGTATGCAAGCGTTTAGGCATAGCGACTCCAAGTACTTGTCAGGGCAAGTGACATTTCAGTTTCCTAAAAATGTGTTTGTCTATTGCAATGCTAATGAATGGACGGTATAGCTTGGACCTACCTACAGCTGGTGCTCCAACCAAATGTTGTAGTCGTGTAGATGTATTAAGTTCAGTCCTGTAGGTTTTTTTTTTTATGCTTCCTCCTTTCTGTGCTGCCTTTCTTTAACTTAGGTAGGACGGTTCAATAACTGTTCCATTATGTTTCGATAGCCTCAGGAACTTCGCAGCATTAGACATTTCCTTGCTAGCTTCCGTCTTCGCTACTTATTCTATGACCTTTCTGAGTCAAGTACACTTTTTTACAGCTCAGTAGAACAAAGCAAGTCGCAGTGATATCGATTCAAAATGAATATAAAAAAAACTGGTCCTTCAGTTATGTATGTTACATTTGTCATACAGTTAAAAAAAACTGTATGTAAATGGACCTTCAGTTCTATATTTTACATTTCTCACACATTAAAATAAAACTGTATGTATATGGACCTTCAATTCTGTGTGTTACATTTGTCCCACATTAAAATAAATCTGTGTGTATATGGATCTTTAGTTCTTATGTTATATTTTTCACACATTTAAAAAAAACCGTATGTATATAAGAAAGTTTTTCTTCAATGCAAACACTGATTAAAAAAAAGTAAAAGTAGTACTAGAAAAGGTCTTAATTAACAGAGAGTGGCAGAAAATGCCAAACTTGTCATATAGGACTTTACTACAACTACTGAGAGCAAAATCAAATCAAAAGGGGTTAGAATCTTAGACGAATAGCAGAGATCAAGTGAAACACGAAGAAATGTGAAAAGACTAGGATGTCAACCAGTAACACAATTTATAACCCAGCAACAAAGAAGATGGTTTAAGCTGCTGACAGAAATGCCGTTGTACCAAAAGGAGCCGCGCGGCATAAAAATTATCAACACTGAATCGCGGTAAGACCACACAAAGGATAGAACAACGACATCAAGAACAGCTTACAGAAATGAAAATCCACTTATACAACGCATTAGAAAGAAAAGCATAGGAAATATCCTTACATTATTGCCTACACGTTGATATAAGTTATACGGAGGAAAACAAATGAACAGACATGAAATGAGAGTCTTAAACTAAATCATATTCGGTAGAAGATTTTAGGAAATGTATGTAAAAGTCACACATGGACAACAAGAAAAGCGCCAAGTGTCGGACAATAACAGATGCACTGAGAGTGAAACATGCTAAAATATAACGGACAAACAGAAAATAAAGAAACAGACGATTCGCCAAGATACAGAGATTGAAACCGTAAAGTGATTTGCTGAAGTTACACACAGACTGTCGGGAATTATAGGCGTGTTAGAAGTATCCCAGACAGATAGATTGGCTGGTGCTGTATCACGGTGTGGGGATCATGTGCCTTACAAACTTGATGTGGTCAAGGCCTATTGCAAATGAGTGGACAGTAGGGAAGCATGAACAGATTCATCGCTGTTTGAAGATGATTGTCCAGGGGGTACCCACCAGGAGATTAGGTCGTCACTCATCATTTACAGGAAAGTGAAGAAGGATACATTATTAAACATTTGCTGGTTGCATCGTAACTAGAACACGGCGCTGGCTGCTGAAGCTGGGTATGTAGTGCTTTTGGGATATCCCGAGTGCTATGAAGCCGGTTCTTAGCTACAACTCTAAAGGAGAAATACATTTGAAAGCGTAGTGAAGAAGTTAAACTGATGGAAATGAGCCGGTTCTTAGCTACAACTCTATAGGAGAAATACATTTGAAAGCGTAGTGAGGAAGTTAAACTGATGGAAATGAGCCGGTTCTTAGATACAACTCTATAGGAGAAATACATTTGAAAGCGTAGTGAGGAAGTTAAACTGATGGAAATGAGCCAGTTCTTAGCTACAACTCTATAGGAGAAATACATTTGAAAGCGTAGTGAGGAAGTTAAACTGATGGAAATGAGCCGGTTCTTAGCTACAACTCTACAGGAGAAATACATTTGAAAGCGTAGTGAGGAAGTTAAACTGATGGAAATGAGCCGGTTCTTAGCTACAACTCTATAGGAGAAATACATTTGAAAGCGTAGTGAGGAAGTTAAACTGATGGAAATGAGCCGGTTCTTAGCTACAACTCTATAGGAGAAAAATACATTTGAAAGCGTAGTGAGGAAGTTAAACTGATGGAAATGAGCCGGTTCTTAGATACAACTCTATAGGAGAAATACATTTGAAAGCGTAGTGAGGAAGTTAAACTGATGGAAATGAGCCGGTTCTTAGCTACAACTCTATAGGAGAAATACATTTGAAAGCGTAGTGAGGAAGTTAAACTGATGGAAATGAGCCGGTTCTTAGATACAACTCTATAGGAGAAATACATTTGAAAGCGTAGTGAGGAAGTTAAACTGATGGAAATGAGCCGGTTCTTAGCTACAACTCTATAGGAGAAATACATTTGAAAGCGTAGTGAGGAAGTTAAACTGATGGAAATGAGCCGGTTCTTAGCTACAACTCTATAGGAGAAATACATTTGAAAGCGTAGTGAGGAAGTTAAACTGATGGAAATGAGCCGGTTCTTAGATACAACTCTATAGGAGAAATACATTTGAAAGCGTAGTGAGGAAGTTAAACTGATGGAAATGAGCCGGTTCTTAGATACAACTCTATAGGAGAAATACATTTGAAAGCGTAGTGAGGAAGTTAAACTGATGGAAATGAGCCGGTTCTTAGATACAACTCTATAGGAGAAATACATTTGAAAGCGTAGTGAGGAAGTTAAACTGATGGAAATGAGCCGGTTCTTAGATACAACTCTATAGGAGAAATACATTTGAAAGCGTAGTGAGGAAGTTAAACTGATGGAAATGAGCCGGTTCTTAGATACAACTCTATAGGAGAAAAATACATTTGAAAGCGTAGTGAGGAAGTTAAACTGATGGAAATGAGCCGGTTCTTAGATACAACTCTATAGGAGAAATACATTTGAAAGCGTAGTGAGGAAGTTAAACTGATGGAAATGAGCCGGTTCTTAGATACAACTCTATAGGAGAAATACATTTGAAAGCGTAGTGAGGAAGTTAAAACTGATGGAAATGAGCCGGTTCTTAGATACAACTCTATAGGAGAAATACATTTGAAAGCGTAGTGAGGAAGTTAAACTGATGGAAATGAGCCGGTTCTTAGATACAACTCTATAGGAGAAATACATTTGAAAGCGTAGTGAGGAAGTTAAACTGATGGAAATGAGCCGGTTCTTAGATACAACTCTATAGGAGAAATACATTTGAAAGCGTAGTGAGGAAGTTAAACTGATGGAAATGAGCCGGTTCTTAGATACAACTCTATAGGAGAAATACATTTGAAAGCGTAGTAAAGAAGTTAAACTGATGGAAATGAGCCGGTTCTTAGATACAACTCTATAGGAGAAATACATTTGAAAGCGTAGTGAAGAAGTTAAACTGATGGAAATGAGCCGGTTCTTAGCTACAACTCTATAGGAGAAATACATTTGAAAGCGTAGTGAGGAAGTTAAACTGATGGAAATGAGCCGGTTCTTAGATACAACTCTATAGGAGAAATACATTTGTAAGCGTAGTGAGGAAGTTAAACTGATGGAAATGAGCCGGTTCTTAGATACAACTCTATAGGAGAAATACATTTGAAAGCGTAGTGAGGAAGTTAAACTGATGGAAATGAGCCGGTTCTTAGATACAACTCTATAGGAGAAATACATTTGAAAGCGTAGTGAGGAAGTTAAACTGATGGAAATGAGCCGGTTCTTAGATACAACTCTATAGGAGAAATACATTTGAAAGCGTAGTGAGGAAGTTAAACTGATGGAAATGAGCCGGTTCTTAGATACAACTCTATAGGAGAAATACATTTGAAAGCGTAGTGAGGAAGTTAAATTGATGGAAATGAGCCGGTTCTTAGATACAGCTCTATAGGAGAAATACATTTGAAAGCGTAGTGAAGAAGTTAAACTGATGGAAATGAGCCGGTTCTTAGCTACAACTCTATAGGAGAAATACATTTGAAAGCGTAGTGAAGAAGATAAACTGATGGAAATGAGCAACAATAGTTTTAGAAAAAAATAGTTTCTTGGTTGACTTATCTTTATGCCGTGGGTTGAACAAAAACCCAGATCTCATCAGTGGTCGTGTCAAATGTCAAACCTTAGCCATTTACCTTCATGGCAATATATAATAATCAATCAGTGCATGAAAGACACCGACTTGCAGCTAGATAACTGTGATTTGTCAGCTATTACATTGACATTTGGAATCATCGTCTTATCCTCTGTGAAATTTCAGGGCAATAATTACCTCTGACCTTTTTCCTTTCGTCTTTCAAGCGTATCAATAATTTCCCAGTAATGTTCGTATAGTCAATCATGCGATAAACAAGAATCATCGTTTTGTTAGCTTTTCTCGTTAGCTAACACTGTGATCTTAATGGCAGCATGGACGTTTTTGGGGAGTTCACTCAGTGCACAGCAAAATCCATGTTAGTGTTAGATTTTTATTTAGTAGTGTCACTGTAAAGAGGGTGACATAAAATCTGTTCTGTTGTATGGCAGCGAACCTTGCAATGTCAGTAAACAAAAGGATTTGGAAGCAACAGAGATGTAGCTTCTGAGACAAATATTACGGATACCTTGGATGGCCAGAGTAAATAAGAACGATTGCTTGAAAAAAGCTAATGAAAATAGATCTCAAAATACAACAATAAGAAGAGACAGTTTTTGGGGGGCAACATAATGAGAAAAGAGACATTGGAGAACATCGTGCCAACTAGAAAGATCAGTGGAAAAAGAGGCAGAGGAATACCAAGAGAGACAATGTTGGATGGGCTACAACGATGGCATGGAGGGATATCATCGAGAGAGCTGTTCCAGTCAACCAGGGATCGTTACCTGTGGAGACGCATGAGCTCTTACACCAGTTGGTAGGGCATATGATGATGAGTATCATTGTTCTTGAGTGCATTATTGATTGTGCAATAACACGATTTCTTCAACCTCTAAGATTAACCCGTAGAGGTATGCTTGTTTCCGAATCAGCGACAGGTCAAACCCTGGTACTGTACCTATAGCTATCCCTTGTGG
>CAJHNH020002524.1:42500-47500 GCA_905116865.2 Candidula unifasciata | reverse complement strand
TACGTGCTAGGTATGTCGGTATATGAGTGTGCATGTATGAGAATGGGAAAGTGTGTAAGACTGTGTACACATGATTCTATAATGTATATTTTTATTCTATATCCATAACATGCATTTTAGATAACAGGCAGTGGTACTCTGAAAAACGAGTGCTTAAAAGGGCCGAATGTCAGACGGGCCTGCGTGCCCAATTTGTAACCCTTTGAAAATAAAGTTTGTTCGTTCGTTCTTCTTCTTCTTCTTCTTCTTCTTCTTCTTCTTCTTCTTTTTCTTTTCTCTCCTTCATCCTCTCCTCCTCCTCCTTCTCCTGCTCTTCCCCCTTTTCCTCTACCCGTGTCTGGTCTTTTAGCCTCAGATTTCGAAGAGGTATCGGCTGATAGCTTTATGTGTGTGTTACCTAGATGCTGGCGTTTACGACCTCAGATATTTATCTATCCGTCGCTTGCCCTTTCGACCTGCGGGTCGGCTTCCATTACGTCTAAGTGATTCAGCTTTATGTGATGCTGTCTATGTTGGTTGTCCTGACAGATGACCAAACCATTCGATATGTTGTCTCTTGATGTAATATAATACTGTTTCCGTCCCAACTTTTTCCTGATTTGTTCATTTCTGACCCCCGTCTCTTCTAGTTACAGTGAGCATTCACGGTAGACATTTTTTTTCTATTGTTTTCATTTTTCTGTTGTTTGTTGTAGTTAATATCTACGTTTGGCACTGTTAATGCTAGGATGGTAAAAATACTGTATTGAACATTGTTCTTCGGGTGTATATTGTTACATTTTTGTTCTGGAAAATTCCCGACATGTGCCCAATGATTGTGTGTGTGTGTGTGTGTGTGTGTGTGTGTGTGTGTGAGTGTGTGTGTGTGTGTGTGTGTGTGTGCGCGTGTGTGCGTGTGTGTGTGAGTGTGTGCGCGCGCGCGCCCCTAATGACAACTGTGATTTATCTACGCTTTTATTCTTCCATTAAATGTTAAATGTTACTGTACTCAGTAGATACTCAAAGCCTTCTGCTTCTTGAATATGGTTTCCTGTGGCTATCTTGATTATTTCTTTTCTTTTTAGTGTTAATTTTCAGTTGTGTGCGTTTGCAGGTGTGTTGATGTTATTGATGTATCGTTGCAGCATTTCCTCTGTAGCTGCCACGAGGGCTTGGCCTTCTGCCAAACATTTTATTGCACTTACTGTCCTCGTTAATTTAGGATAGAACACATCCCTGACGTACGCTAGGGGGCTAGGATGAGGGAGGGGTGGTTGGGGTTTAGAACACATCCCTTTCGTAAGTTGGTGAGGGGGTAGAACACTTCCCCAACGTAAGCTGGTGAGGGGGTAGAACACATCCCTGTCGTAAGTTGGTGAGGGGGTAGAACACTTCCCTGAAGTAAGCTGGTGAGGGGGTAGAACACATCCCTGTCGTAAGTTGGTGAGGGGGTAGAACACTTCCCTGAAGTAAGCTGGTGAGGGGGTAGAACACATCCCTGTCGTAAGTTGGTGAGGGGGTAGAACACTTCCCTGAAGTAAGCTGGTGAGGGGGTTGAACACATCCCTGTCGTAAGTTGGTGAGGGGGTAGAACACTTCCCTGAAGTAAGCTGGTGAGGGGGTAGAACACATCCCTGTCGTAAGTTGGTGAGGGGGTAGAACACTTCCCTATCGTAAGTTGGTGAGGGGGTAGAACATTTCCCTATCGTAAGTTGGTGAGGGGGTAGAACACTTCCCTGACGTAAGCTGGAAAAAAAAAGGGGGGGGGGGAGGGAGAGCGGTAGAACACATTTTCTGACTTAATCTGAGGAGAGGAAATGACACTTCCTTTACGCTAAGTTAGGGTAAAAAAAAGGGGGGGGGGGTGGGGAGACCAACACATTCCTGACGCTAAGTTAGGGGGGGGGGGGGGGGTAAAACACATTCCTGACGCTAAGTTGGTGGCGGGGGGGGGGGGGGGGTGGTAAAACGCATCCCTGACGCGAATTTGGTGGCGGAGGGGGGGGGGAGGGGTAGACCACATCCCTGACGCTCAGTTGGGGGGGGGGGGGGAGAGGGTAGAACATATCCCTGACGCTAAGTTTGGGGGAGGGCGTAGTACACATCCCTGACGTACTCCTGATTGTAAAGATAAATTTTATGTCATGCTGGTATGTGTTCTCATTACGCCTTGCCTAATGTAATATTATCAATTAGTATTACACAAACATAACATAATACGAAGAAAATATGAAGGAAAATAATAGACAAGGAATGAAAGGCAGCGTAGATGAAAGACACACAAATCATATAATTTTTTCTACACAGCTATGAACATAAAAAAGTGCGATATTGTGTTCCGAATTAACCCCCATTCCCCCCCCCCCACCACCACCAATCCCACCACGCGCCCCAAACCCCTCTTCTCCTCAGAAAACCATATCAAATTATCTACCCAATGTTTATTTATGAAACAAATTAACTCAGTCCTCTGGCCAAGATGACCTCATCAGCATTGTTCTATATTCATCTGATGTCCACTCAGCCAAGTTGGTGGCCTTTAAATCAATCACCCAGATCGACATAATTGGCCCTGCATGTTATTAATTCTGTCGGGATAATTACAATTATTATTGTGTTTTGAATGTTGAATTAGGAATCATCACATCACTCGGGACACTCCCATAAGTGCTCAGTCTCCATCTTCAGCAGCAAGCGAAGAGTTTGAATCCTGATGTTACCAGTTACCGTCTGGTTGTATATGCGTCCCATTGTTCCCCTGAGTGTTGACCGTCGGCAATATCACCTGGTAACTCCCAGGAGGGCCATTCTCCTCAGACCGTAAAGATCTGTTTGTGCCTCCACACTGTTCACTCGCTCCCAAAGGGCCATCAAAATATCTAGCTTGTCATACATCGATTCACCACCAAGTGGTGCAGAGCCAGCCAGTCTATCCACCTGTGCTTGTGTGTCTGTGTTTTGTGTGTGTCAGCCAACAAAGGCGTTTCATTATTTATGGTACACGCCCTGATAAGGATAGATGTGCTGTTCTGACAAATAAATCTTATTTTGATAATTACGGATCACACTGGTAATTATTTTATTAGTTTCGTATCCCTTACAGGACGTTGCAGAACCGACCCCAGCACTTTCTGGCTGATGTGCTTTTTCTAGGCAAATTTACTTCCAGTAGTTTGCCACTGATGGCTGGACGGTCGGCTCTCGGTACCACTATCGAAACCAGCGCAAGACAAATATATATCAAATCTAAGCAACATAAATAGCATGGCTTCAGCATCTCCTGCAGCTTTGCTCGTGAGTCCCAGCCATCTAGTTTAGCCCAATTCCACACCGCGTGAGCGGCGTGGGGGATACTCTCGGCGGTGGCGGTAGTCGCCAGAAGTTCGCAAATTAAGTCGCCGGAAGTATGGAATAGACACGTTACTGAGGCTCTAATAGGTTGTTTTTTTGCGGCCGCCTTAATATGTGCCCGTTATTCGGAGGATAGCCAAATTTTCTGTTTAATCCTCAACTCTATAGTTGTGACATAAATTGTTCAGCGAATCACGGAATTTTAGTTTGTTATTTTATTAATGGCATAAGTTATTGAAGACACATTCCTTCTTCTTCGTTTTTACCGGCTGTAAGCACTAGCAGAGACTTCCGGTTGTTTGTCTACCTCTAGACTTTAGCCTTGTTACATAATTTTAGTTTTGGGAGCATATCCGTTTTACAGATCTCGCTTATTTGTGTGCAGACTATTGATTCTCAGTCAGATTCAATTCACCTGTGAGGGAAACCCATAATTAGTCGACTTTGATGAAATGTCCATTAGGAGGGCAATAGGTCTAACCCCCCCCCCCCCCCACCCTTCCCCGCTTCGCCCAATTTAACCCTGGAACGCACTCAGGGAGTACAGTGATGCCATTTGTGTTACTGTTACAAATACTGCTTCCCTCCCAGCTTTCTGAGTTGTGTTTAAGATAGAAAATTAACATTAGGAGCCGCCGCGGTGTACCGACGGAACGCCCAACTGAGGATCCCAATGTCGTAAGTTCAAATCCGAACGTAGCTGGACTTTTGTTTCCCCCCTTCCAAAATAACATCGGCTCCCAGATCGACCGAGCCATGAATAGGTACCAGGTGAAGGTCTTTGGAAGTAAAGGCTGACTATATGACCCACCGAGTGCCGATTGGTCTATAAAATATATATCTAGCCCAATATGCCCAATTCACCTGAAGGTGTGAGAAGGGGTCAGCTTTGCTAACATTGTTTCATTAAATTTGTGATTTTTTTGTGTCATAAATGTAAGGTTAACTTCGTTCTCATTATTATGTTTGTGGAAACCTAGTCAAGGCGAGATGTTTTTTTTTTTAATACATTATTTCTATATAAGCTCGCAGATCACCATAGCCCAAAATTGTTGCCAGAATGCCCGAGGAGTAAAGACATTTGGTGTGATTTTGAAAATATTTTAAACCAATTAAAAGGGATAACCAGAGAGCTTTACAATATCACAGATGGCAAGTGAACGTTGCGGCTTGAGAGCCTTCATAAGCACATTCCATAAATCTACACTACCACAAGTACACACACGAATAAACAAAAATCACTTAACTGAAGTATTCCCGATAACCACCACAATTCTGTCTGGCCAGTGAATTTAATTACATGTGTGGTCAGCGATTAATAAGTATAGGCCCAGGAACGTAAAGGCCCGTAACTATCACCAATCGAGGACTGGTTATTGGCGATTTAACCAGTGTCCAGATGATAATAGTGCTACAGGGGTATGAGAATCACACTACTTAGCGTTGGAGAATGTGACTAGCAGGATCCGCTCACGTCAGTGCTACTGTTTCTCGATGAATCTATAAGATCGTTTGACAGGAGTGAAGATTCTCTTCTCAGTACCAAGCAGGGTAAAACTAACGTTGGCTTCGCCAGATCCCGCCCAAAACACACTAGCTCATTTCTGATTGGTAGACCTTGAGCAACGCGACCATGTCACAAGGTTACTGGGGTTTTCAGCAATGCCCTT
>CAJHNH020002524.1:37500-40000 GCA_905116865.2 Candidula unifasciata | reverse complement strand
TAAATCCAGTCACGCTGACCCTCAAACAAGCACGCGCACCATGGAGCACAATTAATTGTCGGTTTGCCTGACAGCTCAACAGTGATCCGCCGGCTTTGCCTGAATCAATTTAGATCTGCGGAAATGTTCGTTAACTGTGCGGGATCTTAACAAACATGAATGAAGATTGTTCCTGCGTATTGTCAGAGAGCAGGGGAATCCCCAGCCTTGTTTTAACATATATCTTCATAATCCTGTCTGTGCTATTGCTTTATTTTTTGTTTCACTCTGATAGTTTATTTTCTTTGGGAAATCCTTAGTCTGTGCGATTAATTGATGCCGACCAAATTACAGTACCCTTTTATAATCTTGTTGTACTTTATTATGATTATGCCGTAAACCCCCCCCCCCACCACCCCCCCCCCACGCCCCCACCCCAAATAATGGGATGTGCACTTGTTTGCGAAAATCACTCTTTAGATGAAGATACCAGACTTAGATCTACGCAAGTCGTATATATTGAAGCAAACTAGACATTTCATAATGGTAGAGAAAATAATAGGGGAAGGGGTATGAAAGACAGAGAGAGAAGGAGGAGAATAAAGGTGAATGAGGAGAAGGAGGCGGGGAAAATGTAGAAGGAGAACGAGAAAGAGGAGGAGAAAGAGGAGAAGGGGGAAGAAGGAGTATGGGAAGGGAAAAAAAGGAGAAGAAGGAAGAAGAGAAAGTGGAAGAAAAAAAAAGGAGAGGATATGATCTGATACTGACCGGAATACCAAATGAACGTTAATTGCTTATTACAAAATAATTCATATGAACACACATTTTGTGTACCTAAATGGAAAAGTAGGCAAAAATAATGTACAGCAGAATCGTATACGTTGCCTTAGCCCCAACACCTTCCCACTAAAGAAAAAAGCACTTCAGTTACTGCTTGCATGTACCACTTTTGCGGCACACACACACACACACAAGGCGGAAAGGTGGGGGCGGAGGGGGTGCAAAAGAGGTTGGGGGTTTGAACCTATGGTTTGAGAGCCGCATGATCACTACAGTGGCCACAGACTGTACAGATTACTACTTTTTTCCCTACTCCCTTTCCAGCAGCAACAACAACAACAAACCTTTTCTCACCGAGAATTTAAACCTGCATTTCATGTATCGGAGCCCAGCATTGTTCACCGTTCGCCCAGTCGCTCCTGCATACACTGCAGGAAGAATAGGAGAAATGTCACATTATCTAACAATGTAAGTTGTGGTGTTGGTGGGGGGGGGGGGGGGGGAACACAATGTCAAAATACAAAATAATCTTCAACAGACACAAGCCATGGAGGCATTCCTTTGAGAATTGGCCAAACATATGATGTCAGGTGGGATAATCTTGAATGTTGATCAGATTCTTCCTGATTTATCTTCTCCTAGTTCTTAACGGCCACAACAAGGTAGTAACTTTCCTTTGAAGATCAGATCAATATGTCTTGTGAAGTGTTGTTTACGCTTTCATTTCTTAAGATTGATGTTACATGTGTTATTGCTTTATTTCTCTAGTAAAATAATATTACATTTTTACGCTGTTTTACTTATGTGTTTGCATTAGTCTGTAAATCTGCAATTAATAGGATGTTCCTTATATCCAGAGCTGGAAAAATTAAATCCGACTAATATTTGACGCTGATATTCCACGCGAGTCAGTTTACTCCCGCTCTTTCTTCATTTCTATTTTTATTTTCTAATTGACTTGGATCAAGGGGTTATTTACTCTCTTAGCAATGACACGAACCATTGTTGTCAAAATATAGATGAAACATATGCTCTCTGACTGCAATGAATAAACAACCTTCAATTAAAATGTCCACCAACACATTTCAGGCATCATAGTATCTAAAACTATGATATCTACTAAGTTATACAGAAATACTTGCATGTTTTCGTATATTCTCGAGCCTTTTCATAAATTTCTATAAAACCGGGACATCTGGCGCGTTTTTTTTTTTCGAGAACCGACGGAAAGGCCCAGGTGTGCCGCTAAAAACGGGATCTATGGCCAGCCACACTAGCAATTTATGAACATTTGGTCGTCGGCTCTGTGGCTAAGTCGATGCGAACGCTTCGTAATGCCGGGATGCCGGGTTCGATTCCAGCTGCGGGCCATTCGCCTTGCGTTGGTTTCAACAGTGGTATCAAGAAAGCCGACCGTCTAGAAAGCAATAGCAAACTACAGGACGTAAATTTGCTTAGAAAAACCACACAACAGCCAGAAGCTGTTAGAGTTGGTTCTGCAACGTCCTGTAAAGGATACGCAACTAACCTTTGGTCATTAACAGAACGCAGCTACAAGATACGCAAGATGGTAAACGATGAGTTTTGAGGACCTATGCTGATATAGCATATTCTTCTAAGAAATCTGCGCCTTTAGACCCTGCACATCTGAATCCAGTCAATAATACCTATTTAGTCGTCTTTTAAGATCTGCTGTTTGGGTGGAAGTAAGACTACACCTTCAAGCGTCCGTGGCTTAGGC
>CAJHNH020002524.1:30000-32500 GCA_905116865.2 Candidula unifasciata | reverse complement strand
ACGCACACACAAATATCCACGCGCACTCATACACACACTCACACACACATACATACATACACGCACCCGCAAATCCTTGAGATCGAATCAGTTTTTATCGTTTTAAAATATACCTTTGCTTCCAGGGGAACTCCACTTTAAATCAGTACTAGCAAATGTCGTGGTAGGCAAACGTGCCCGGTGTGATGTTGACAACATCATCCACAGATTTTCGATTGGTCTGTGAAATGACAAGTCAAGCATCATATGCCTAGTGCGTTAGCAGCGTCAACGGGCTCTTGACTGGACTGATTTTAGTAGATTCTTCTTCTGCCTTATGTTCACCGGCTGTAAACATCGGGGAAATTTCTGGTTGTTCGTCCACTTCTGGACTCTATTCCTGTTCTAGATCATGGGTGTTGCATGCATATACGTTTTACAGGTCTGACTCATTTCTGTGCAGACTGTTAATTTATTGCCTTTCAGGCAGATGCCTTCTGACTTCGAAGGAATCCCAAACTTCGTCGACTCCTACGACATGCTTGTTGGGTAGGCAGTGGGTCTGTTCTTTATTCCCCACAATGGGACCTTGGAACCCATACGCTGAATTTTAATAGACAAGGCTAGGAATCTATCACCTAGAGCCGCGCTTTTTCTTTTTCGCTTTACATTAGTCTTACAGCTGGAGTGTGAAAGTGATTCCTGTGAATCTAAAGCGGTAAACAGAAATCAGAGAGGAGTGACTGGCGTTCAACCCAATCGTGACCGCACAACAAGCGATCTGCTGACACAAGGTGCCACCACTCGAATGAGAATCCTGCATGCACAAATCCTGTTTTCCAGCCTCTATGAATTGACCCAGCTCAACCCGTATTTTGTAGGTTACAACGGTGTTTGATGCTGCTTCTTCTTGTGTGTGTATGTGTTAGTGTGCGCGTGTGTGCATGTGTGTGTGTGTGTATGTGTGTGGTGTTAGTGTGTGTGTGTGTGTTTGAAGGTTAGGGTTGTTTTGGCTCTGCTTCCAACAGGTGTTTTCTTCACTAAATGCTGTCATTGTCTGGACGTGCTATCTGGTGTCTGTTTCCCTTTCGCCTCCTGCTTCCTTTGGCGTCATTCTGATAAGAGCATAATCCTGAATAGGATTATACTGCTGTGTAACGAAATTATGTTTGTCTAACAAGTATATCACCAACAGGCAAAGTTTGTAAAACTCTGGTGTGAAGTGAAACACTACCAGTTAATGTTCCATGAACTAACTTCATGCACTGCAATGCACTTTAACACCCAAAAATGTTTCACTTATATACAACGTTTCTGTCTGCTCTCTATTTCTTGACAATTAATTACGTCCCTTGAAACCCTAGCCATTAAATTCTCTCTTCTCTCATCAATAGTTCAATAATCATTCTCTTATAGCAGTGATTCTCAACTATGGTAATGCCGTGACCCTTACTCACAGTTCTTCGTGTTGTGGTGACCCTTTCGTACAATTCCTCGTGTTGTAGCGACCCCAGACACACAGTTTTCTTTACTTCATAACCTGAGTAAGTTGAGTTGAACTGATTCAAGAACCGAAATCACAGCACTCAGGGCATTCTAATGAGCGCTCCGTCCCCCTCTTCAGCAGCCAGCGCAGAGTTAAACTACTAATGGAGCCAGTAGCATTCTGATTAAACGTTCGTGCTGCCTTTCCTCTGAGCCTCGAACATCTGCCAGAAACCCTCGTCACTCCCTGCTGCATCAATGTTACCAGACTGTGGTGATCCATTTGCTCCTCTCAGTTGTACACACTCTCCCACACGGTCCTAACCATGTCTGCCTTATCATCAATATTCCACCAAGTTGTGCAGAGCCAGTTTCACAACCTCAATGAATATGTGCTTTCTGATGGGCTTTGGCGACCCCTGTGAAAGGGTCTTTCGACCAAAAAAAAAAAGGGGTCGTGACCCACTGGTTAAAAACCGTTGTCTTATAGAAAAGGACAAACATGTCACGTTTATCGTGTGTTACGAGAGCCCCACATTCTGGGCCAAAAAATACGAGGAACAACAGTGATTCCTGGGAGTTTTCGTGGTAGCACCAGGTTTTGAACCTCTACTTCCTGTTGCGAAGTTTGAGCTGTGCTTTAGTGACTTCACAAGTGTAGCCCGGCTCTCTAGCGGAATTGGCTAAACTGGATTTCGCGGAGACCGGGTGACGTACTCCTTGTGGTCCGGGTTCAATCCCGGGGGTAGGCAGGAAAGCCACATTTTCTCCCAGATTTACGGTATTTACAATGGAATCAAGGCCGAAAGGTTGCGATATCCATAATACCGAGCCTAAGGGTTAAAACTCATGGCTTCTGGATACTAAAAAAAAAAAAAAAAGACTTCACAAGTGTAGAGTGCTGACAGCAAGTAAACAAAAGGTCATTTCACAACGCCTTCAGAGGTATTGGGCTTTATTGGGTTACACCTATATTTTATAGACCGACACTCGGTGGGTGATGTGGTCAACATCACGCCGGCTGCTTTTACTTCCC
>CAJHNH020002524.1:12500-25000 GCA_905116865.2 Candidula unifasciata | reverse complement strand
CACATCTAGCGCAGGATGGTCAAACCAATTTTCAAAGACTAATCGGCACTCAAAATTCGTAATCATGCAGCCGGTTTTTCTTCCATCTCTTATGTTAGACCTAGCAGACCTAGGAGAATCTCTGGCAGTATTCAGTGCAAATCTTATGTATACAAGTTTTCTGTCTAATTCTAACAGGTAACGTGACCCCTTCCACCCCAATCCATTCCACTGTGTGGGTTTATCGCCCTCTGTTTCAGGCATCACAAACACATCTACTGCACTCTAAACAACTGTTGAAACGTCGACTAGCTAAGCGATTGCTGAAATACATTTGATTTTCCGAAAGACTTAGACATCGCTATCTGCCTGTAAACCACAATATAACAAGAAGAAGAAGAAAAAGGAAAAGAAGAAGAAGAAGAAAAAGAAGAAGAAGAAGATGATGAAGAAGGAGAAGAAGATGATGATAAAGAAGAAGAAGAAGAAGAAGAAGAAGAAGAAGAAGAAGAAGAAGAAGAAGAAGAAGAAGAAGAAGAAGAAGAAGAAGAAGAAGAAGAAGAAGAAGAAGAAGAAGAAGAAGAAGAAGAAGAAGAAGAAGAAGAGGGAGAAGAATAGGATCTATTTAGCAGACAAACAATAATGTTTTTAGCCACTTAGACAGAAAAACATGAAGATATCATCATCGTAATCATCATCATCAGGTGTCTGGTCGACTGGCCTCTCCAAAATTCACGATTTCCTGCAGCATGTATTAATTCGTGTGCCGACACACCTCCACGCCACGCAACAAGACTGTCAAGAATCTTTTCTCGTTGTCTTCCTCTATCCCTCCTTCCACAGATCTTTCCAGAGGTGATAAAATACCACTAAGACACAGAAACATTGACACACATAGATACAGACATGCAGAGACATAAACACGCATATACATATACACGCAGACAAACATACAATGGTAGACATACATGCAGACAGACATACAATTAAGTAGATTGATGTATGGATGAATAGATGGGTGGACGAATGGATTGACTGCAATATTTAAAGAATTAAAACACTTCATTTTTAATGACAGACTGACAGGAAGACATACAGATAGATAGATAGATAGATAGATAGATAGATAGATAGATAGATAGATAGATAGATAGATAGATAGATAGATAGATAGATAGATAGATAGATAGATAGATAGATAGATAGATAGATAGATAGATAGATAGATAGATAGATAGATAGATAGATAGATAGATAGATAGATAGATAGATAGATAGATAGATAGTGCATGTAATCAAAGGGAAACAACTGACAAAAATTGTCACCAGCACCCGAGTTTCTTGCCTCCCCTCCCTCTTTAGATGAGCACCAACCGCTACGTCCCGCATACATCACACCAACCAGTCAATGTTACCGCAGGATGCTCCATGCCAAGCCCAGCTTATAACTCACACAAATAACACGTCCCTGATTATAAAAAAAAAAAAAAAAGAATTCCGAATCAACTGAATTCCGATCGGATTATGAAAATTTCCGGCATCAGCGCATACACGGAAAACTCCAATAACAGCTGAGCGATTTGTGCAATATATATTTCTCTGTTGCGACAACATGGAACTTCAGAGTGTGTTTAATACGTTTCATACGTGACAATTATATGTTATTGTCCTTATATGAGTGAGCTATACATTTATTGCTCTCTGTGCTTTTGAGAATATCGCAGCGCTAGTGGCGAGTTAGTTTTATTCTTTCTCAGTTCGTTCTTTACAGCGGGATGACTAAACAGTTTGATTCTAATGTTTTTCTGGTTTCTTTTACGGTTTTATTCACAGCTCATGATTTTGATAGGGAGGCTGTCTTGTGTGTTTTCAGGGAAACATGTGTTTGAGTGTTTAAGACAACAGGTCACTTTATTAGATGTGTGTGTTTGGTTCGTTTGGCTACAGGCTCGTCACTTCCTGAATTATATGTTTGGGTAGTGAGGATACTTCTTAGTCACTTCTGTAAATTAAACAATTTGTATCCAGTTAATAGGTTTGTCACTTCGGTAGATCACATGTTCGGATAGTCAGTATGCATGTTTATATCGTCGTAGATCTATGTTTCGACGGCTGGGACATAGGTAGACAGTATCCGACGGTGGCCAGAATACTGGTGTATCACTTCCAAGTATGGTTTAGTTTTGGTAGTTAAAATACAGAAATGTCTCTTCGAAAGATGTGAATGTTTTGGTAGTTAGAATAACGGCGACTCACTACGGAAAACGTGCATGTTTTGGTGGTTAGAATAACGGCGCCTCACTACGGAAAACGTGCATGTTTTGGTGGTTAGAATAAAGGGGCCTCACTACGAAAAACGTGCATGTTTTGGTGGTTAGAATAACGGCGCCTCACTACGGAAAACGTGCATGTTTTGGTTGTTAGAATAACGGCGACTCACTACGGAAAACGTGCATGTTTTGGTGGTTAGAATAACGGCGCCTCACTACGGAAAACGTGCATGTTTAGATGGTTAGAATAAAGGGGCCTCACTACGGAAAACGTGCATGTTTTGGTATTTAGAATAAAGGGGCCTCACCACGGAAAGCGTGCATGTTTTGTTGGTTAGAATAACGGGGCCTCACTACGGAAATATGCTTGTTTTGTCAGTTAGGAAACATGGTCGTCATTTCGGCAGTTCTTAAGTCTGGTTAGAGGTGCGTCACATCAGCAGAGCAATTAGGATGCAGTTTCGTAATTTTAGTGGATTCATACCCAGCATAATAGTTCGCAATTTCATCTTCTTTTCTGCGTTAACCGGCTGTAAACTCAGGCGGAAAATTCTGGTTGTTTGTCCACTTCTAGGCGTTAGTCTTGTTCCAGAACGTGAGTTACGCGTCTTTTCCGTCAGATCGGTCATATTTATATTCAAATGTTTGCCTATCAGGTAGATGAACTCTGACTTTAAAGTAAACTCCTAATTAGACGACACTTGCGACATGCTTGTTAAGGATGCAATGTATCTACAATCCTCCCCCATAATAAAACCTAGACTCACGTGAGGATATTCGTCATTTTAAAAAAAAAATGCGTGTTTTAGAAATTAGGATAAGTTTAGGCATGTATTTGAAAATGTAATTAGGGTCATCATCTATCAGGTGCCGTTTTCACAACGCAAGTTGGCTGCAATTGATCTCTAATACGATCTATCTCTTGTCTTAGCCCGTCTCTCTAGCGTAGTTGGCTAAACCGAAATACGCGGTAAGCGGGTGACGAACTAACTCCTTGTGGTCCAGGTTCACTCACAGAGGTAGGCAGAAAAGCCACATTCCTCCCAGATTTACGGTATTTACAGTGGAATCAAGGCCGAAAGGTTGCGATATCCATAACACCGAGCCTAAGGGTTAACAACTCATGGCTTCTGTATACTAAAACAAACAATCTGTTGTCTTAGCGGTACACTTTCTCCTACATCTCCTGATGTTGTCCTCCAACTTCTATAGCTGTCTACCTCTTACTCTCGAAACCTCAACACTTACCTCCAGAAGCGTTTCTGAAAGCGTGTTGTCTTTTAATGTTGACAGAATATTTCATTTGTCACTTCTTTATTTCTCTCAGGAATCTTTTTTTCACTAGCAGCCTTTCCAGAACTACTGTTTCTGACTGTACTTGTTTCTGTAAAGTTGTTCTGTATGTCCAATTTTCCAGAGACTTCTGATTTTAGGAAAACAAAAATTTAAAAGTCGAAACGTTGAACTTGCTCCTTTTGACAAAGTAGCTTTTGGCTCTAAATGTGACCCTGATCCTTGTGCCAACTTTGTTGGCTGAAACTAAGTTTATGTGACATATTTAATTGCTTAGTGGCCCTATCTGTTGATTGTGGTGTCCTTTTGCTCTCCTCCATATCTAGGCCTAGTTTCTGGTGTGGATCTTATGGTTTCTTCCATTTAAGCACACTTCATGTTGTTCATCCACTACTGGAGTATTTGCTCGTTTTGTTCCACTGGTTAGTTGCCTATCCTTTACAGGACGTTGCAGATCCAACCCCAACAGCCCCTGACTGCTGTGTGGTCTCCATAGGCAAATTTACGTCCAGTAGTTTGCCATTTATTTCTGGAAGGTCGGCTTTCTTGATACCACTGTCGAAACCAACGCAAGGCCCCTGGCCCGCAGCTGGGATCGAACCCGGCATCCCGGCATTACGAAGATTTCGCATCGACTTAGCCACAGAGCCGACTTTTGTTCCAATAATATTCCATTACATTATCTGGTCTATTCTTTCTTCTGTTCATATTGTGTACTATTATTTGTAATTCAAGTTCATTTGTGTCCCGAGTCCTTAAAAGGGTCTTTATCGCCGGTCGCGGAAACTTATTTCGAATTTTCCTTTTACTGCAGAACAATTCTTCTGACACCAAACACAGCACTCCATACAGGACTCGTGTTTAGGTTTCTGTTTGTGTTTATTCAGCATATCAACATGCTGTTTACATGGAACCCATAAGTGCACCGTTCTTTTTCCAACTCAAGCCTGACTCTGAAGAATCTCACCTTAGTGCACGTTGTACCGGCGAGGATCTTGAAATATATTGGGTAGATTTTTAGTTCAACATTTTGCTGAGTAGCGCCTTAGGCTACTCTTTTCGATTCTTAACACTACACACGGGCGTCTGATCTTACTATCCAGAGACTAGGGGGAAATTACTAGAGAGGGGAGGAGGGGGGAATTACTAGAATTCCACGTGAAAAATATCCCAGCCCTCACCGGGGCTTCAGCCCGGGACCTCTAGCACTCGAGACGGACACCGTGCATTGAGACCACGCATAGCCCTTCAGCACTCGTGTATGTCTGAAAAGTGCACGCTACAGGTATCATCAGCCAGCTAGACATGGAACCAATGTGTTGCCTATTGCATAGACTGTGAAAGCACCTGAGTCAACAACGACAGATCGGGCTAACGATATCCCTAGCCAAATGACGACATGTGGGAAAGATATTATGTAGCCTTGCATCACAAATGATAGCAGCAACAGCATTGATACGTAAACGTGTAACTCTGAGAAATGAGGTAACATTAGGGAGGGATATGGTCACCGATGCGTACGAGTGCGCGCGCGCACGCACACACACACGCACCCACACACAGACATTCACACATTGAGGAAAGGGAGCGACGAGCTGGGGTCACAGATGTTTTAGGGTTGCGTGTGGGACGGGGTCTAAATACAAAGATTATGATCAGGGCAGAATTTAAACTTGAGAAGGCCCTAATTTATATGAAGCTCTGAAGCCCCTACTATTTTATATAACAGCAGCTGATCTTAAATATCTTTAAAATATACACCCCTTTGAAATATATGCATGACTGAAATATATTTTCGTGTAAATTACACGGAAAGACTAATGGATGTTGAATTATGAATCAACACTATATCACTTGGGACACTCCCATACTCTCTCCGTCCCTATATTCAGCAGCAAGCGAAGAGTTCCCATTCCGATGGTACCAGTAACCGTGTGGCTGTAGATCAGTCACGCCTTCCCCTTGAGTGTTGATGCGTCGACCAGATGCCCAGGTAACTCCTCACAACGCCTCAGACCGTATTGATGTTTTTGAGCCTACGCACTGTTCACTGACTCCCAGCGGGCCCTCACAACTTCTAGCTCATTACATTGAAAAAGAAATTAATGAAGAATAAAATTATATATTACAATCCTTTTCCATAATCTGGTGCTTTATTAATTTCCTACCCCAAACACAGGAAATCCACAGGTCACGGGACAGTCTAATACTTCAGGGGGGTGGTAGATAGGCTGCATGCAGTCGTGGAACCTAGGCTTCACTCTCTTGTGGGACGTAGGTGGGTTGGGGTTAGGGCCAGTTCTAGATGTTTTAGGATCGTTAAAAGCATCAGAAAGCCAGGAAACCCAGTCTTACCACCCTCTAATATGTTGGACTGTCCTGTGACATCGTCTGGGGTAGAATATTTCAAAAGATTTGTGTAGGCCACGGCAGATTATGAGGCACCATGAAGCAGCTTATGCCTGAATCCATGACTGATGATGATGATGTAGAAGATTATGATGATGATGATGATGATGATAATGATAAATAAAAATAAAAACAACAATAACAACACTAGAACGACCCAGGGTTTGCTGGGAAGACAACATCCGACAACTTCTGAATGACAGAGGACTAGAATGGAACACAGCGAAACAGAAAACTGCTGAAAGATAAATCTGGCGATCTTCTGGCACACTAGAGACTGACTACTTGGACCCGTTTATATATTGGGAAGTTAGGGCAATGCTGAGATGCTGCCCTTCCGTCTTCCTTAAACATACTATTGTGATAGTTCCTAAGGTACTGGAGCCTGGATGACATCTTCCACAAAGACTGACCATGCACTACAGGATACAGTCTAAAACCTGGTGCCAGGGGTGAGTTTTCCCTTGAGCCGCCCTCCACCTTTGCACGTGCGCACACACACACATATGATCATATGCACATACATACACACATGCATATACATTTTTAGGTGGTTAAAATCCCCCTTCTCAGTACTTCTTTAAGAGGGCTAAGAAAATTTATAGACATTCTCTGTGAAAGTAATTGTGGACGCAGTATACACTGAAAAGTTAAAATTGAAGTGGGGAGAATGGACTTCATTGCACCGTGTTTTTATCACATATGGCTCGGTCTCTGTCCGCAGAACGGCTAGCCGTCTGCTAAGAGTATTGCGCAAAACACAATCTCCGTAGCCCGGTGACGATCCCCAGGGATTTTCGTAAAAACTGCACCAGTGAACTCAACGACACCGCCGAGGCAAACTGCTTGACGACTTCGTCACGTATTTCAAGTATAATATCGTATTTATTTGCTATTGCTGTCACTCCCGTTTTTTCCCCTTCAAGTGGTAGGTAGCAAACACCCCTCTCCCCCATGTAATAATAGGTTTTATTTCCCTAATATAGTTAGTTCTAAGTTAGTTCCCCCCCCCCTCCGCCCCCGCCCCCATACATACTAGCTCACTTCTGATTAGTAGTTCCTTAGCTGCGTGCCCTTCACACACTGCTATTGCGGTGTTCCGCAATGCCGTTGATATCGCGTTTTGTATATTTCAACACGTCAGAGCTTTTAACACAACACCAACATGGACAAACTGGGTCTAACACACAATCGCCCTAGAGAGTGCTTCAGCCTATGTCACAGGCAGTCTCTTTCTCGGAAGAAAAACGTTAGTGCAAGACAATCCAGAAAGCAAACAACAGAGCGGCACACCAATAACCCCCAAGGAAAGTAGACCAGTCCAACAAAGTTATTAATGAAACGTGACTTACTTTGTTTGATTAGACTAACATCGAAGTGAATCCCGAATATTTCTTTAACTATATTTTCCGTATTCGCATGGATTTACCTCATGATGACTGAACGATTTATTTCCAACTGTACAGAGTTGATGGGATTGAAAGAATTTTAGTAACAAAATGTCTGAGATTACCTATTTACCCAGCACTGGCTCCTGTCGTCACTCACATCCTCACTGTTCTTATCATTAGAACGTGGGCGAAATTCTGTTAAAATATACTTCTAGAATCAAGCATGGAAGAGGCGATGAATGGGGGAGCTATACGGCGGCATAATACTGTGGGTATCAGCACTTTCTCCTCCACAATCACCGGCTGTCATCACTCACTCCCATGCTGTTCTTGCGACTAGAACGTTGCTGGAATTGGGTCAAATGCCGCGTACTGTTACCAGTTACCAGGCGTCAGGACTCGTCTCCGCCGACAGTGCAAAACAACTTTATTTTTGTTTTCGTTGTCTTAGTTTTCTCTAGCTAACGAACTCTTTGTGTGTGCACTGGAGGAAAGCGTTTTACGCCTTAATGCTTCGGGGTAATTAGTTATTCAGATTGGCTGTAAATGAGACGACAGGTTAACCCCCCCCCCCCCCCCCCCCAAAAAATGGTATGTCTGTGGCATGCTTGAGTGCCTCTGGTTAGTGTGACTAACAAAGATAATTTGCTTATAGATGTATGGTTCTATACCTGCGAATTGACGGGAATATGGCAGTCTTTAACGCAGGAATATGGGGGACTAGAAACATAAAACCCCTCTTTAGGTATACCTATTTTGGGCTCCACTCCTCCACCATACTTGTAAAGAAGCTCAACTGCCCCGCCCACTTTTCCATGTACATTAGCTCGTTGTTTTTTTTTTTTTTTTAATTTAATTCACATTATATTATTTCTAATATATATGTATTTGTTCTAATGCATTATTCCTCTTCTTCTTCTGCTTTCTTCTTTCCCTCCTCATCCTCCTTCTCCTCCTCCTCCTTCTTCTTCTTCTTCTTCTTCTTCTTCTTCTTCTTTTTCTTCTTCTTCTTCTTCTTCTTCTTCTTCTTCTTCTTCTTCTTCTTCTTCTTCTTCTTCTTCTTCTTCTTCTTCTTCTTCTTCTTCTTCTTCTTCTTCTTCTTCTTCTTCTTATTATTATTATTATTATTATTATTTTATTATTATTATTATTATTATTATTATTATTATTATTATTATTATTAAGCAGTCCTATAAGGATTTAGGTTTAAGGTTTTGAACAAAGGATCAACATCATGACACAGCAGTGCACATAAGTGCTCCGATTATCTTCTAACTCAGGTCTGAGGCTGAAGAAGCTCAGCACAGTGCACAGGCATGTAGCACCAGCGAGGATCCTGAAATATTTTGGGTAGATTTTCAACTCCACATTTTAAAGCCGGGCAGCGCCGTTTGGCTACTCTTTTCGATTTCAAACTGCCAAGGCAAATTTTACGTGCGCAACAATGCACACGGGCGTCCGATCTCACTACTCCGGGTCTAGTGGGAATTATTAGAAGTCCAAGGACACGTGAAAAATCCCAGCCACTTATGGAGATGTAACCTGGAACCTCTACACTCGAAGCGGACACAATGTCTGGAGACTATGCAGCCCTTAATCCTACAAAGATTGGACCAACTTAACTTTCCCAGCTCCGGGTGAATTTCAAATTGTGTTGAACTCACTTCCCCCCCCCCCCCACCTTTCCCCTCGCCTTCTACACCCTCCCCCCACCTTCCCCCTTCGCCTTCTACACCTTCCCCCCCCCCTCTTAGTTATTTTTTTCGTGTCAGCTCCCTTGATGATCGGGCCTATTAGCAAGGTTGCAATGCGACACTGTAGACACAAAAGTTCGTTAGCAAAAATGATCAGGAAACAAAATGTGTATCATTATATAACAGTACACAAACAAATCGTAGACTTCTTGCTGGCAAGGCAATCACGCTGCTTTATAACAACTTGTCTCTTTGTTTTTCACAAGTGTAACTGCTGTTCCATCGGTGTGAATCAGTCGACCTATCTGCCGTCCTCTCCATTAATCGATCCAGCCTCTAATATCTTAGAACATCTTAATATTCACAATCGTTTTCAGACCGTCTGTCTTATATACAGTGACCACTACAAAACAGAACAGTCTATGCGATCTTTGCTTGAGACAAATGTATTAAATTACATGCTGAATCAGCAAGACCCAAAATAAAAACAGAGCAAAAAAAAAAAGAAAATTATTTTACAGTACTCGATCTCTAAGATATGAAAACGCTGGAAAGTACAGGAAGGGTAAATAACTCGGAGTGATAGATAAGTCAATTATGTGAAGTACAAAAATGTGTTTCTTATCTGCCAGACTGTCTCCCACGGAAGCAAAAACTATTACTTTCATTTATCTAGCGACTTCACTTTTAGCCACCATAAAATGTGTGCGTGAGTGATGTACTTAGCTTAGTCAAACGAGAGTAAATAAATAGAGCGTGATTTCTTCGATAAGTGAGAACTGTTTAGCTAATGTAATTTACGAGAATGTAGAACCGACGAGATGCAGTGCAAACACGATTAGTGCATTTTCATGTATTGATTTACACTATGAACGAAGTCCAAAGAAAAGGGTAATTAATACACAAACAAAAATATGTCAGGGTGTCCTTCAACTTTCCACACACATGAAAAATAAACAGCACATTTAGAAGCGTGTTTTTCCCGCTTATGAACGCGTATAAGCCCATTTGAAGTCATGATTGTAAAATGGTATACTAAATACACCCATTAAAGACGTTCAGGGTAAACTACTGTTTTCCGACGACCAACAAACAAAGCGATGGGCAGAACATTTCAAGGAAATATTAAATAGACCAAATCCTGACATCATTCCCAATCTAGAAGAAAAAATTATTACACCGACACTAGTTGCCTCCAGCGAGTCATTCACAATAGAGGAGATTAAAACAGCTATTAATAAATTAAGAATAAACAAAGCTACCGGAGAGGACAACATCTCAGGGGAAATGCTCAAAGCAGCGGATGAAAACACCCTGCAACATTTGCTCCAGTTGATGGATGAAGTCTGGCAAACCTAATTCCCACCACAACAATGGAAAGATGGTGTAATCGTCAAATTACCTAAAAAAGGTGATTTATCCGATTTTAACAACTGGAGAGGCATCACCCTGCTTTCGATACCAGGGAACTATTTTGTAGTATGCTACTAGAAAGATTGAAAAAATCCATAGATGAAAGATTAAGGGAAGAACAAGCCGGTTTTAGATCCAAGCGGTCATGCATAGACCACATCTTTACTCTTAGAATAATTGTTGAAGATTCTACAGAATTCCAGTCCAAATTATTGATCAACTTTGTCGACTTCCAAAAAGCCTTCGACAGTATCCATCGTCCAACACTCTGGAAATTGCTTAACATCTATGGTTTCCCCATTAAATATACCAACATCATAAAATCTTTTTATAATGAAACATGATGCTGTGTAAGAACTGATTCCGGCAATTCTGACTGGTTCCCGGTGGAAACAGGAGTGAAGCAAGGCTGTGTCCTATCGCCGATGCTTTTTGGTATAGCAATCGACTGGGTCATGCGCAAGTGCATAAATAACGCAAATTTAGGCATTACATGGGTTGACAAAATTCTGGAAGACCTAGACTTCGCCGACGACATAACACTCCTG
The DNA here is from genome assembly GCA_905116865.2 of Candidula unifasciata. Classification (NCBI taxonomy): domain Eukaryota; kingdom Metazoa; phylum Mollusca; class Gastropoda; order Stylommatophora; family Geomitridae; genus Candidula; species Candidula unifasciata. The sequence continues at coordinate 14,003 of CAJHNH020002524.1, read as the reverse complement.
AGTTCAGAACACACAGACGCCCAAGAAAAAATAAATCGACTCCAGAATTTCTCAGAACAAATTGGACTCCAAATTAACACCGCAAAAACAAAAATTCCAGACCTTACCAACAGTTCAGTTGATATCACGCTGAACAACAACAGCCTGGAAAAAGTCAACAGTTTCACTTATCTAGGGTGCAAGATGTCAATTACAGGAGATACCGCACCAGAAATACTCACTTTACCTGTTAATACCATCTATGGGAACGGATTGGAAGCGTTGAGAGAGCAAAAATGATTCCAAACCAATGCAGTTCCTCGACTTCTCGCCAGACCAGTAGTTTTCAGCCTGCATGACGCAGCCCCTAGAGGGTGCAGAGAAGTTTTAAGGGGGTGCCAGGCAATGTGAAATCGCAGCTCTACTTGCAACTAACCATCTTTTCAGCTCAGTTTCAAATAAAAAAAATTGTTTTTAAATTTCTATAAAACAAAAAGCCACCAGCGTTTTATTATTCATTAGCAGTTTGTACATATACCATTAAAATCTATTTATTGGGATACCACAGTCGTTGATAATAGTTTTTAGGGTGTTCTTTTCGTCCTTATCTTTTTAATTATTTTTTTTGTTAAATATTTAGGGGGTTAGGAATGCGGTCTAACCATAAACTTACAAGGGAAAGAGGGGGGGTGGGGGGGGGGGGGCTAAAAAGGTGAAGGGGAGCGCCGTGTGAAAAAAGGCTGAAAATAACTGCATTAGACACAATAAGAAGACACCAAAGAAAGGAAAGTCAACAGGTTGCGACGAAATACCAGCACAACTGATTCAAGCATGAGGAGAGGCCAGCGTCCGGATCTACCATGCACTGTGCTCGAAGATCTGGAACAGTGGCATTTGGCCTAAATCGTGGGAAAGAACAGTCTATATCCCTCTCCCCAAAAAAAAAAAATCTGAAACTATGCTCCAACTACCGTACCATCGCATTAATAAGCCATGCTAGCAAAATCCATTTTACGAATAATCATGAAGAGGATTGAAAGGAAATTACAATATGCACTTCATGAAGCACAAGCAGGTTTCAGACAGTGTAGAGGAACTAGGGATCACATCTTTAATTTAAGAATAACTTTGGGGGAAACTGCTTTTCCTATTGTTGTTTCCACCACCCCCCCCCCTTTTTCACCCCCCCCTGTCTCAAAATTGAGCTGTAACAGGTAATTGAATGTTGTTTTTGTTATTTATTTTAGTTATAAGTTTGTTACAGTAATTGGCTTTGCTAATTGTGTGGTTGTTATATTGGCTCTAACACTGCGCATGGGGATCCCATTAATTAACAAAAATCAAACCATTGTTCAACTTCAAGATTATGATAAAAGAAAAATAACCTTTTCATTAGAAAGTCCGGTTTTAATTATGTACCCGCTGAGCTTGCAAACTATTGGAATTTAGGAAAAATTGCGATCTGCTGCTACCCCCCCCCCCCCCCCCACCCCACCCCACCCCTTCTTCTGTATTGTCTTTTTT